>LPNX010799904.1:387516-539764 GCA_001517045.1 Pseudotsuga menziesii | reverse complement strand
ATCGTATCTTGTACCATTTCACAACAAAAAGAATTATTTTGAATGATTTAAAGTCACAGTCAATGATATCTTCCAAATATCCATAATATCGATTTTCTGAAAATTATGGACGTCTGTCACTTCTAGATGAAACATTAGTGACCTCAAAGACTGCACTTATCCCAGAATCACATGTTTTATTTGTTTCATCCAACTTTTTAATGCGATAATGACGACCGTTGCACCACATAGCCTTGTGGTGTTTTACCTGCAATTGATAGTAAGTATTTTATGTTCTTAAAGTATGGAAATAAAATGAAATTCATATCATGAACATGAATATCGACATAATTGAAAATATTATGGCTTATATTTATAATATCATGCTTACCTTTTTATCTTTTAAACCATATGCTAAATCAATTTCCCTTTCTGTTAGATTTCCATCTCCATTGCGATGTGCTTCTTTAACCAATGAAGCCACACCTTCCCATGATAGTCCTTGACCAGATTGATTACATCGTTCAATCCATACCTTCATCCAATCAATATTGTTTGCGACGTACAAATGTAGTGCATCCCACTCGCGACCAACTGCATGAAAATAAAATTACATAAATCAACTCAGAAATTTATAATTACTTAACGCAATGTAACATTATAAATATTAATGATGCATATCATTAATGAATATTAAAAATGAAATAATTATGTATGATTAATATTAACATTAATATTAATCTATAACACCATTTAATAATTACCTTTGATCTTCCTCGATTTACCTTTCCCCATCAGGTACTCTCCTTCTAATTTCTTAGTGGAGATTGGATCACCAATGCATCGATCTAATTCCATCTTAATAAAGGTCAACCTTGGAAGATATTCAACAATATACACCATGGCCTGAAATACCATATATCCCTCCATCATAGAACCCTCTGGATGTGCTCTTTGTCTAACTAAATCCTTCATAAATTTCAAGAGCCTCTAAACCATCCACATGGACCTTGCATGTGTAGGTCCACACAATTCAATCTCCTCAACTTGGTGTATGAGGTAGTGTTCTTGTGCATTGAAAAATGTCGAAGGTAGAAATCTCTGCATTTGACACATTAAACGAGGAATTTCTCTCTTCCAATACTTTATATCTTCTTTGTGGATTTCTTTAGATGACAACCATCTACATGTAAAGCAAGAAAATAATGATATCATTTAACGACGAAAATTTAACATTGTAGTACAAATCTACATGATTGACTAAAACAAATGTCAATTCATATAAGTTATACAACGAATTAAACAAATTACATGATGATGCGTGAAAAATATTGTTTCTAATTACCTCATGTATTTTCCAAGATCATATATGACCTGTTTGACATTATTGTCAAAGTTGTCTGGGAGAGATACAGGTAGAACATACTGTAACAATGAACACGTCTCATCAATATATTTTTCAAAATTAAGAAAAAAATTAAACCAAAAACATGCAGTATACCAATATATATACAAGAAATATAATTACCTTAATGAAGATATGTCAATCATGCATTTTTACCCTGCCAAAATCACCTTTCCTTGTTAAGATATTCTTTATGTTTGAACAAAATCCTGTGGGAAATTTTATTTTTTGTATCACTTCTTTTACCGCCTTGCTTTGTTGCTCAGTCAATAACCATGGAAGTGACCTTATATTAATTTGGTCTCCATAATTTTTTAAATGTTCAATGATATCTTTCATTGCATGATTGGATTCATGAATGTCATTGCAAATTTTGACAAATTTTTCTTTGTCACTCCTTCCGTCTAATACTCGCCATAGTGTTTTAGCTACATTCTTTCCGATATGCATTGTATCAAACAAATGAACAACTAGTAAGTGCTCATAGTAAGGCAACCTACTAAATTGTTTGGGATAACTTTTCATTCCTCGTGGAAGCCCATTTACACCTTCATGATGTTCATGCATACCATCAGTAATCAATATATAATTTAAAGAGATTAAAATGTCGTATATTACAGTAAAAAAAATTAATATAATCCAAAATAAAACATTAAAAGGTACATATAAGAGATGATCAATATGAATATATAAGATAGACAAATTGAATCGTACCTTGACGATTTCTATTATATTGCAACTTCCATATGTGAGGTGTCATTCTTTGTGGTTTTAATGCGGTTTCCTCTTTCCCATTAAAAAGATGTTTTTCGATAGTTCGATGCCTATGATTCTTAGAGAGGAAGTTCCTATACTCATAAAACACTTCCTTTGACAAACTCTTTGAATAACTAGATTTCGTCTTGGGACCACAAACTGGACATGCAAATTTTTCCTTTGTTTGAAGACCACAAAAATGTGTTAGCCCTGGAGCATTGTGAATTGTCCAGGCAAGCATTGCATGGAATTGAAATTCCCTTTTCCCTACTGGTCTAGAGACATCATACATAGTGACACCATTCCATAGATTAACTAGTTCATCTACAAAAGGCTCGATATATACATTCATATCTTTAACTATGTACTTACCTAAAAGAAAACAACAAATACAATACATATAAGTAAATGAAATATATATATGACATGAATATGCAACAATATTGATCTTCATGACAAATTAAATAATAATGCATTAAAAAAACATTGTTCTAAAGTACAAATTATACCTGGAACAATCATTGACAACATTATATGCTCCCTCTTTATTGACATCCATGGAGGAATGTTATTGTTGATAACAAAAACAGGCCAAGCTGAGCAAGTAGATCTCATCTCTTTAAATGGATTGACACCATCCGCTGCCAAAGAAAGTCTAGCATTACGAGGTTCTTCTTTAAAGTGTGGCCATTTTTCCTCTATGTTTGTAAATGCAGAACCATCTGCGGGCATTCGAAGAATATCATCTCCACTTCTATTCTGTGCATGGTAATCCATAAATTGTGCTATGTTTTTGCACCTAAATAGTCGTTGCAAGCGTGGAATAATGAGAATATAATGAAGAACCTTACAAGACACCTTTTTGGTTACTTGATCTGTTTGGTATCTACTGCTATGACATATAGGGTATTCTGTTGCAAACTCATACTGATTATAATATAAAATATGATCATTAGGACATGCATCAATTGCTTGATAGTCCATTCCAACATAGTTCATGATATTTTTTAAATCTCGGTATGTGCGAGGTAATTTATTTGATGGCGGTAAAAAATATTCACCTATCAAACTGTTACAACAAATTTAAAAAAAATGGTTGATATAATTATTTTAAGAGCATAATATTAATGACAACAAATACATCCTTATTATTTTTATGATGAAGTACGTATACCAATACAAATATTATAGCAACATAAATCAAATCATATATATGCGATCGATGAAACATATAATCACATACGTACCTTAACACTAGCGTGATGGCTGTGTTTGAAAAACCATGCTTAACCTTCAAGTTCATTATCAGCAACACAGCAGAGAGAACACTTATACGAGAGCCTTCAAAAAGCGGTTCGTCTGCCTTCTCAAGTGTAGGTAAATCATGAAGATCTTCAAAGTCATCAATTGGTGGCGCATGAGGTTGATCATCGTCCATTCTAACATTAAATGCATCATTGATTAATGCATTTGCACCATCATCCTCAATTATGTTATCATCATGATCATCGTCTAATTCCATGTCATCATTAACTTGATCATGATCAGTATTCGCAGGACCTACATGTTGACGTTCCTTCTGCGCTAGTTGTTTCGTAATTACCACATTCTCCATGTTTGGAACAACCCTAGGAGGCCCTTTCTTTATAATTACAATTAAAACATCAAACAAAGAATGTTAGTCATGT
The DNA here is from genome assembly GCA_001517045.1 of Pseudotsuga menziesii. Classification (NCBI taxonomy): domain Eukaryota; kingdom Viridiplantae; phylum Streptophyta; class Pinopsida; order Pinales; family Pinaceae; genus Pseudotsuga; species Pseudotsuga menziesii. Next base: position 535,936 of record LPNX010799904.1, on the reverse strand, counting down.
CGATTAAGTAACAAAAATAAAAATGATACAATATACAATTACAAAAACTCTCAATATAAAGACCGCATGATATATAATCATGAATTATATTGACTTACCAATGGATGATATTCATGCCTCCCATCAACATGTCCATGTTCTCTACAACGTATTTTAGTTGTTTTGATCAGTAAACTTCTCGTATTAAAGCCCCCTACATCGACTGCAAGGACAATAACATTTTCCATCACCCCTTCTTTCCACTCCATCCCACAACCTAGCAAGCAATTGTCGATTTTGTTCTGCCGGATCTTGATGACCTGTAACATTATTGTTACGTGGCATTTTATTACTCAAACCCTAAGAACAAAGTACGAGCAAACCCAAGTATATGATGAGTCTTCTTTTCCACAAGGGTTAGAACCAAATCCAAAGAGCAAGACCAAAATCCAAGACCAAGTGGGAAGATCCCCACAAAAGAGCAAGGCCAAAATCCAAGACCAAGTGGGAATATCCCCACAAAAGAGCAAGGCCAAAATCCAAGAGCAAGTGGGAATATCCCCACAAAAGAGGAAGGCCAAAATCCAAGATCAAGTGGGAAGATCCCCACAAAAGCACAAGGCCAAAAAAAAAACCGTAGGAATTTCGCATTTCTTGTGCAAGAGATAAGTGCAAGACTGAGTGTGTGAGATAATGAGCCTAGGCATACATCTATTTCTATGAGTGTGTGTAGGAAAATGAACCGACGCGTCGGATATGCGACAACGCTTTCCATTTTAAATAATTAACCAATTAAGTGTATTTTATTAAATGATTGACCAATTTATGCGCCGTCGCTTAAGCGACGCTTATGAGGCTAGCCGTCGCTTAAGCGATGCTTATGAGCCTAGTTGTCGCTTAAGAGACGCTTATGACCACCATTTCAAAATAAAAATTTATCTTTCTGATTTTTGGTACAGTTAAAAGAAAAAATCCAACTACAAACAACAGTGGGGTAAAAGTAAAAAAAAATGAGAGGGTAAAAGTGAAACCACACCTGGTTTCTTAAAGTAGGGTTTGGGTTTGAATATAAAAAGTGCATAATAATAACTACAAAGAAGCAAGTGGGATTTGAACCTAGGTGGGGAAGGTAACACTTATTCCTCCCAACCACCCAATCTACTTGCATTTTACAAAAGTATTGGAAAAAAATAAAAGTCAAGGACTAGAATTTGGAAGGTTATATATTATTTTATATAACTTAAGTTTAAAAATAATAATAATAATTATTATTATTATTATTTTATTAAAAAAATAAATATTTTTGGAAAAAAGAAAGGCTATTTGACCTAACAAGAAATAGTCGAAGAAAGTTTTTTTCGAAAGAGACATATTGAGAATTATTAAAGCTTTTGTATCTACCCTTCTAGAAGAAACAAAGACAAAAGTGAAGTAGAAACATAGTCACAAACAATGGCTACTACATATTTGGAAATGAAGGCACAACTACAAACAACAGTGGATGAGTTAGAACAATACAAGGCGATCAATAAAAGTCTACAAGTTGAGGTTGAGACGAAAAAGTGGCTTAAAGAGTGGAAAGACGATGAGAATCATCGCTTATGGAATCAAAATCGACAGCTAAAACGAACTATAAAAGATAACAAGAAAATTTTATCTGATCAGAATAAAGAAATATAATGTTTAAAAATTCATAATCAAAACCTAGAAGACCAGATTAAAAAGTCAAAAAATGACAACAAATCACCATATGGATGCGATAATGAATTAGACAAAGAAATAAAGAATCTAAACAAACTCATCATGGAAAAAGATGCTAAATTGGCGCAAGTCTGGATGAGGTTAGAAAATCAAGGAGCAGAGTTACGTGATCATAAACAGCAAAAAGAAAAACTCCAGCAGCAGTATGACGACAATAAGAAGACACATAATTTAGAACATACAAACATCAACAAGGTTTTATCAATCCATTCCGAATAAATTTTTAGATTAGGTAATCATAACAAGACACTAGTCACAAAAATTAAGAAGTTGAAAAGTAGTTGAAAGACAGAACAATCTACGGAAGACATTGAAGGAAAACTTCTAGACAAACAAGAAGAAAATCGTTGTATCCGAAGGCATAATGAAGATCTTAAGGAACAACTTAAGAAGTCTAAAGATGACAAAAAATCACATGCAAAAGTGATTAAGAAGTTTCAAAATGATAACATGTAGTTAGAAAACAAGTTGGAAGAGATATAGAACGAAACCTTAAAACCTCAAGAGACAAAAACACAACTTTCTACTCAAATCAATGCTAAAAAAATGACACTCATAAAAGACAATGACATTGTGAAAATTCCATATCGACACCCCAACCATAAGAACAAATATTCTAAAAAGTGGGAAATGTCGAAATATAGCGGTACCAATGTGATCAAATCTCCTAATGATCGATCAGTATGGAATGAAAACAGTCCACAACAAATCAATTTGCGATGGATTGACTCATCCACATATCGAAATTTGTGCTCAACTATTAGTAGTTTGTATCGACATGTTTCATCGGCTGTGACACCACAAAAAGTGATGCAGAAACATGATAAGGCTTTGAGGACAAATCCTTTCTAAGGGAGTGGTAATGTAACAAAATTAAATAATAACAACAAAGAATATATATATATATATATATATATATATATATATATATCAATATGAATTATTAATATTAATACAAATTGATATTAATAATTAATAATTAATAAATATTTATTAGTAAACAATCCTGAAATGACGCATCCTTTCATGGATAGTATCCAAAGTGCCTTTACGATTAATATATATATGGCACTCACTTTGTAATCTATCATCATATCAATTCTATCATCAATTTCAATATTATTATGGCTTATTTAATATTCCAATTATTTTGGTAATACTAGTTGTGTAAGCGAATAATTATTTGCTTCATTGTAAAGGTTTAATGAGTCCAAGAAATCAAACTCGAGACATTCTTCATTTTTGGAAAGCTTGAAGAAGAGACAAAGGAATGCTTGATAAAGCATTGATTCATGGATTTTACGAGCACAAAAGACTCTATGGGGGTTATTTTTTGTAAATTTAGTCTCCTAATTCTGAAAAAGTGTAAAACAATATAGTGGATAACTCTCTTAGCCCAGGTGAACTAAGGTATGATTTTTTCGTAGTTAGTTGAAAAGGTCCAAAAAAGTGGTAGACTATCACCAGACAAATGCACCTTCAGAAGCGACATCTAGCCTGATTTTAATGAGTGTGAAGGAAGGAAATGTCACTTGAAAAGATCCATTTGATTACAAGAATTGGGGCTTACAACAGTAAATTCGATGCTTTGTTCTTTAGATTTTAGAAAGCATGAAAAAGACATAAAGTACACTCGAAATATTTTTCATGTTTAGGTATAGAGCACAAAAAAGAAAAAAATAAGGTCGAAAAGGTTCCTTTTCTGTAAGTTTAGTTCTCGAGGTCCGAAAAAGAGATAAACCTATGCTTGAAGATACTCTTCTCAATTCCGCAGAAAAGAGAGTGCCCCTTTTTCGTAAATAATCCACATGGTCTAAAAATGTGATAAACTACCATCGATGTGGATGATTGTTCATGTTACCTTAATGAGTCTGAAACAAACAAGTTTACTCAGAAATCTAGTCAATTTTAAGGAGTCAAACTAGGGCTTAAAGATAACTCCATATATTTCCCATGAATTTTTAACGAGTTTGTAAAATTCAACTTGCGACATCCTTAATTTTTTTAACGAGCTCAAAGGAGAGCAGAAAGAATGCTCTAAATCTAAGGAGACGAGTGTCATAGACATGCGAAACTAGTTCCAAGCGCAAGGAACAAACCTACGCATAATGCAAGGAAAGTGAGTAAGATAAGGACACTTTGGGAACATCTCCTCAAGGAAAAAGGTTTCAAGTTGTAAAGGAAAATGGTACAAGGCTAAGTGATGATGAGAGCAGTGATGAGGGCTTATATAACGAGCTGAAAACATGGAAGCCAACATTAGGCTCATAAGCGTGAGCAGGGTACATGAAAATGAAATTACAACTTGGACAACAAGGAGAGGTCAGTAAACAGTTGTGGATCCGATGACAAATCTTGTCTCTAAGAAACAACAACATCAGAATCACATTCAGAATAAAATATCTGAGGCAGGTCACTTTGGAAAAAACACATGTCACTTTTCTTTCTTCTACAAAAGGTGTAGTCCAGGAAGAATCAACCCAAGATGACTCTATAGTGCCAAGATTTGATGGTTTATAATCAATAAGATCAACCTCATAAGAAGAGAAAAAATCAACAAGGGATATATATTTTGCAGGAACAAACTCAGTATCACAGGAGTTGAAAAAATCATAAGAAAAGTAAAACTCATCAGGATCACCGATTTGCTATTCGAAGGGAGAGTTCAAAAACTCAAAAATACCAACACAAGAAGACCGATCCATGGGTATATAAGTCTTACTAAGAAAATCATGGTTATACTTAGTCATAACTAAACCAACATCCATAAGAAGGTCAAACTCTATCAAACAATCTAGGAAGAATTCATCCGAAGGAAGGAGATCATCTGAGATAGGACACATGTCTAAACTTTCAAACATATTGATAGAGTGGAGAGAAAGCTCCACAGTCTGTATAGGATGATTCACTTGGTTAACTGTTTGGACCGAGTCTTGAGAAGGTAAGCATGATGTTAGAATATAATCCCTTAGGGTTATATAATGTAAATAAATAAATAAATAAATAGTAGGAAGCCAAACAGGCTGAGCAGAAGGTGAAACCCAACCGCCATGTGATTTGTATAAATATAGGCATTTGCATTGGAATAATAATCGAATCGAGAGTTATTACCAACAAGTGGTATCAGAGCCTGGATATTTTCCTGCCATAACTTTTGGCTGCATTGCATGCCTTCCATTCTCCCTGTGTTATCAGAGCGCTGCCATTCTGCCTTCCAGTCTGCTCTTTCAGAGCTGCCTGCCAGTCTCTCCTGCTTGCATGCGTTACTCCTCCTTCCTGCGTTTTATGCTCATACGTTTGATGTATAATGAAGAGCCTAACCCTAATTTATGCTGTGATATAGTGTGAGTATGTATATCTCTGCGATATAGTGTGAGTATATCCCTGGTAAACCCTAATTTATCCTGCGATTTGTGTATAGCAGTGTGACTGCGTTGTTGAGTATATATCCTGCATTTGAAACTTCTTTTGTTTGGCATCACATGAGTGCGATGTATATACTGCATTGAAGACTGATATACTGGTGCGTGTTGGAGATTGGTGCATGTTGGAAACTATTGAAGACTGCCCTCATTCGCGTTGGAGACTGTTGAGTGATTACCAGTGTGGAGATTGCGTTGAGTATATCTCCTCCACCTCGTGGAACAGAAAATGAATATCTCATATATGCGTTGATATTGTGACTGGCATATATTGATATAAGCATTGATGTAATTCCGTTGAAGATTGCTGCATCTTGTGAGGCCATTTCTTTCAATATTTCCTGAGGTCCAGACCGCTGAAAGAAAAGTGCCCTTCAGGGAGAAGGTTCTTTACACTATAATCTCATTTTTCATATTTTTAGCATGCAGTCAGTTACCCCTGTATGGCATACATTCAGCAACCGGTGCAGATCCACTTTAATGGATGCGTATAATTCTGGCTTCTAATCGTGGAACTTGTATGACTGATAGTTGATAGTTGTGGATCATTGAGAGCCTGCGTTGGAGACTGCAACCTTGTTTGAAGACTGCGTTATTGCAAATAATAATTTCAAACCCTCGCTGTGGAAACTCTCCCAGTCATAGATGGATATGCTCAGAACCTGACTGAGAATTGTACGTGGAGATTCACGCTGCCTGAAAGATTCCTGGAGATTCACATTGCCTGAAAGCTGACTAAGAATTGTACGTGGAGAATTTAAAACTCAAAGCTGCCTGCCCCAAATTAGATTGCTGAAAACCTATTGTTGCAACTCGTGGAGGTAGAACGATTTTCTTTCTATAACCGTTGAGGAATGCATAATACCTAACCCTAATTTCCCCACCGTTCACTGCTAATAAAATGCGACCCTTGATGTTCAAAAGATTGTGTGAATACTGAATGTGTGATAATCTTGTGACTGCTGAATGCGTGACTGCTGAAGACAGCGTGAATAGTGATGCTATGCGTGGATCTATCTGAGTTCTGGTCGAAAGTGAGTATTCTGCTGCGTGGAGACTGCGTTGATATATAAGTAAGACTGATATATATCTGCATTAAGAATACTGTGTATTTGACTTAATGGATAAATAATTTGCTACGTATGAGCTCAAGCTATATATATATTGAAGGCTGTGATTGTGACTGCAATTGGAGCTGCAGCGACCAGTTGAGAACTGCGAAGAGACCATGGTTGAATGGAAATCATGGAATAGATTAATGACTTCTCCTTAGACAGCGTGGAGGTTGAAGTTTATATGCTGCACTGATATATGTTGAAGACCGAGCCTGAACCCTAACTTCTGTTTGGTTTTTGTGAAGAAATAAATACCTATCTGAGACTGATATGTGCAAATGTTGTATGCTGCGTCTATTTTAAGACCGAGACTGATATGTGCAAATGTTGTATGTTGCATATTATGCTGAATGATTGCTAGTGACTGATATAAAGAAGCCTATGTATGACTGACAGTGATATATTTTGTATCTATTGATATATTTTGTATCTACTGATGTCTTCTCCCTGAAATTGCTACGAATTGAAGCTGCGATACTGTCATTGTATCACTTTAAAACCTGAAGTTGAGATTGTAAATCACCTTGGCAGAGACTGTATACCTACAAGGTTCTTATTTTTTCTATTTCTCTTTGTCATATCAAGTTCATTATTGTAAATTACACTAACAGTTGTAAAGATGCTATCTTTGGCATCTAGTATTGGTGCTGCCCTTGTCGGCAAAGACCAATCCAAAGACCCTTCCAAGGGAAATTGCAGCAAGAGAGGACGAGGAAGAAGAAATTTCAGAGGTAGAGGGGGTAGAAGCAAAAGATCAGATTTGTAGTGCAAGCGTTGCGAAAAGACTAGGCACACATCAGATCAGTGTTGGGCTTCATGGGACTCCATCAAGGACAAGCACAACCAGAAGAAAGATGACCAAGATGCTAGTAAATATTCTGATTCTTGTATTGTTGCACATTGTAATCTTGGATTTAATGAAATGACTTCTCTTTCATCTTGTAAAGATTGTTGGCTGCTTGATACTATTTCAACATCACACATGACATTTAGAAAAGACTCTTTTGGAGAACTGAATGAAACAATAGATGGCATAGTTTACTTTGCAGATAAGTCAAGTATTAAACCAAAGGGAATGGGCACCATTCGACTAAAGATTCCTGGATTCCCTGATTTCTTGTTGAAGAACGTTCTCTATCTTCCTGAATTGCAGAGAAGCCTACTGTCCATGGTGGAAATTCGACAGCAAGGCCATTCCATCCACATGTTTGATGGAATCGTTGAAATAAGAAAGTCCTCTGACAACCAAGTCATCATGACTGGATACGAAGATGGAAAGCTGCTGAAGCTCAAGGGTTCATCCGCAAGATTTCAGAACTATGCCTACCTCTCTCAGCATGGAGAAGGTAATACGTCATCTAGCTCATTGTGGCATGCAAGATTTGGTCATCTAAATTATAACAGTCTTCATTTGTTGAGAAAGAATGGTGTATTTGGCTTGCCCACCATTCCTAAAGAGAAGAATAAATGTGATGCATGTATTTTAGGGAAACATAGTAAGCTACCATTCCATGAATCTAATTTTCAAAGCAAGTAGTAAATTAGAGTTAGTACATTCTGATTTGTGTGGCCCAATGCCAACTCCTTCAGCAAATGGGAACAAGTATTTTATGACATTTGTTGATGACTACTCAAGAATGTGCTGGACATACTATTTAAAGACAAAATCAGAAGCATTTCAAACATTCAAAGACTTTCATGCATTGATTGAAAAATAAGCACAATCAAAAATTGGTACACTTCGTACTGATAATGGAAAAGAATACACTTCAAATGCTTTTGAAGCTTATCTTCGTCAACATGGAATTGCACATCAGACTACCGTTCCCTACAATCCTCAACAAAACGGTGTAGCAGAGAGAATGAATAGAACCATAATGAATATGGTTCGCTCAATGATGTTTTTCAAGAATGTAAAACTGATGTTTTGGGGTGATGCAGTAAAATGTGCAGCATATTTGAGAAATAGAAGTCGATCAAATGTACTTGATAACAAGACTCCACATGAAATGTGGTTTGGCCATCTCCCTTCAGTCAGGCATCTCAGAGTTTTTGGTTCCACCTGTTATGCCTTGATTCCAAGGGAGCAAAGAAACAAGATTGGTGCTCAAAGCAGAAAGTGCATTTTCCTGGGGTACGAAGAATACTCCAAGGCATACCGTCTGTATGATGAGTTAAACAAGAAATTTGTTATTTCTAGAGATGTAATTTTTCTTGAAACTAATAAAAATGACCAGTCGATTGAGAGACAGCTTGATCATCTGGAAAATTATCGTCATCCAAAAAGCTATTATGAAAATGAATATGAAATTCCAAATCTTGAAGGGGGGATTCCTATTCTGGATCAACCTTTGGAATTTCCATATGAAGCACCAACTCCCCTGCATGAAGAAGTTCCTGCTACTTCACTTGAACAAGAGGTTCAACTGGATGATGTGATTGAGAGAATTGAAAGACTCTCAATCAATGATGAAGCACCACCAGCTGATCAACCAGGACCATCACGGAAGATTCCTAAATGGGCCACAAAGACACTTGAAAGTGTCCATACAGATGAAGTTGGAAAGACGGGAACGAGAAGTTCGAAAAGACATGAAGATGGAGGAGGAGCAGATAATTCAGGTGATGACATGGATGTATCATTTGATTGTGAATTTAATTTATCTGCTAATTTTGAACCAACTTCCTTTGAAGAAGCTTCTACTCGAGCTGAGTGGAAAGAAGCTATGCAGAATGAGTATGATCCACTCATAAAGAATGGAACTTGGAAGCTGGTTGACCCTCCAGTTGGAACCAAACCAAGTGGCTGCAAGTGGGTGTACAAGAGCAAATACAAATCAGATGGCTCACTTGACAAGCACAAAGCGAGGCTTGTAGCAAAAGGCTATGCACAGAAAGAAGGAATTGACTATGAAGAAACATTTTCTCCTACAGCAAAATGGGCTACCATCCGTACCTTACTCTCTTTAGCTGCTCAAAAAGGGTGGAAAGTTCATCAAATGGATGTGAAGACTGCTTTCTTGAATGGAGACTTGAAAGAGAATGTCTTCATGTCTCAGCCAGAAGGCTTTGTTGTGAAATGAAAATAACAAAAGGTATGCAAGCTTGTCAAATCCTTGTATGGCCTAAAACAAGCACCTCGTGCATAGTATGAAAAGTTAACCGAGCATCTTTTGAAGTTAAATTTCGAACATTTTGATCTTGATGATGCAACACTATTTATAAAGAAAGTTGAAAGATCTGTTGTGTATCTTGTGGTGTATGTAGATGATCTTTTGATGACAGGGAACAATGAGAGCTATATATCATCCATAAAGAAAGATTTGAAAAAGATCTTTGAAATGACAGATATGGGACATCTGCACTATTACTTAGGAATTGAAGTCACTCAACATCCTAAGTACATATTCCTATCTCAGAAAAAATATGTTGGAGAACTACTAAACAAATTTTGCATGACAGATTGCAATCCTATATCTACTCCAATGGAACAGAAAATGAAGCTCACATCAAGCGAAGGAAAAGAATTTGAAGATGCGACCAAGTATCGACAACTTGTAGGAAGTCTTATCTACCTTACAACAACTAGACCAAATATTTCTTATGTTATTGGCATACTTTCAAGGTTCATGCATAAACCTTGTGAAGGACACTGGTCAGCTGCAAAGAGGGTTCTAAGATAATTGAAGGGGACTCAAGATGTTGGACTCAAGTACTCTAAAGTGGATGACTTCAAACTTATTGGGTACTCAGACTCAGATTTTGATGGCGATATGGAGATAGGAGTACCAACTTCTGGATACACTATGAGTCTTCGATCAACAGCTGTCTCATGGAGATCACGCAAACAATCAGTTTTGGCAGATTCAACAACAGAAGAAGAATATGTGGCTGCAGCTGAAGCAACGAAAGAAATAGTATGGCTCAGGAAGATACTTGAAGATTTGCAAGAAAAACAAGAGAACTCCACTCCATTACTGGTCGACAATACTTCTGCAATCAAGCTGGCTAAGAATCCTAGATTCCATGATCGAACCAAACACATCAACACAAAGTATCATTTGATTCAACATCATGTAGAAGCCAAGACAGTCCATCTTCGACATTGTTCCACAAATGATCAAGTTGCAGACATCTTCACCAAAGCGCTTGGACGAGAAAAGTTTGAAAGGTTCAGAAACATGCTCGGACTTACGAACACCCCTTCGGATTAAGAGGGGGATTGTTAGAATATAATCCATTAGGGTTATATAATGTAAATAAATAAATAGTAGGAAGCCAAACAGGCTGAGCGGAAGGTGAAACCCAACCGCCATGTGATTTGTATAAATATAGGCTTTTGCATTGGAATAATAATCGAATCAAGAGTTATTACCAACACATGAACACATAGGCTTCTCCTTAGTGGCAATTGAATGCAAAGGACATGAGGCCACATAGCTAACCCATGGCGAGGTAGTGTCTATAGAAACACTAGGAATCAATAAAGGAAATACCCATTCTCTAGTTTGGTCAGGAGAGGGATCAAGAAAATCCAACTGAGCGATAATGACAATTTCTTCACCATTACTAAAGTACATGACATGAAATAACATTGACACTAGACCTTGCATGGCATATACATAATCATTCATGAGGAGTATGTCTAAGTCCAAGGGACCTTCTATCACCATGAAGTCAACTAAGACGGTTTTCCCACCCAATGTAACAGGTGTTTGAGCAAGAATTCCCAAGGCTATACTAGTTCTTCTATCAAACGTCAGTAACCGAATAACAGTCAACACAAGGCTAGGAGATCCCATGCCTCTCCAAGCATGAGTAGAAAAGATACTAAATGAGGCTCCTTCATGAACAATACAATGAGAAATCGTGTATTGTTCAAATTTGACCTTTATCGGGAAAGGTGCATCAAAAGGAAGGTGCAACTCAACTAGGCTATCCCAATCAAAGGAAGCAATCCGAGAGCTTGGTGGGGGTTCATACGAAAAAATTTCAGTGCGCCCTTGTTCAGTAAGTTCTAAACTAGCAGTGAAGAAAATGTGACTAGCAGACACTTCACTCTCCAAAGGAAGAGCGGGATTCATAAACAATGGAATTGATTCAACCACTTTGTTAAAGTCACTCTCTGAAGGGAGAGTGGGATTGACCAAAGACGACATTAGTTCAATCACATAAGGATCACTCTCTAAAAGAAGAGTGGGATCGACTAAAGCTTAGATTGGTTCGACCACTTGATCAACCAAAGGTTGAGTAGGTTGATGAGAAACATCAGGTTGTTTAGGATCAGGAAATTCTTGAAGTCTCGGACCACACTCTTCACACCTCTGCGATAGCAGGGCGCTGGTGAGTAATATGGTCTCCCTCACATAGATTACAAGGGAACTTATTTTTTCTTTTCAAACGACAAGTTTTCTCAATGATTTCAACATGACTAGCAGTGGATGGTTGTTTTCTCTCAGCATGATCTACAGAGGCTGAGAGTTTTGTCCACACATGACCACAAGAGGTTGGTTGACTAGTTCCAACCTAACTAATAGAGGTTGGTTGTTGAGATACTTTAGGATGTTCAATAATGGGATAACCATGGAGCCAAACTCTTCATACCTCTGTGATAGCAAGGCATAGATAAGTAAGGTGGTCTCCCTCACAGAGCTGACAAGGGAAATTGGGCTTGTATTTTAAACTGTTAGTCTTTCCAATAGTGTCAAGATGACTCACAGTGGCTGACTATTTGTCCTCAGCATGACCCACAGAGGTTGAGAGACTACCCCAACCATGACCTGCAGAGGCTAAGAGACCGGTTCAAACATGATCAACATGCTTTGTAGAAATTGAGTGTGTGCCCCCAACATGACCTTTAAAGGATGGGTGGATAGATCCAACATGACCTATAGAGGTTCGATGAGGAGGTTCAACTTGACCTATATATATTGAATGGGTTCCCTCTGCATGAACTACATAGGCCGAGTGACTGGATGCAACATGACCTAGAAAGGTTGGAAGGATCCCACCAGCATGATCAGCAGAGGTTGGATGGTGAATATCAACTTGACTTGTCGAGGTTGAGTTCTTAGATCCAACATGACCTGCAAAGGTTGGATAGGTTCCCCCAGCATGAACTACAGAGACTGGGTGGTGAGGTTCAACTTGACTAGTAGAGGTTAAACGTCTCCCCCTTTGTTTATGTCTCTTCTTCCTATTCTTCCTTCTTTTACTCCTTTTAGACTGTCAATTACTAGTATCAGTACTTTAATCACACGAGGTAGAAGGAGGAGGAGAACCATCTACAGGTGAAGGGGAAGTAGTGTTTTGATGCCCTTGATATAAGGAGCTTACTTGAAAAGCATCACGGCCATTCAGGACAGTTGGAGTGGAAAATAACCACACTGTTATCCCTAGGGTGAATCAAGGTAGATTCAAGGTGGCCATCAAAACAACACCAAATTTCTCTCTGAGAGGAATAGTACAAGGAGTTCCCAGCATGGGGATCTCTTGGTTGGTGTTCAAAGGGGTGTTAGTTATAGTTTTAAACAATAAGACAAAGTCTAAGATGGACAGGAAACCAACAGTACAAAGAACACACCACTAGAAAAATACCTAAGTATCAATCCAAGCAAACAAAGATGCCTTCCAAAGGAAATTATGGGATGACGAGGACCCAAAACTAACAAATGAAGAAAGGAGAGTAGTTACTTGGCATCTCATGAAGATCCCTATTGGTGCAAATGATAGAATCACCCAACCACAATCCTAGATTGTCTACCAACGGTTACATTCCAATTCTACCCTAGGTGCATTGGAAATATCCTTCCAATTCCCCCTGTGTAATATCATAGCAGACACGATACTAAGGCTACAAAAATTGTAGAGAAAGTCTGGCAAAAAAAATTTCAGTCCAGTTGATGCACATGGGAAGGGTAGCAAAGCCCAAAACCCAAACAGTACCAGGCACTACATGGAGCAGGGAGGAGGTACTGGATGAGTCCCCAAATGTGCAACAGCTCTGGTGTATGCTTTACTGAGAAGTGAAGGGGTATCTCCAACATCTCAGTATCGCACAACCTCATGCTTGAATCCTATGTGAGAGGAGTTTTCCAGTGTCTTTCCCAACAAAGTTGGATTTCCTAATAGATAGGCCACTATGTTTGAGTTTGAATTTTTTATTAGTTAAAATATCCCTAACCCAAAACACTATCTTAGACTAGTGTGTGTTGTCCCTAAAAACAAAGAGTTACTAATAAGTTTTAAAGATTAAGTGTTTATTTTAAAGGGTTGTTAATTAATCAAAGGGGGTGGCGAAGGTGAAACCAATGGTGTTTTGACTCAATGTTGAAACAATATGACTAATCAAAGAGAAATGAAATGCAAAAAGCAAAAACTATTCTCTTTCTTTTTCAAATAGAAACTTGAAAGCCACAAAAGAACAATTTCTTTTTATTTTTTCAAGAATAAAGATATGTAGTACATTAAAGAAAAAACCTTAATATACATGCATATTAAACAACTATATGTTTTTTTTTCTTTTTATTTTATAAATGCAAAAGAAAAACTACCTAGAAGATAAAGTGTGTAGATGACAAGAACAGAGCAAAAGGAACTCTGCTATACAACCACCAAACAGACTCTAGAATTCCCTAAAGTCAGTATAAACCCTACTTGGAAGGGCGGATAGAATAATTGATAAGTCAACTACTTAGGAGTGGTGAATTTAACTGACAAAAGAAGAAGGAAACAAACACCAACAAGCTTCTGAACTCAAACAAAGATCACTAACATAGGCTGACCAAAAACGTAAGATAAAATTCAAACAAAGCAAAGGGGGCGAAGGGGGGGGTGAGAAAAGAGAAAACCCTAATTCTACAAAAAGACTTGAAACCTAGATAAAGAACACCCAAAAGGGATGAAACTAACTCCCTGGATCCATGCACCTATAGACGACCTCAAAACCTCCCAAACAAACCTCAAACAACAGAAAAAACCTTAAAAATGAGGAAAAAACACTGTTTTAGAGGCATACATGAGTTTCCCTACTGACAGGTCACATATGATACATAGTTTGATAGTATAGAAGGTTGCATGTACATCCTAGACATGCAACTGTGTTGTCTGCAACTCACGAATGGGTGGGAAAAAACCCCAAAAAGATTCAAAAAATGGCTTAGGAAGGCTGAGGAGGTGTTCTATCAGACTAAGAAGGTGTTCCCAAGTGGCAGGAAGGACCTGAAACCTTGTAAAAAACTGGAATAAATATAGAGAAACCCCAAACAGACAAGGCTCTCCCTAGTGGAGTCGCTAGTTCTATTGTAGAGGAAAGTTTTCCTATGTCTAGGTTTTAAGAGGCCATCAACGTATTGGGTTGAAAGAAAGATGCAAATGGTTCTGTAAGAATATATAAACAATATTCCAGGATAAGTATGGCCCATGCCTGATAAAATCAAGGCTCGTCCAAGATTTCTCTAGGACATCTCCTGCTCCTCTTCCCGAAAATACCTGCCAAAAAATGTATACCTTCCTCAAACCAAATAGACTATATGAAAAGAGATTATGTTCAGTAAAACATGAAATCCTAAACTGATAGACATCATCATATAATCAAAATAAAGATTCAAATACACATTGATCAATGATTTGGGAAGAAGAAGGAAATCACATATTTATTAATCATGAAATGAAGTACAAATGTACATTCTCTTGAAGTCAAACAGCTCACAAAACCTTGATTTGGTTCTGCTGCTTCTCTTCTCCAAGGAACTCAGCCTCTAAGCTCTACTACACAAGGAGATGATCACTAGGGAAAAGGTGGGGGGAAAGACAGTCCCAATTCCTCCAGGATAACAATGCAAAGATTCAAGTATCTTCTCATGGACTTCTCTACATCTATTTATATGTTTATGAAGAGATAGTGTCAAAGCAAAAGTAGTTACAACTAAAGGAGTCAGTTGCATAACCACCCAAACTACCAAAAAATAGGGAAACATCTATTTTTGACGTGTACAAGAAAAATACGCGGGGTGCAATGACTACAGTGACATATATACATGGGCTGTAGTAGCAAGAGTCACTTATGCAAAGGGATACGCGATTTGCAATGTCAATAGTCACGGACACAAAGGGATACATGGGTACCATGTAGAACAAGTCGCATACAATATGCGGGTACCATGTATGACAAGTCGTGTATAGGCCATAAATGATCATTTTATGGGTACTTCTGTGAATTTTCAGACTTTTGTGTCTTCTAGAATTCTTTATCTAACTCAAATACCTTTCCAACGGTGTAGAGAATAGGTCAAAAGGAGTTACAAAAATATGAATATGATTCCTATAATATAGGTGTTTTTTTAGTGACTTTCATGAAGTGTCGTCATTGAAGTGTCGACATGCGACAAAATCATGGGAAAGTGGTCACGGGAAGAGATGTGTCATTTTGGGATATAACATATGGCCATGTAGATTTACTCTTGTGAAAACTAATAGGATGGATCATTTATGAGAATGGATCAAGGTTTAAAACTTAAGATAAAGTGTGGAAAATAATGAAACAATTTTATTTCCACTTAACCTCCCCTTTAGCCTCTATTATTACTTTCTTGTGGACTCATACTACCTTTATGTTTTGTTATTTTCTTGCAACCCTTAGTGTTATTACACTGATAGGAGTTTAGATATTATCTGACAATTTTTAATTCATTGAGAATATTAATAAGATTAACTCGAGTGTAACAAGTGTACAGTCGGAATTCAGTTCATGGTCATCTAGATTGTTATGCTTAAATATATCCTGATTAAGATTTAAATGAGCTTTGTTAAATGGCTAACTAAAACTATTTAACTAAGATCATTTAAATGGTTAACTAGAATCATTTAATTGTAATATTTTTCGATTGTTTTATTCTTACAATTTTTTTTTCAATTAATGCTTTAATTTTTTTTAAAGTTTGGGTGGCTTGAAAAAGACTGATGACGTATCAAAATTCACCGATCACAAGTTCTATTTTCAATGGTGTTATATGATTCCTCATGGATTTATAAAAAATGCTGCACAAAATTTGTCTCTTGAAAAGTGACAGGAATGGTGCACTTTGACTTTCTCTTGAATTTTCATTGCATTAGACAAAGGCTCCTCAGTAACTGAGGTAATGCATGAATCTAGGTCATGCTCCTGAAGAATGCTTAACACCCTTGCCTTCCATGTGTTGAATTTGGAAGTACCTTCAAGTCGGTATTCCGGTTGGAAGAAAATAAATGCCATGGATCCAAGCTTTTTCTCAACTCCTGAAGATCACATAGGATTTAGTTTGCATGGGAAAAACTAAGATCCTTCATGCCATACACTTTGATACCATGTTAATGATTTGAGAAATAAAGGAGATGCTTGTACTTTAAATTTTTTATCAACGATATCCCGAGGACCTGTAACAATTAACAATTCAATTACACGCAATAAATCATCCACAATGTAATATGTACGCTCAAGAAATTTCTCATAATAGAGATGATGAACAAATCAACAATTCTTCATAGTATAATAGATAGATTGTAAAGAATGATTTTTACAACATAAGTAGATTGCTCGATAAGAGGAATACAGAGAAATAGAGAAGAGAGATATATTGTTACAACTATTATGAACTTTCCATATGCCTATCATATTAATAATAATACATAATTAATGTCATGCAAACCCTAGTGATGGTTGCATGAGAATTATCCACACATGCATTACAATTTCAAATTGAATTTTCGGAATATCAATGCATGCATTGAATCCTGAGCATGCAGAAATAATGTGGCATAACTTCAATCATGGATATTAACTAATAGTTAATTAGCATTGGTGTGAACTCAATCTCTAAATGAATACTGATCACTTAGTTAACATGCTAACATAAGTGTCATATTGAAATAACTCACGTGTCACATGCAACACACTTTCTTAACTGAAGTGTCATCCTTTGATTAACTTAAGTGTCTTCTCTTAGTATAACTAAAGCGTAAACACTTTAGTTAACTATTCCATATTTATTTAATCACGTAGTTAACCATTATTAACTAAATCTTACTGATTGATGAACATCGAGCTCTTATTTAATAAATAGAATGTTGATCATTAATAGTTCAACAGATGCTTTAACTAAAGCACTGCTTGAGGTATTCATATTTAATTGAAGCTTTATAACCTAAGATCACTTATTCATTTGCATGGGAAATTCAAATTATCTTTCTCACATTATCTCTTTATCTAATTGCATGGGCTATGTTTAATCATTTATCATATCATATTATACTTATAAGAATTGTCACACATATTGATGATCATATATATTACCTCGTAGTGTATAGTCATATGCTAAAGTAATTCACTCTAGAGGTAATAGGTCTCTACAGGAGACTTAATAACTTTATCCATATAGAATGACAATGGTTAGTAATATATCACATAATATAAACTCATGACTTGATATAGCCAAGTCTCTAGTATTGATACAACACAATACCCCAGCCTTGATACAACAAAAGACCATCTCGAGCTAAGGAGATCCATCTCATACGGTACCGTATAGGAGAGTAATTTTACTTGATACAACTCAAGTCTACAGTCTTGATAGAAGATAATACTAGTATTGATATAACACAAGATCACAGTACAAGCATCCCACCTCAATACATGAGGACATATATAGGACTTGATACACCACAATGTCTTAAATTGATACCACACAAGTCCTTAACTTGATACAACACAAGTTTTTGACTTGATACAACACAAGTCTAGAGAATGACTCCTGATGATGTGAATTTAACACCTCCCTCAAAGAGTATTACTATTCATCTATGTTCTTCATTGTTAAGGCATGGATTACTCTCTTTTGGTCTATTATTTCTATTTTTATGTTATTTCTGGGACTTATTGTTACAGCTGATTTTACCACACATGGTGGATCACACATTTATGTCCTTCCCGATCCCTTTTTCAGACTTTTTGGACCCCATGGACCATTTTTGTAACTTTGATGTTTCCAAGATCATCCCTAAAAACATGCATTATTTTCCATACATGACTTTTAAACCTATTCTCGCATATATACGTGGATATGACCCTCAAACCCGTGTACATCGAGGTGTGTGCAAAAGGCCAAATAGTTTTGGAGTTTTCCTTGATGTGGATCTGAGTCACCTATCTCTTGGCATTCCATATGCCTTGAGATCACTTAGATTTGACATTCCATTACCCCATTGAAGCCCTATATAAGGAACCCTTTGGATACATTGAAAGGAGAGGAATTGAAGAGAAAGAAAACTATAATCCATTATTGTCGGAGCTTATACTTGAGTCTGCATCCCTTTGTCCCTTGGAGCACTTTTTGTTCTTTCCAAGCTTGTGAAATGGTGGAGGCCTAGATGGAGGTCTTAGTTTCTCCGGTTCGCAGACATGCTGACAGAGGTTGTCACCATTGTAATCTATGATTTATATTAATAGAAATATCTTTTCATGTCCAATAATGTGTATATAAATGAATATTGAATCCATGGATGCTTTTAAATGCTTATATGTTATTGATTATATATGTTAGAGTAGGTCTAACACCATTATATAGCATGCTTGTCTTGTTTGCTGAATGTTGAGAGAGCAAATTGCTAATACAAGTGAGAGTGGAAAAGCTCAGCAGGGATCTACATCAACCATCTAGAATAAGGTATGTTTCGAGATCCTTTAGTGTTAGATTTTTTGTTTCTCTTGCATATGGGAAAGGATTGATTTTTCTAATTACTCTGTCTGTTGTGGTACCCCAATCCATAGGAGGTTTTCTCCGTAACAAAATTGGCGACCATATTGGGGAGTTCCTAGTCATTTCCTTTGGGGGTTTTATCGACATTCAATGTTCTTGAATTGCTCTGATTTCTCTATTTCTGAGTCGAGTCTGGGGGCATGTTTGCCTAGTAGTGTCTGATAGGAGTAAATTTTGTCTCAGCTTGTATATTTACCTTCTTTTTATCTCTTTTTCTTCATGTACATAGTCGTGTATGCCCTGATTTTTTCCTTTTTGGGGAAGATTAAGTGTTGCTGGATGAGTTTGGATAATTGTTGAGTCTTCTTGGATGCTTCTGGAGTCTATATACACCTTTGTTTCTGACCAGAGATGCTTTTTAGTTTGAATTTTTTGAAAATGTTCTTGTCATTTCATTTTCTATTTTTTGTTTTGGGATTAGTGCATTAGGTCTATTTTACCTTAGTGCTTTGCTTGGGTGCTATCTGATAGTGCTTGTGGAGTATAGGGGTTGTAGAGTCATAATTTTTCTTTATTATCTCATTTTAATTCAAAAAATACAAAAAAAATTCTTTTTGCATCATTATGCATTTTTTCATTTTTCATTTTGCATGGTACTGGCATTAGGTTTGCTTGGAGAAGTATTAGTCAGATTTTCCTAGAGGAATGATTGCACATTCGTTTGAAGGAAAATTTTTCACTTCACATAGTAGCATACCCCTTTTTTCATTCGACACAGTGCATTTGCATTGATTGTTAGGTGTGCATTTTAATTCTTGTTGCATCATAACATCATTAGTTGCACGACCATTTTCCCTTTTGAGTAATAAGACAATTAAAATCAATGCATAATAAAATGAATTACACTCTTTTCTTTTATAGGGTGCACCAACAAGATTAGGTTTTAGGGTCTTGGAATAGTTCATTGTGAGTAAATTCTCCAAGACCACTAAACGAAACATTTTTGTGTCTGTCTAGGTGAGAGAGTGATTCCTTTATATAATTAGTGTTTCTGAGGATCCTCCTCTTACACGGGAGTTAAGCACGAGGCAGTGTGAGCGGTTATTGATTGGGATGACCCCTGGTCATAACTGAGTAGCACTGAAGATATTTCCAGGATTGTATTCATATCTGGGGGCTCTTTCGAGAGTTTCAGGCTTCGCTACCCTGCCCATACGGTCAATCCCGCCCGCAACTATCCACTTGAGTATTGATTATATTGAGGTGACCTTAGTTTCCTTACCTAGGTTATCGAGGGGGTACTTCGTAGAGGTTATTCTATAGCTGTCTTGGCTAGGTAGGGGTAGGATAGCACAGTCACTATATGCGTTGAAGGTGAGGGCCACTATAATTGGTTATGAACCTCTGCTTATTGTGTATGGGTGTCTCAAGCCTCTCCTAGGTGAGACATACCTGCTTCATTCAGGAGCTCAGATATCCTACCCTTGTTTGCTTATGATTTGGCTTTACATTTTATAGGTGTATGATCTGTGCATTCTAGTTTGCCTAGGGTTTGCATAATTAGATTGATTTTTTTTCATTTTTGAGTCATTGTGTATTCGGGCATGGCACTTCGTCGTTCTTGTCATTTAGCAGTATTTCTGCCTTCCACATCTCCTCCTCATTTGGGAGAGATAAACAGACAGTCCGGGTGGACTACTTCACATTGATTCACACACGATGGGAGATCACGAGGATGAGATTCCTAAGATGTCTTCTCCACCTCATGAGGTTGGGGATGTAGATTCTACTCCCGTATATGATCCTTCACCGAAAATACCTTCACATTTTGGTTATGATCCCTCATTCACGGGTCACTGGTATTGGTTACCAGGTGACGAGACTCATCATGAACCCATAAGCACTAGTCATGTTCGTTATGGCATGCCTGATATCCATGCACAAGATCCAACACATCATGCTGAGCCATAAGTTGATAGGTTTGGGAGCACTAGTCACATTGCACCTTCCATCCCAGTGGTGGAAGCTACCTCACATGTCTGTCCTAGACCTAGTGTTAGTATTCATATGTAGATACCAAAACCGAGACAAGTGACCATAGGGAACACCACTTACATCCCTTCACATGTCCCTTTGTCCTCAAACCCTGCTCCTTTGAATGCATTTTTGAAAACCCTTCCTCCCTCTCATTCACGTGGTATTTCAGGCCAAAATATCGCTACTAGCCATGTTTGTACTGGGACTGCTCATATGATAGTATCTCAGAGTCAAGTACCTCATGTTGTCTCGAGAAATCATATTCCTATTTCTGGATCATCTCACAGTCCATCCCAAGGAGTTCCCCATATCTCTAACTATGGAGCTTCTCATGGGACATCCGATGGGACACTTTATGGAGCTTCTCATGGGACATCCGATGGGACACCTTATGGAGCTTCTCATGGATAGTCTTATGGACCGCAGTATTGACAGAACTATCAACCCTATGGGTACGGGTATCAACAACCTGCTTACTCTTCTAATTATGGATTTGTAGCACCGTATAGTGAAGGAACACCACATCATAATGATTCCATGCAGCCATACACAGGTCAAATGGGAGGAGGATATTATGGCCAAGGCCATGGTATTTATAGTAATCAGCCTTATATGAACCAAAACTATCAGGGAGCGTGGCATACACCAGCTCAACCTAGGCTCCATTTCCTTGCAACGTTGAAGTTACCTGACTTATTGAGACTTACAAATCATCTGGTATCTCATGACCCAGCCTGTTCGGCCATCCCTAACAAGATTCCCTCGGACATTCCCAAGATCGAGGGAAAAGCAGGATAAGATCCTAGTAAACATATCACTACTTTTCACCTTTGGTGCTCTTCCAATTCCTTACTTGACGACTCAATCTATTTAAGTCTATTTCAATGCACCCTCACCGGGCCTGCAGTGAAATGGTATATAGAGTTACGAAGGGGGGCATTCGTTTTATTCGATGACCTTGCCATGACTTTCCTCAATCACTTTCAGCTACTCATGCATTACGACCTTGGTACAGAACTCTTATCGACATTTCAACAAGACAAGACCACATATATCTCAGATCATATTCAAGAGTGGTGTAGATGAAAGAGGTTGATTAAATCCTTTACACCACTAGAATTTCTCCTTGAGTCCAAAGTCATTGTTACCTTACATTGTAAAGGATGTTTCTACATCCAGAGTCCAAAACGAGGAACAAAAAATATTTAGGGCACAAGAGTTGGATTTGATCTATGCTCAATCTGGACTTTTGTATGAGATTATACCCAATGCTTCGCATTCTAGTTTCAATCCCAAGATCAAGCTTGGACCACATGCCAATGGAATCATGGGTTGTACAAGTGCCAAATGTGTGGATTCGGTTGTGAAACAAGTGATCCAATTGTCTATTAATCAATCCACTCCGGGACAAGCCACGCCTTCATCTCAACCCACCCAAATGGTGAGTGTACTTTCCGTGCAATCATTGGACCAAAAGGGAAACCATTAGTCTAGAAGGAATAAGAAAAAGGGTAAAAATAATTGTAAGGGTGGGAACAAGAATGAAAATGCTAATTTTAATGACAAGAACGCCTGCAATGCTATGGGGGACAAGCGGTCTAAATGTAAGGTAATGTTTCCTTGCAAATTGTGTAAGGAGGACCACCTCACTCACTTGTGCCCTCATATAGAAGATACCTTGAGATTCATAGCACAAGGCCCAACTGTGCTAACTAATCCTTTACCCCATAATCAAAATATGAAATCGAGGACCAATGATCCTCATTGTGCATTGGGTGGAGATCAAAATCCACTGAAAGCCAATACTGGTCATGGTTGCATCAACATGGTACATGCTAATAAGGTTGTGACTTGTGTGAAAGATTATGGTTCGTCACAACTGAACCTTGGAAAAGAACTCGCTCCACCCGAGAGCCCTTTGCGTATTGAAAACCCTATGGATAAACCTGAAATTGCACCTCACATTCCTAAGGTAGTCCTAAAGCATTCAAGGAACAATTCTAATGCCCGAGCCACCTATAACTATTCCATTGTTGAGGATTTGGGCCAAACTCTTTGTGAGATGTACGCACTTGAAGTACTTCAAAGTTGTCCTCTGCAAAGGAAAGCATTGCTTTCTGCTCTTGGGATTAATGATGATAACTATTCTTCCATCATCAAATTTGAAACCATGGGACTATATCCTTGCTTAACTTACTATGTGTCTCTTTTGATTCATGTAGAGTGTCTTAATATGACCATCAAACGCACTATGATTGATGAGGGTGCTCCTGCTTTCGTGATGTCTTTGTCATGTTGGAAGGGTTTGGGTTCTTTCGAGTTGTCTCAATCTGCTACTATGTTCACTTCCTTTGATGGTAGATCATTTCGGCCACACGGATTCTTCCTTATATTAAGGTCCAATTGGGAGGGAAGACCATCACGATCGAGGTCAAGGTGATTGATGCGCCCCTGGACTACAATCTTTTGCTAGGATAGAATTGGATGTATAGTATGCAAGCCATAGCCTCTTCTCTCTTTCAAGTAGTATGCTTTTCATTTAATGGGAAGATTGTTGCAATTGATCAGACATCTTTCCGTAATCCAAGTGTTAGTGCATCATCAGGAGCTTCTATCCCGATTATCAATCATTCTCAGCCATTAACTAGGAGTGTGCGTGTGGGTATGTATCCATCCCTTATGGAGACCTTTAGCTGTCCTACACCTCTTCTTATGATCAGATATAGTTTTGGTGGGATTCATATTCATTGAATTCGATGTCTTTTCGCACTACCCATATGGAAGATCCGTGGATTCTTCTTTCATCGGGTCCTTCGAATGGACCTGTCAAAATGGATGTGTCATTTCCTGTAGCAATGATAGAATATCAAGTGAAAATTTCATTGTGTTGTAGAGCCTAGTCCTTCCTCTTCATGGACAGAGGAGGACCTGTATGTGCTGCTTGCATGGGTAGTTGATTCCTCTCACGCACATGATTGCCTTGATGATGTTTTTCCATCAGATGAAGCCATTATTGAGGCCATGTCTGGGGTTGAACCACCTTGGGAAGAGTTACATCATAGATCATATTTTCTTCCCGAGATTAACCGTATAGAGTGTGAGGAATTTAGGGAGATTCTTAGAGAGAATATTGGTAGTCTCGTGGTTCCATTGAGCTCTCCTATTCAGATGGATGATGGGAACATGGTGAATTTATCACCTACTATTCCTATCAATATTTCTCATGATCCTGGCCAAGTTAAGAACGTCTACATTGGGGTGGATTGTTCCCCTGATGAAATCAAGGAGTATACCGAGCTATTTAAAGAGTTTCATGACATCTTCTCTTGGTCATACGAAGAAATTCTAGGTATTGAACCTCGTATTGTCGAACATGAAATTAAGACCTATCTGAATGTGAAGCCTGTTCGATAACGTTTGCATGCGGTGAATCCTAGAAAAGAACCCGCTATTAAGGCTAAGATAGAGAAGCTGTTAAAATCATGTTTTAGCTATTCCATTCCCTTGATGGAGTGGGATTCAAATCCCATTCTGGTTGATAAGAAGTAGGGAGCGATCAGTATATTCATTGATTTCCATGATTTAAATCGTGCTTGTCCTAAGGATAATTTTCCCACACCATTTATTGATCATATTTTGGATGAGTGTTTAGGAAGCGAGGTATTCTCCTTCATGGATGGTTTTTCCGGATATAATTAGATTCAGATCAAACCCGAGGATCAGCGGGATATGACCTTAATTTTTCATGATCTCAAAATGATTATCGAAGTATATTTGGATGATCTTGCTGCTCATTCTCGTCTGAGAGTGCGTCATCCATACCATTTGAGATTAGTATTTGAAAGATGCCGCCATTACCAGGTTAGGTTAAATCCTCATAACTGCATCTTTTTCATGACTATTGGTTGCTTGCTAGGGTTCATTGTACCCAAGGCAAGTATAAGAGTCGATCCTTTAAAGGTTGAGGCAATACTTCAATTGTCTCCCCCGCGTAATATTAGACATATTCATTGTTTGCAAGGCATGGAAAATTTCTTACGGAGATTCGTGGTTAATTTTTCCAATTTGACTAAAGGATTTATGTGTATTTCAAAGGAGGACACTACTTTTTTTTGGAATGAGCAATCCCAGGAGTGCTTTGATGCTCTTAAGCGAGCCTTAGCATCATCCCCCGTGCTTAGTCCACCTGACTACAGCTGTGATTTTTTTATTTATAGGACTGCGTCCATGGAGATGGTTGGTATGTTTTTGGTTCAAGAGGATGAGGAGATCCACAAGCATGTCATATATTATTTGATTTGGAACCTTATTCATGTGGAAATCCATTATTCTCATGTGGATAAACTTGCCTTGGCCACCGTTCATGCGGTTCAGAGATTGAGACATTACATTCTCCTTCGCCAGACCTTGCTGGTAGCTCATGTCAATCCATTTCAGTTCGTCCTCACTAGAAATATGATCGAAGGAAAATATAATAAGTGGATTTTTATTTTGCAAGAATTCGATCTTGAATTGATTTCGGCGAAATCGAAGAAATCGTTGATCTTTGCGGAGCCATTTCTAATTTTCCAAGTGTGGAGGAGGAGGAGGTTTATGAGGATACATTTTTTGATGAGCATATTTTCCTTATCTCAACTTTGGACCCATCGTATGGGAATATCATTATATATTTGAAAACATTGAAGTTCCATACTCACCTTTCACAGGATGAGCAACGATCATTACGTCATGTATCTAAGAACTACCTTATAGTGTGTTAGATTTTTAACATTAAGCTAGCATTATTAGGATCTTTTAACTGGGAGAATAACAAGCACATCAATCAAACACAAGAGACAATGAACACCGTGTTTTTCCTTGGGGAAACCATAAATGGATAAAACCCTGCAACTTCCTCAGAGATAGAATCAACACCAAAATTAAAACCCCAAAACAGTAAGATGATCTCCCGACAGCAGCAACCTCTTTCATCCTAGCCCTAGTGTCTTCTTATTCCTCAGCTATGTGCAACAACTGAGTGTGAGTGAGTGTGTGATAAATAGATAGGATAGCTCTCTATTTATACTGATTCCCAACTGACTAAACCCAACTAGGGATGACTTCACTAGGTGAGTCTAATAACCCTAGTGCCCTGGAATTGCAGGGTCTTTAACCCTTAGACAATAGGAGGGTCACCCACAATGACTTGACATGACTTGTTTACATTATAGATCCCCCTGATCAGAACATTAGGGCATGACATGACTCAATTACATTACATACACATCCTAGAATAAACATCGGGGTACAAGACAAAACATACATACGTGAATACATTCTGAAGTTACAATTACATCAACACTCCCTGTTAACTAGGAAGGTATTCTTTCAACACAATTTTCAACACTGGTCTTCTTATCTATATCGACTGAATCATCTCATCATCTTCAAGTTCTCTTCATCTTCAATTCATCACGTCTTCTTCATCTTCATGTCATCTTCATCTTCAAGTCTTCCATGTGGACTTCACTTAGTGAACATCTCACATAGCACGTGCGATCATGGGATATTAAAGAATAGCCTTAATTTCAAGAGATATTGACCCAAACACTTTTTTGTTGAAACTCCCTCCCAATACTTAAAACCTCCTCCCCACTCCTTTTTATACCTCAATCTTTATAAACCACCCTACCCACCCCCACCTTAAACCCCTCATCCCCCCAATACCTGCAATATATTGGTTCAATTTTTGATAATTTTAAAACCCACAATATGAACTAATGTGATAGGATATTGGTTAACAAGTGAAGCCCTCGTGAAGTCTTCTTCTTCATGGGATATGCATCATCACAACCACTGGATCATCACTCCTGGATCATCACTGTAACATCATCACATCTAGATCATCATTTGATCTGGATCATCATCATCATCGATGCTATCTCTCGATTCTTCTTGTCATAGGAATTTATATAGAGCCATCCCTTTTTCATGTTAGTTGTAGGCCTAACCTTCATGTAGGTCTTCATCAGCGCTTATATCTAACCCTAAGTCAGAATGGCCCGCCTAGCTCTTACATATGACCTCATCTTGTCAGAAAGGCATGCCCAGCACTCACATTTGACCATGTGCAAATACATTGCACAAGAATGGCTCAGCACTTATATCCAACCATGTGCAAACACACTGCATTGGAAAGGATCTGCACTTACATCCGACCATGTTCGAAAACACCACATCGAAAGGGCTCAGCACTTATAGTGGACAATACTCGAAAGCACGGCATCGAAAAGGCTCAGCACTTACATTCGACCATTCTCAAAAGCACCATCAAAAGGGCTCTACACTTACATTCGACCATGCTAGAAAGCACTGCATTGGAAGGGCTCTTAGTCCCAGACTGAGGATTCCTAGTTACTAACCAGGTGCCTCCATTCTCCCAGAGAATGGAATCAACCCTTATATTTGATCAAGTGGGAACACCTCCCTTAATCACATCAAAATGGCCATGCGCTCACATCTGATCATGTACGACTACATCCTACAGTCATATCAGAATGACCCTCATTCCCAGACTAAGTTTTCTTGGTAATTGACCAGGTGCCTCCATTCCAAGAATGGAATTTATCCCTTACATCTGATCATGTAGGGAGAAATCCTACAGTCACATCAGAAAGGATTAGCATTCATATCTGACATGTAAGGAACCAAATCCTCTCACCATGACATAATGGCTCAGCCCTTACATCTGACGATGGAAGGAACCTAATCCTCTCACCATGTCAGAATGGATCTCTATCTCATCATTTCCCCTTGGAGGGAACCTCGGTCTGGAGAACACCAATATTCTCCATGAAGTACTCAAACTTCACTCTAGCGAAGGGCTTTGTCAATACATCAGCTATATGTTCGTTCATCACAACATACTGGAGCTTCACTACTCCTCTCTGCACCATATCCCTGATATAGTGATACTTGATCTCGATATGCTTCGACTTGTCATGGAACAAAGGGTTCTCTGACAAATTCACACAACTTTGGTTGTCTCAATATATACAAGTAGCATCCATCTGGAGATCAAATAAATCATACAATAGCTTCCTCAGCCATACTGCCAAAGAACTAGCTGAACAAGCTGCAACATACTCTGCTTCAGCTGTACTCAGTGCCACATAGGATTTCTTCCTGCTAAACCAAGAGATCACACCTGATCCCATACTGAAGTAACATCCTGAAATGCTCTTACTATTGATGGCACTACCTGCCCAATCTGAATCAACATAACCCTCTAGGTTAATCTTCTGATTTGCCTCGTACTTGACCCCATAGTCAAATGTACCCTTCAGGTACCTCAGAATATGCTATGCAGCAATCAAGTGAACATGTCTCGTATCTGTCAAGAAATGGCTCAACATGTTCACATCAAAGCAAATATCCAGTCTCATGTTCATGAGATACATCAATGACCCAATCATCTGATGATACATCGTAGCATCAACCGCTTCTGATGAATCTTCACTTAATAGCTTCAAGTTCCATGCCATAGGTGTGGTTATGGCCTTGCAGTCCATAATTCTGAATCTCTTTAGGATCTCTATTGCATACTTCCCTTGTCCAAGGAAGATCCCATCTGCATTCTACCACACTTCCATGCCTAAGAAATAGTGCATCATTCCCAAGTCTTTCATTTCAAACTCGGTAGCAAGTTTCCTCTCTGTATCAACAATCAACCCATCCATACCTATTACAAATAGATCATCCACATATAGTAGGAGTATCATTGGATTGCCATTTTCAACCTTGTAGTAAATGTTGGAATCTGCTTTACTCTTGGTAAATCCCAAACTTTATAGGAAACCATCAATTCTACCATACCATGTCCTGGCTGCATGTTTCAAATGATACAGGGATTTCTTCAATCTACACACATGAGACTCTCTGTCATGTGTCTCAAAACTGAGTGGTTGTTCCACATACACTTCCTCTTCCACTACACCATTCAAGAAAGCAATCCTCACATCCATATAGTGTATCTTCCATCTCACTATAGCCAGAGTAAGTACTGATCTGATGGAAGTGTATCTAGCTACAGGTGCAAAGGTTTCTTCATAATCTATTCCTTCTTTTTGGGAGAAACCATGAGCCACAAATCTTGCTTTATGTTTCTCGAAGCTGCCATCTGCTGCATGCTTGATCTTGCGGATCCATTTGGAAGTTACAATGGACATCCCTTTTGGTCTGGGGACAACATCCCAAACATCATTCTTCATGATTGATTGATACTCTTCGATCATAGAATCGTTCCACTCTTTCTGTTATGCCGCTTCTTCATAGTTGGAAGGTTCTTTATCAATAATGTCACATAGTAATGCTACATAACTAGGACATGATCTAGTTCTCTTTCTTCCTCTGGGTGTTTCTTCTAAAGCTCCATATCTTTCTGCACATTGGATAATTTCATGTACTCAAGCAGTTTTCCTCTTATGAGGATTCTTCTCCAGAGGTGGATCTACATGTTCTTGAGGTTCTTCTAGTTCTCGATCTTCTTCTTGAATTTATTCGTTCATGATTGTATCATGAATTCTAGGTTCTCTTTTTTCTTCGGGTTCTTCAGCCGGTTTCTTCCTAGATTTGATGTAGGATGAATCTTCATCAAATGTTACATCTCTTCTGATGTCAATCTTCTTGAACCCTGGGAAGTATATTTTGTAAGCCTTCGAGCTTTCAGAGTATCCCACAAATATACTCTTCTTTCCTGAAGGATCTTACTTCATCCTCTTTTCTTTCAGAATGTGTACGCACATAGGAAAACTGAATATTCTGAGATGAATGACTTCTGGTTTCTGGCCAGAGAATAATTCTTCAGGAGTCTTTTTCTTGAGTACTCTGTGTGGAGTACGGTTCTGTACATACACCTCTATTCTGGCAGCTTCTGCCCAAAGATGCATAGGAAGATCTTGATCATGAAGCATTTCTCTTGCAACTTCCATGATAGCTCTAGTCTTCCTTTCTACAATCCCATTATGTTGTGGATTATAAGGAGTGGACAACTCCCTCTTAATCCCTGATTCTTTACATAGCTCTTTGAATTCATTTGAAGTGAATTCTCTGCCATTATCTGATCGAAAGGTGTTGATATTCTTTTTAGTGTGGTTCTCGATCAAGGATTTGAATTCCTTGAACTTGATGAATACTTCATATTTGTTCTTCATAAAGTATATCCACACCTTTCTATAAAAATCATCAATAAAAGAAACATAGTATGCATACCCGCTTAGTGAACTGGATGACATAGGACCGTAGACATCGGAATGGATAATTTCCAAGATTCCTTTTGCTTTGCTCTCATTACTTGAATATGTATTATTTGTGTTCTTCCCTTTTGCACATCCTTTGCATACACCTTCATGTTTTGTCTGCAATTATGGGAGACCTTCAACAGCCTTCTATACCAAAGCTCATTTGGTTCTACTAAGTCATGAACCAAATATTTTTCTGGATGGCCCTTCAATTTGTATAAGCCTTCTTCTTGTTCCCCAATCACTACTGCATCATCAATGGTCTTTCCATTTGGCCACATGATGACTTGACCATCTATAAATGCAACCCTCATTCCTTTTACATCTAATGCATATATGGAGAGGAGATTCTTCTTTAATCCTAGTACAAAAAATAATTCCTTCATTGTCATAGACTTTCCAGAGTCTATCTTATAGGAGGATTCCCCACTACCTTTTATTGGATACTGGTAGTCATCTCCAAGTTTCACCATGTGAGGTGATTCATGTTCAGATAATTTCACAAAGGATTCCTTGAATCTTTTCATGTGCTCGGAAGCACCATTGTCTATAAGCCAATCATTGTTTCCATGTGTGATAGTTACCATGAGAGCGGAGATCAGAACATATTCTTCATCACTTGAAGAATCATCACTGACTTGTCTATTTATCTTTGTGGAAGGTTCATCATCCTCAATAGCATGAGCATGATGTATTCTCTTGTTTCCATTCTTCTTATGAGAGCTACTTTTATTCTTAGGACAGTCTCTAGCAAAATGTCCTCTTTCATCACATGTATAGAAAATGTACTTAGACAAATCTCTAGGATTTATAGAGTTATTATTTTGATGAGAGTACTTACTTCTGTGGTGGCTAGATTTGGATTTCTTGGATTGTAGTGTGAGAGCTTGATCTTCACTTCCCATATTTTGTTCTAGAGTTGCTATCTGAGCTTCTTCTTGAGAGAATTATTCCCATATTTTGCTGAAATTGACTAACTTTTTTCTGGCACAGATCCCTTGAATAAAGGAGTCCCATGACCTAGGGAGACCATTCAAGGTGGTCATTACAATATCTGCATTCTCCACTTCTTCATCTAATGCTCCAAGTTGTTCTTTGATCTGGGACACCCTTGTGAAGTAAGACTGGATGGTTTCTACATTCTGGATCTTCACATTCTTTAACTGGTTCCTCAAAGTCATCTTCCAGCTTATGTTCTTGCCTTCAAACAATTTGGTTAGGGCATCAAATATAGCATTAGGTGTCTTGAGGGAGGACACCTGTGGTATGAGGTGATCCTTGATTGAATAAGCAATAATCCTCTTTTCCATAACCAACTTCTTCTTATGTAAGGCCTTAGCCTCATCTCCCTCTGGAAATGGAACCTCTTCATGGATGTAGGAATCCAACTCATTTTCTTCCAGGAGCAAGGAGATCCTATACTTCCAGGCTTGGAAGTTATCAGCTCCCTCAAGCTTGGTATGATGAGACATATTAACTGAGAACCTCAAATGGAAATACAAAAGATTTAGATCTTACCAGTTCAAGATGTCAGATCTGGATTTGAAGCTAAAATCCTACAGTGTTGGTTCAGGAGCAGATTAGGGGTTTTCTTTTCTGGAGTTCTGTCCAACCAAATGCTTTGAATTTTATCCCTAACTTCGATTTTGGGGAGGATATCAATCCAGGCTTGATCTCACTAAAAAAATCCTCTTCTATGAAAATCCCTAATTTTCGGCAATAGGGTCAGGTCCAAAACTGAAAAACCTCAGAATTGGATTCTGCTTCGAAAGAAATATGCGCCCTAAGGAGGAGAGTTAATCCAAAATTCTATTGCTGAAAATATGTGGAGGAATATCCAAAAAGTAGGAATCCTTAGTTCCCACAGCTGCACAGTGTCTTCTTCTCAGGTTAGCTCTGATACCATGTTAAATTTTTAACATTAAGCTAGCAATATTAGGATCTTTTAACTGAGAGAACAACAAGCACAACAATCAAACACAAGATACAATGAACACAGTGTTTTTTCTCGGGGAAATCATAAATGGAGAAAACCCTACAACTTCCTTAGAGATAGAATCAACACCAAAAGTAAATCCCCAAAATAGTAAGATGATCTCCCGACATCAGCAACCTCTTTCTTCCTAGCCCCAGTGTCTTATTCTTCCTCATCTATGTGCTACAACTGAGTGTGAGTGAGTGTGTGATAAATAGAGAGGCTAGCTCTCTATTTATACTGATTCCTGACTTGACTAAACCCAACTAGGGTCGAATTCACTAGGTGAGTCTAATAACCCTAGTGCCCTGGAATTGTGGGTACTTTAACCCTTAGACAACAGGAGGGTTACCCACAATGTCTTGACATGACTTGTTTACATTATAGATCCTCTCGATCAGAACATCGGGGCATGACATGACTCAATTACTTTACAGACACATCCTGGAATAAACATTAGGGTACAAGACACAAGATACATAAGTGAATACATTCTGAAGTTACAATTACATCAACATAGTGGATAACACTTTATATCGCCGTGGGTAGATTCCATTTTGCATCGTTGTTTAACCCATGATGAGGCTGAGGTTGTGTTGAATGATTGCCACGGAGGGGCGTGTGGTGGTCATTTATCTGGGCTTTCTATAGCCCAAAAAATATTGAGAGCGGGATATTTTTGGCCATCGATCTTCAAATATTGTGTCAATGTGGTCGAGAAGTGTCACCCTTGCATGTGTTTGCATGCAATATGCGTTCGCATCCTACCCTGTTACATCCGATTATCACCACCGGTCCCTTCACCAAGTGGGGTCTTGAATTCATGGATTGCAACCCATCTTTGGCTAAGGGGCATCATCACATTATCCTGGCTATTGACTATTTCACGAAATGGGAAGAGGATATGCCCATGATTCAATTTGATGGTGAGACAACCACGCATTTCATTTTCAACCAAATTATTACTCGGTTCGGCATTCCAAAAGAGCTTGTCACTGACCATGGTAGGAACTTTCAGAATAAAATGATGGAAGAGTTGGCTTCAAAGTTAGGGTGTAAGCAGGAGCACTCCTCTTCTTATTACCCTTAGGTGAATGGACAGTTTTAAGCAGTGAATAAATCACTTAAGTCCATTCTCCAACAAACCATCGTGCAAAGCAAGACTAATTGGCATATCATGTTATATCCTTCTTTGTGGGCCTATAGAACCACTGTTAAGACGGCCACCGGTTTCTCTCCATATCAACTCGTACATGGGGTGGAGTCTGTCTTTTTGGTTGAATGCGAAATCCCTTCATTGAAGCTATCTATGGAGTTTTTACTAGACACTTCCACATTGGAGGAACTTTTGGTCCACTTAGAGCAGCGTCAAGATGCCTTAGTGGCTCTAGAAGTAAATAAGCGTCGCGTTAAGGTCAAATGTGATAAGTCTATCTGTCTGAGGAATTTTAGTGAAGGTGATTTGGTCATTTTATGGGATGAAGCTAAAGAACCCTTGGGGGTAGGAAAATTTGATCCCATGTGGCATGGTCCTTACATAGTCAAACGCGTATTAGAGAAGGATGCCTATGAGCTGGTGGATTATGAAGGGATAGCCTTAGCAGAGCCTAGAAATGGGCTCTATCTTAAAAAATACTATGCATGATCTTCAGCCAGGGATCATTATTGTATGTTATTGTACAACCTTGGAAAAGCCTAGAAATGGGCTCTATCTTAAAAAATACTATGCATGATCTTTAGCTAGGGATGATTATTGCATATTATTGTACAATTTTTTGTATAGTTAGGTTTTCTTATGGTGATCGGGTTTCTTGATTAGCTTTCATTTTTTTATGGCAGATGTTGATGGACTCTTTTGCTTATATAGACACCAAAACTTATACAGACTGCATGCATGTAGTGCTTGTTGGGCCATTAAGTCACCTTGAACAACATCTTCTACATCTCCATGTTCCCTCTCCCTCCATTCTAGCACCATCCTGCACATAAAACATGACTTTTGGTCATTATTTACCTTAAAAATCCTTGTGCATGGCCGCATACATGACTGTTCGCAAAACAACCACGTATGTACATGGTTTTGGGAGGTTTTTCTGTGTATGGCCAGCCCTATACGCGGAAAAAACCCCGATATCCACGTGGGATGAAACACCTATTTTAGATTGGCCTAGAAAATGAAATTGACCATGGAAACTGAAAAAATTTGCATGAAATGGGAAGAGGAGGACATGAGAAGTTACCTGGAACAAATAGTGTCAAATTTCGTCGGACTATGCTCTCGGAATTCGCGTTGGAAGTTTTGAGTTCAAATGGGTAAAAATTTCAAATGATATGGAATTTTTGAATTTTTTACTATTTGTAGAAATTTTTTGAAAATTTTGAAATTTTTTACCCACTTTCTATAGTTTTTGACCGTTTCTGACCATTTTGGACCTTTTTGGACTAATTTGATGACGTAGAGTTTATTTTGAGTGTCATTTTGACCCGTTCGTGCCGATTTCAGGTATTATGTATAAACTAGCATATAGGTTAGGTTTCACATCCGTTTGCACTTTGCATGACCTTATTACCATTTCATTATAACCTTGGGTACAAACCCATTCTATCTTGTTACGGAACCTCCTTGTTGCTTTTAGAAGTGACATGATGTGAATGGTAGAGCTTGACCATACATGGGTGCTCTGGTTAGCTCCTATTTTGCATTTGGCGCCCATGCCGACATTTTTCCTTTAGGGTGTGGTAGTCCTTTGTATAGTATCGCCATGACTTTGCGCAAGAGCCTCATACTCCTCTTGCTCTTTTTGATAGCCTTTTTCCCTAGGACTCCCTTATGTCAAGTTGTAATTGCATTATCATGAGTTTTGCTTGCCTTATTGAGCCTTATGTCGGCTTCCTTGACTTTGATTATCAGCTATATTTCCTGATCTTGTCTCATGTCTAGCCAATCAAAGCCATTTTACATATCCTTTGCAACTTGATTCCCCATTTTCTACTGGAAGGGGACTTTCCCCTGAGTGTCGTTATCCTACACATGTGTCCTTGGATTGAGTATATGTATGTTCTGCTGCTTGGAACTAGTTTGTTTACCCCTTGACACTCGTCTCCTCCTAGTTTGTAACTATAAATCACTTTTATTCTTTTTCAAGCTTTTTAAAATATTTGAAAAAGCCCAAAAATAAATAAATAAATAAACCAAAAAGAAAGACAGGAAAATATGTTATCTTTGGCAGCAGCCGAGTCATGTCACCTTCGAATAGAGCACTGTATATCACATCCGTTGGTTGGGTTAATAGTTTGACTTTAGGAGTTGTACTCATTTCTCTGATTTTATCTCCACCGACTGGTTAAGCTTCCAGTCCCTATGGAGCCTCTGTCGATGCCTCCTATGTCGTGGAGATGTCCCAGTTTTGTATATTGAGTCTATCCTGCCTATATTTAGTCACCATTTGCCTTTATTCTCTTGTTTGAATGAAGTTGAAACCAGAGTCAGCCATTCCTCAGTTCTCTTGACTTTGCATGTCGGCCATTCCCGGTACTGATACTGGTTCATGCACATTATGATCGAGTCCCTCCACATTATATAGCTTTGTTGAGTACCTCATGTTGGATGATGAGGGATGCCTTAATTCCCTCCTTCCAGTGGATTTCATTCCATTGACTTCAAATCATTTATTCTGGGATAGGAATCTAGAGTCATTTTGAGTGCCTTGAGACTTGTAGTAATCAGTGGTAGGTTCTCTCACCATCGACAGTTTTGGGAATACATTAATGTCCCCTGATCAATGGATCCTTTCAAGTGTTCGACCTTAACACATTTATTCACACTTGTTAGTTTGCACTCTAGTAACTTGATTCCCATTTTCATTATCGGTGGGTGATCTCACATTTGTTAACTGTATACATCAATGACTGGTAATCAGATGATGGACTACTATGTTCGACCTCGACACCTCTATTCACATAGTAGGACATGTACTCATAGCGGATTGTGTAGAAGACCTTCTAGACTGGTGGCATTTCATATATGCTACCTCCTTGATCATGCCAGTGTTCATGAGATTTCAGCTCTCATGACATGATTCCAGTGTATGTCAGATATCTTTACCCATTATGGAGATCTTGATCCATAGTATATCTTAAGCTTTCATGGAGATCATGATCCTTTGTATATCTTCATCATGGACATTCTGATCTATCTATATTGTATGTGGTGATGACCACACATGTCATATTTTGTATCATGGCTATTCATAGCCATTGTACTCTTATGTATCCGACACTGCTCTATGTACTTGTAGTCATGTGCAGAGTTTGATTATTTTATTATACTATTGGATGGCTGGTTCTTCCACTTGGTTCTTCATCACTCCACTTTCGTTTTTATAAATTTATTTAAAGTATTTATTATAAAAATTAAAAAATATGCTTTAAAAAATTTCAAAAAATAATTTTAACAATAACTTATATATTATTTCCATATTCATATGAAAAAATATTTATTTTGATGTCTTAAAATGATACTTTTTTGGGTCGCGCTTTTACGTACACATAAAAATTAATATTTATATTGATAATTTAATAATAATTAAAATATATCATAAAATAAAATAAAAAATATGTACTATAATCTTAAAAGTATCTATAAAAAACCTGTTCAAAAAAATTGGAATTAAAAAAGTAAACTAAGATAGATATGGGGGGTTGTGGTTTTGTAATTAGTTATAAGATACCTAAAATAATAGTAAATGACCTTTAAAGAAAATGAAATAAATAAGATAAAATTAATTTTTTAATTAAAAAAAATACCATATAATAGCTCATTCATAATGAAAACTTTTGTTTCATTACATCATTATCTAATTCTTGATGGATTTGTAGATTTCTAAACAAATACTTTTAGTTCATAAATTTCATCACCGCAAAAGGGGAAAAAGTGAGACACATTGCCATGCTTTTACCACACATAGTGGATCACACATTTATGGCCTTCCCAGTCCCTCTATAGACTCTTTGGACCCCATGGACTATTTTTGTACCTTTGATGTTTCCAAGATCATCCCTAAAAACATGCATTATTTTCCATACGCGAATTTTAAACCTATTCTAGTGTATATACACAGATATGACCCTCAAACCTGCATACATCGGGATGTGTGCAGAAGGCCAAATAGTTTTGGAGTTTTCCTTGATGTGGATTAGAGTCACTTGTATCTTGGCCTTCCATATGCCTTAAGATCGCTCAGATTTAACCTTCCATTACCATTGAAGCACTATATAAGAAACCCATTGGATACATTGAAAGGAGAGGAATTGAAGAGCAAGAAAACTATAGTCCATTGTTGCCGGAGCTTATACATGACTCAGCATCCCTTTGTCCCTTGGAGCACTTTGTGTTCTTACCAAGATTTCATTTTCTTGTGAGCTTGCTATCGAGAAATGGAGGATTGAAGTGGTGGAGGCCTAGGTGGAGGACTCAGTTTCTCCGATTCGCAAACGTGCCAACAGAGGTTGTCACCATTGTAATCTCTGATTTATATTAATAGAAATATATTTTCCTATCCAATAATGTGTATTTAAATGAATATTGAATCCATGGATGCTTTTAAATGCTTATAGGTTATTGATTATATATGCTAGAGTAGGTCTAACACCATTATATAGCGTGCTTGTCTTGTTTGTTGAATGTTGAGAGAGAAAATTGATAATACAAGCGAGAGTGTAAAAGCTCAACGGGGATCTACATCAACCATCCGAAATAAGTTATGTTTCGAGATCCTTTAGTGTTATATGTTTTGTTTCTCTTGCATATGGGAAAGGATTGATTTCTATGGTTACTCTATCTGTTGTGCTACCCCAAGCCATAGGAAGTTTTCTCCGTAACACATATGTTATGCAACCAAGTCCTATAAATAGCATAAAAATAGTAGAAATATACCAAACAAGAGTAATGCACACCTTAACAATCAGAAATAGAGATGAATATAAATCCCCTTTGATGGAGGAACCTCCTTGCACAATGTACTAATTACATAAGACAAGACAAGATACCATGATGACTCAAATGAAAATATCCCCTTCCTATATATGGGATACAAAGATGTACGATCACAACTAATAGACCCACTAATAGGCGCAAGACAACATCACTAATATGTAATACACCACAATATATGGTGTAATGTACCACACTATAGGGGGAAACATGCCAAACATTTAGGGATTAACATGCCCCTCCCCTTCAGACAAGTGTTGACATTGTTGCATAACAAGCTAGCATTCTTCCTTTTACATCCAGTGCATCATATTTCATGTTTTCTAAGGTGGTGGATATTCTCTCTCTCAACATTATAGAAAATTAATATTCATAAGCACATGCATAAGTGATCTTTGCAGTAGCTTGTGAAGGATTTATGTCATTTGGATACATATTATACAATTTATTAAATATTTTATTGAATTCAGTTGTAGTTTCCCCATTCTTTTTCTTTACGGATGAAAACTCAATGAGGTGGTATAAGTTATCTCTCTTTTCTTCCCACTCTTTTTTAAACTCTCTATGTAAAACATGCCAACAGTCAATAGAATCAGTAGGTAAAGTTATAAACAATTTTCTTACTTCTCCTTCAAGTGTTTGGACAAACAACCTCATATACAATTCACCATCCTCAGTCAAAAGGTTATCAGCGAAATTTTGAAATGTATCCATGTGTTGTTCAACATATATCTCTTTCTCTTCATCATATTTAGGTAAAATATTTAGATAATGTTCAGGAATGTCATGTAGATTTAAAGGTAGGTTTAAAGGACCATATTTGGCTAAAATCCATGGTTTAACAACTAGTGGTGGGCCTCTAGGACCTCCTCCTTCCATGGTTGGGGTATGTACAACAATAGGTTGTATAGGTGGGGTAAATGGAGGTCTCTAAGTTCTTAAGAAAGACTGAGTAGGGATATATGTACTAGTTGAATGAGATGGAGTTGCAAAATGTGGTTCCACCATATTTAGGTAAAATCTTTAGATAATGTTCATGCATGTCATGTATATTTAAAGGTAGATTTAAAGGACCATATTTGGCTACAATCCATGGGTTAACAACTAGTGAAAGGTCTCCAGGACCTCTTCCTTCCATATTTGGGGTATGTACAACAGTAAGTTGTACAGGTGGGGTAAATGGAGGTCTATAAGGTCTTAAGAAACAAATAGTAGGGATAAATGTACTAGTTGAATGAGATGGAGTTGCAAAATGTGGTTCCATCATATTTAGGAAAAAGATTTAGATAATGTTCAGGCATGTCATGTGTGAGTCATGTAGATTTAAAGGTAGCTTTAAAGGACCATATTTTGCTACAATCCATGGGTTAACAACTAGTGGTGGGCCTCCAAGACTTCTTCCTTCCATATTTGGGGTATGTACAAAAATAGGTTGTACAGGTGGGGTAAATGGAGGTCTCTAAGGTTTTAAGAAATACTAAGTAGGTATAGATCTACTAGTTGAATGAATTTTGAGAGTATAGCTTCGTGATTCATTCCCATGATACCTGTGTTGTATCAAATGTTGGGTCACCCAAATGCTGCATTTTCATCCTATTTTCCTTTCACTATTCCTCACATCCATCCATATTCATCACTCTATTCACCATTCGTTATACCATTTTTCATGAATAAATATGGGTTTACCTTGTTATTTTCCAAATAATTTATTTTATGCATTTTAAGAGAATTTATGATTAAATATTAAAAAATTAACATGTTTTCATTTATGTCAAAGTTGGATGAGCTTTGTAATGTGTAGTAATATTTGAAGATTTTCAACAAAAGGATTATTCAAAAGCTTCTGATATATTTCCTCCACAATTTCAAGATTTGAAGGAGATAATTATTTAAGTATATATTCAAGGAGAAGATCATGGAAATATGGATAGAATAGCTTATCCAATATTTGTGAGAGGATTTGAAGGGATAATAATTTCTAATTATCGAAAATAGGTTGAAAGAAAAGTGGATCTACATTTATTAGTTGCTTATCCTCTTTTCAAATCAACTTATTTATAAATAAGAGTGCTCTATCCTCATTTGGGGTGGTAGTTAGTAGGAGTAGTCGTATGTTAGTATTTTGAGTGAGGAATAGGAAACAACACATGGAAGTAATTTATTTTGAGAGAAGAGTTATGCAAAGGTTTTGAGAGTTAGTCTCGGTTTGTTAAGAACTTGATTGTTATGTAATGTAGATGGTGATGTAATGCAAATTTCTTGATTTTCTCCATATTGGTTCAATTTTTATTATTATGAGTTGTTAAGTTAGATTTAATGTGAGATCACATGTGTTTTTCACTTATTATTTTCCATTTATCATTTGTCATTTGTCACATGTTTTACCATATATTAATTTGCTCATTTGCACGCTTTCCTAGTTAAGTTTATTTTCATGATTTGTTGAATTTACTTTATGCTATTTCTTTCTTTCTTAAATTTGGATTCAATGAAAAATCACATTTGTTTCCTTTCAATGGTAGCATAGGTTAGCTATACTCTAATACTGCATATATTTTTCCTCTACCTCACAAGTTTACGGTAATCTTGGGTTGACAAAATTAATGTTGGATAGTTTATAAATTTTTTAATAATTTTTACCAACATTTTGGTGCCACTGTCGAGGAGGTGCTAAAAGGGGATTGTATTTTAGATAGGTATACAGGTTGTTTTTATATTACATAGGAAGGGTCAGGGGAAACGATAAGACACAAGGACAAATTCACTATGGAATTTCCAAGGTGTAACAGCCTGACGCATCCACTTTGGTGGTTCCCCCCAAATCCTTGTCCATTTTTCATGCAAATAAGTTTCTTATTCACAAGCATGTTCATTTTTCCGCAAAGTATGATTTACTTCTCCTACAAGAGTGTTTAATTTCCGCAAAGAGTTCTTTCATTTTTTGCAAGAGTACTTCTTGTATGCAAGTTTGGTTCTTATGCAAGTGTGCCTTTATCTAGTTTATTATTTTTCATTTACATTTTTGTAGTGTAAATCCCCATTGATTTCATTATGCAATAGTTTTGATTTCTTACTAGTTTGCCTTTGATTTTGTGTATGTTTATCTTTGGTTTCGTACTATTTTGTACCATTTTTATTTTGTAGCCTTTAATTTAATTATCGGTAAAATGATTTTATGATGAATAGAATTTTGAAACAACTCACTCAAACCCTAGAAAAATCAAGGATCCCCTCTTCTCAGGAAGATGATATCTTGACAGCAATCAAGGACTTAACCACTTGGCCTCCAGAAGCAAATGAATAACCAATATTTAAATATTCCTATACATATTATGGGGAACAACTATTTGAATAGGAGATCGAGGAGGACAAAGAAGTGATTTTCAATGATCTGAATTAGAATGGAAATCAATCCTATGAAAGGATTATCGATCGATGGTTCCAAGCAAGTACCAGGTTAGATATTTTTTTTGTTTTGTTTTTATTTTAGATCACACTTACAACAAATAATTTCACACATTCCTGTATATTTTAAATTTCATTTGTAGCATTGAAAATGAATAATTTTTTATTACTGTTGTGTGTATGGTTACAGTGGAAATTTTATTACACGTAAATTATTTCTAATTTTTAATTAGTGTAGAGTAGGTGGGGAAAATGAATAAAACATGTTATCTTTATCTTCAAATAAGTATGCTCTCCTTCGCGCTTTGTGTGATCTCGAGGATCAAAAAGTAGGCTGTATCTAACATTTTCAGAAAGAATAATGATGTAAAATTGCTTCAATTTTTGCCTTTGAATCTCCATTTTCTAAAAAATATTTATTTTAATTCATTTTAAATTTTCCAATTTTATTTTTAAATTAAGTACAAATTTTAGTTTGCAAATTAAAAAAATAAATAAACAAAAACAAACAAAGAAAATCAAAACACATATCTTCACCAAAATAATTCCACGTTGAAACTATGGCTGAAACTGTGTGTGTCCCTCTTGCAATCGATTGAATTTCGTTTGACTATGCAAAGACCCTTTAAAATTCATTTAGATTTTGGCTACAATAGCTTCTATCTGAGCCTAGTTTGAGTCGCAACAACTCCATCTTTCGCTTTCATCCTACAAATTGGAAACAAAACTTACGAACACGAAATATGGCTGCATGGAATAATTTGATCAATCAAATAAAAAAACCTCAAGGAGATGAATTGCTTAAGTTTAAATAATTTGGCTCTTGGTTTGAAGTCTCACCCATAATGTAAAATTCGTGGCAGTAAAATTTTCCTTGTCACATAGAACATTTTGATTGAACCTCCCATATACATCTTACTCATCTGTATCTTTAAAATTTATTAGCAACCATTAGATCGACAACGTAGATACCTCAC
The DNA here is from genome assembly GCA_001517045.1 of Pseudotsuga menziesii. Taxonomy (NCBI): domain Eukaryota; kingdom Viridiplantae; phylum Streptophyta; class Pinopsida; order Pinales; family Pinaceae; genus Pseudotsuga; species Pseudotsuga menziesii. Next base: position 493,264 of record LPNX010799904.1, on the reverse strand, counting down.
TTTTCACTAGAATGGCTTGCTTCCTTCGAGTTTAAATATGCTCTGTTACGTTCCATGCGTTTGAAAACCTTCGACTCACCTCTAGTTTGAAAAAGGAATTAAAACTTGATTTAGATATAGGGAGTTGTAATAACTGGTCCATACATGTACAAAGATAGTGGTTACAAGGATTGATACAACTTATTTCACGAGTTTTCGTATGAATTCTGTGAAAGGTTAGACATAGACACCATCAATAGAAAACTAGTATGTTTGCATTAATTTTGATTCATTAATTAAAAAGGTTAACAAATCCCTAATGCAATGCAAAAAATGAAGGTAAATAACTTATGCGTATCCTCTCGTATCTTCAAACTACGATCTGCTCCTAATATTATTGAGTTCAATATCAATTGAATGCTTGATAAAAATAGAAACAACACTATTACGGGAAATTCCTGAGCATATATGTTGGGATTGTAATTGAATACCTAGAATCAGAGCAAATAATAAACAACATGGAGAATATTTCGAATAGAAAGGAGTGAGAAGGCATGTAATGATGATATCAACACTATCTAGAATAAACTTACGATAAAATTGATATTAAGGAAGAATTATTACCTCGATTCATTGGTATTCTAGGAATTAAGCCATGGGGTATTTGATTTATGAATTAATTGATCCCATTATCCAAGCCAAGTATTTTCCATGTAGCTACGGTTAGTGGTGCAATGTGTAGGATCCACGTGGATTTCCTTGTGATCATGCTTCCTATTAGTTCGATTAGCTATCTGAATTTTTGTGATCATCAAGCAAGAAGGGCTAGCATAACACACCACACTAGGGTGCATATATTGGTGGTATCAGGTTTTACTGAGAGTAAAATGGATTCCAACCTTTAATTCAAGGTTTAACACAGAACACCAATGATTCTCCTGTTATATGTCGATGACCTGTTCCTAGTAGGAAAAGACGAACTATTTAAAGTTGCAAGGAGACTTGCTTCCAAGTTCGATATGAAGGACTTGGGTATGATGAACTACTTTCTATGCATGGAGGTGTAGCAGAGTGCGGATGGAATCTCCCTTGGACAAGGGAAGTATCCAGTGGAGATCCTGAAGAGGTTCAGGATGATGGACTGCAAGGCCATGGAAACACCTATGGCATCGAACTTGAAACTATTGAGTGATGCTTCATCAGAGATGGTTGATGCCACAATGTATCGTCAGATGTTTTGTCCATTAATGTTCCTAACAAATCCAAGGCATGCTCACTTGGTTGAAAATCATGTAGTGAGGTACCTAAAGGTTACAGTTGAGCATGATATGAATCAAAATACTAATTTTCATGGTTATGTTGATTCAGATTGGTAGTGCCACTAAGAAGAAGAGCACCTTGGGATGCTTCTTTAGTTTCAGATCCAGTATGGGCTATTGGTTTGGAAGGATGGCGTCCTACATGGCGCTGAGTAAAATATGTTTCCACTTGCTCGAATATTTGTGAGGTAGTATGTTTATTTTGAAAAATACTATTTGATTTGATTGATCTGACTTGCATTTTTATATGATGTAGAGAGGAGAAGTGAGGCTCCAGTATGTGATCTAGATCAAGATCTCTTGAAATAGGGAGTGATGAGTTCTAGCAGAACCGGTGAGACAGGTTGTCTGAGTGTAAAATCCTAGTGAAGCTCACAGGTTTCTTAGAAGTAATCAATCTTGTAGATTGTCTAGATGTACTCAGTCCTGGCAAAGCTCGCAGGTTATCCTTGGACGTAATCAGACCTAATGTGATTCTATGCTAGAAATTGCCAGCATGAAGTTTGAGTACTTCAAAGATAAGCTCGGTGTTCTTAATATCGAGGTTCCTTCCAAGAGGAAGTGACGAGTCTGATATCCTTTCTGACATGGTGGCAGGATGAACCTCCCATGGTTAGATGTAAGTGTAGAACCTTTCTGACATGGTGGTAGGCTGGGCCTCCCATGGTTAGATGTAAGTATAGAGCCTTTCTAACATGGTGGCAGGTTGGGCCTCCCATGACCATATGTAAGTGCATATCCTTTCTGACATGGTGGCAGGCTGGGCCTGTGATAGTCAGATGTAAGTGCAAAGCCTTTATAACATGGTGGAAGGGCGGGCCTCTCATGGTCAGATGTAAGTGAAAATCCTTTCTGGAATCGTGGTAGGTTGGGCCTCCCATGGTCAGATGTAAGTGTTGTTCCTTTCTGACATGGTGGTAGGCTAGGCCTCCCATGGTTAGATGTAAGTGTTGGGCCTTTCTAACATGGTGGTAGGCTGGTGTTACGGAGAGAAATTCCTATGGCTTGGGGTACCACAACAGATAGCTTGACTCCAAAAATCAATCCTCTCCAATATGCAATAGAAATTAAATGTCTAACACTAAAGGATCAGACCTCGTACCTTATTCCGGACGGTTGAAGTAGATCCTCGTTGAGATTTCCAACTTCAGCTTGAATTGATAGATTACTTCCTCAACAACAAGTAAACAATACAAACATTCTATATATCATGGTGTTAGATCTATTCTAGCATATATAATCAATAATGTATAAGCATTTGACATAATCCAATGGATAAAATATTCATTCAAACACACATTATTGGATAGGAAAAGATATTTCTATTAATATAAATTAGAGATTACAAGACACAACCTCGAATGGCACATCTACGAACCAGAGAAATTGAATCCCCCACTTGGGCCTCCACCACTTCAATCCTCCATCTCTTGATAGCAAGCTCACAAGCAAAAGGCAAGCTTGGGAAGAACACAAAAGTGCTCCAAGGGACAAAGGGATGCAGACTCAAGCATAAGTTCAAGCAACAATGGACTATAGTTTCTTTGCTCTCAATTCTCTCTTATGCCTTCAATGTACCAAGGAGTTCCTTATATAGCTTTTCAAAGGGGTAATGAAAGGTCAAATCCAAGTGATCTCAAGGCATAGGGAAGTCCAGGAGTTAAGTGAGTCAGATACATGTCAAGGAAAACTCCAAAAGGATTTGTATTTTTGTACACTTCCTGATGTACGCGGTTTTAGAGGTCAACCCCGTATATGTACGCGATTACAAGTTTAAAAGTCGCGTGTATCATTTTTCACATGTTTTTAGGGATGGTCAGGGAAACATCAAAGGACAAAAAATGGTCCAAGGGGTCTAAGGAGTCTGCAGTGGGACAAGGGAAGGCCATACAAAGTGTGATTCCCCTGGAGTGGTGAAATCAGTTATAACAGATGCCCCCTAATGTGTGAGGTCAGAGGGGTCATACGATGGCCGAAATACATTATAAGTCCATCCCAGAAGTGGAGTGATGAAGGATCCCAAATGGAAGACCATCCATCCAATCAGCATAGTACAATAATACACCTCTACATATAACTGCAAATAGATCTAGCAGTCTCAAATACATAAGAGTACAATGGCCATGAACAGGCATGATACAAGATATCACATAAGTGGTCATGACCACGTACAATATACATAGATCAGAATATACATGATGAAGATATACAAAGGACCATGATCTCCATAATTTCTGAAGATATATAATAGATCAAGATCTCCATAATGGCTGGAAATGTCTGACATATACTGGAATCAAGTCACGAGAGCTGAAATCTCATGAACACTTGCACGATCATGGAGGTAGCATATAAGAGATGCCACCAATGTGGAAGGTCTTCTACACAAACCGCTATGAGTACATGTCCTACTATGCGAATAGAGGTGTCGAGGTCGAACATAGTAGTCCATCGTCTAATTATTGGTCATTAATGTATACCGTTAACAGACACGAGATCACCCACTGATAATAAAAATGGGAATCAAGGTACTAGAGTGCAAACCAACAAGTGTGAATAAATGTGTTGAGGTCAAACACTTGAGAGGATCCATTGATCAGGGGACATTGATGTATTCCCAAAGACTATCTATGGTGAGAGAACCTGCCACTAAGGACTGCAAGTCTCAAGGCACTCAAAATGACTCTAGATTCCAATCCCAGAATAAATGGTTTGAAGTAGATGGGATGAAATCCGCTGGAAGGAGGGCATTAAGGCATCCGCCATCATCCAAAATGAGGTAGTTAGCAAAGCTGTATGATGTGGAAGGACTCGATCATAAGTTGCACAAACCAATAACTGTACTGGGAATGACCGACATGCAAAGTCAAGATAACTGAGGAATGGCCGACTCAGGATTCAACTTCCTTGAACAAGAGCATAACGGCGTATGGTGACTAAATAACGATAGCATAGACTCGATATACAAACTGGGACATCTCTACGACACAGAAGGCATCGACAGAGGCTCCATAGGGACTGGAAGCTTAACCAGTCGATGGAGATAAACTCAGATAAATGAGTACAGCTCCTAAAGTCAAACTATAACCCAACCAATGGATATGATATATAGTGCTTTGTTCGAAGGTCACACAACTGGACAGCTGCCACAGATAACATCTTTCCTTGTCCATATTTTTGGTTTTTAAATTTTTTTTGGACTTTTTCATTTATTTAAAAAGCTTGAAAAAGAATAAAATGGCTTTATAGTTACAGACTAGGAGGAGACGAGTGTCATAAGGGAAAAGAAACTAGTTCCAAGTAGTGGAACATACCTATGCTCAATGCAAGGATACATGTGTAGGATATCGACACTCAGGGGAAAATCCCCTTCCAGTAAAAAGGGAAACAAGCTGTGAAGGATATAAAAAATGGGTCTGCATGGCTAGACATGAGACAAGCTCAAGCTATATGGCTGGAACGCAATGTCAGGAGAGCCGGCATAAATCTCAATAAGGAAGGAAAATCTCATGATAATGCATTCACAACTTGACATGAGGGAGTACTGAGGGAAATAGGCCAGCAAAAGATCAAGAGGAGTATGAGGCTCTTGCGAAATGTCATGGCAGTACTATACAATGGACTCCCACACCCTAATGGAGAAAATGTTAGCATGGGAACCAAATGAAAAAAAGGTGTTAACTAGGGTACCCATGTAAGGTGAAGCTCTACCACTCATATCGTGCCACTTCTAAAATAGCAAGAAGGTTCCGTGACATAATAGAGTGGGTTCATACCTAAGGTTGTGATGAGATGGTCATAAGGTCATGCAAAATGCAAATGGTGATGAAACCTAACCTATATGCCAGTTTAGATATGATACCTGAGATCGGCATGAATGGGTCAATCCAATGGCTGAAACGGCACTAAAAAAGGTCCTCTACATTATGAATTATGTCAAAAACGGTCCAAAATGGTTAGAAAATGTCAAAACTATAGGAAATGGGGTAAAAATTTTCAAATATTTGAAAAATTTCTATAAATAGTAAACAATTCAAAATATTATAAAACATTTGAAACTTTTACCCATTTGAGTTCATATTTTCAACAACGAATTCCAGGAGATCCAGCCGGTGCAATCCACTACCGTTTCTTCCAGGTATTTACTCATGTTCTTCTCTTTCATTTTGATGTAATTTTTATGAAATTCCATGGTCAATTAAGCTTTCTAGGACAAAATAAAATGGGCACTATATCCCACATGGAAATCGAGGGTTTTTTCACGTATAGGGCTAGATATACACGGAAAATGCCCCCAAACCCGCATACATGTGTGGTTGTTTTGAAAACAGTCGCGTATGAGGCTGCGGATAAGGTTTTTTCAATAATCTAATGGGAAATTTTTCAATTTCTTATGCAGGATGGTCCTAGAGTGGAGAGAGCGTGAACATGGTGAGTTAGAGGAGGCAGTAAGGGCTGATCTAATGGCTCAACAAGCTCTACGTGCATGTGGACTCTACAAGTTTTGGTTTCTTGGTGGTTTGAGGGCCAAACCAAGACTATTACAGATGCTAGTGGATTACTGGGATCCAGACTCGGAGTCCTTCTAGATAGATGGGATGTCCCTCACTATAGAGGTGGAGGACATATACTTCATTACAGGGCTATCTAGATGAGGGGAAGTGGTGAACCTTCATTCTCGTGGTGGGCCAGGAGGTGGACTGACTATCGACGAGTACATTGGGGTGTACTGCTATCCAGACATAGAGAAGGTGGGGAGTCAGGTCCCTACCAATGCTATAGAGGTGCTGGGCCTAAAGGCCATACTATTGACATTGGGTAGGATAGCAGGCTTGGAATCACTCCACCAGGCCTCGCGGCCTCTGATGTTCTATGCAGTGGAGTGCATGAGACCCACAATTTATGACTGGAGCACTACACTACTGAGCAACATGAAACATCAGCTCAGTGAGTGTAAGGCAGGTAGAGTGTGGAACTTTGGGTTCAGCAGTATTTTGAGCACGTCTTTCTTCAAGCGTGTTCCAGGATTGAACCCCAGAGTGGACGTTCCTCTTCACGGGGTTCGAGATCCGGCCCAACGACGTTGGGTAGATGTGATGTGTAGACTGGGGTGTGGTAGGGTGGCCAACCCTTATCTAGCTGACTTCTTTCCATGGTGGCAATGACAGATAGTTACCATCGATGACTACCCCTATGCAGGGATAGATTTCCGGGGGGACCCGAACATGCCGCTACCACCAGGATCGGCATATGGCGATATAGGTAACAAATCTCGACCCTCTCTTTTTAATTTTTTAGTTATTTTTTTTTTGTGTGTTTTCTTGATTATATGGAATCAAAAAGACATATTTTTGTGTGACAATACATAGTGACATCTACTATTTATGTGCAGATGTAGGACCATGGCGGTCGGAAGGCTTCCCTCATCATAGACGGAGGGGAAGAGGAGATGATATCATGGGTGTGGATGCGGAGCAGATGCTCCAGAGCATTCATACCAATTTTGTGAGATTGACACATAGGGTACCCATGGCACAAGTCGAGGACTTGCCTAAGGCTATGCAGTGGCAAGTGGTGGGTGTACCACGCACATGGGTGTGATTATTCTGACGGCTATATAGAGCCGTACTGATCTTCCATGATCACAACCCTCCTTCCCTGGGAGTGTATACATTTTGTACTACCATGTATTATATGTTGGCGGCTTGAGAGCCCCAATTTTGTATCATGACACTATGTATACATTTTGGATGTTATAATTTTTTTTTATGGTGATCGGTTTACTTATTTACATGTGTAAAAATTGTGTTTGTAATTAATTTAATGTGAATGAAACAAATGCCAATCTAACACGTAGTTAGCATATGAGTCAGCAACTTGATTATTAATTCTTGGAATGTGTATGTATATTATATTGTCAAATTGTCATTCTAATAATCTCACATGTAAGAATCTTCATAATAACGTTGGATCTCTAACATGGCACAAACCATTAAGCTGTGACACTACTAACTCTGAATCAAGTCGTACCTCAAGAGAGAGAACACCATGTGAAATGGCATCCAAGCTCAATAACGACACTATATTCAGCAACATTGTTGGAAGATGGTCGCAGACATATGCCTCTTGAAGACAGTGCCTGACCCATAGGAGTATAAATCACCCAAGTAGCAGAGGCTAATTGTTGAGTGTGACGGCTCTCACCATCCGCGAATCCTATGTAGGTTGAAGATTCCATTGACATCTGTCAAAAGAAATGAAAACTAATCACAAAATCGATCACCATAAGAAAAAGACCTAACTATGAAAAACTATACAATAATATACAATAACCAGCCTTGGCTGAAAATCATGCATAGTACTTCTTGAGATAGAGCCCATTTCTAGGCTTTGCCAAGGTCATTCCTTTGTAATCCACTAACTCATAAGTACCCTTCTCTAGGACCCATTTTACCACGTAAGGACCATGCTACATAGGATTAAACTTCCCTTCCCCCAAGGTTTCTTTCGGTTGATCCCACAAAAGGACCAAGTCTCCTTCACTAAACCTCCTTGGACAGACATACTTATCATACTGGACCTTTACGCAATGTTTATTGACTTCTAGAGCCACCAAGGAATCCCGATGCTGCTCATCAAGTTGCTCAAGGTGAAGCAAATGCTCCTCCAATGGTGAAGTGTCTGGCAAGAGTTCTACAGCTAGCTTCAAAGAAGGAATCTCGCATTCAACCAACAATATTGACTCCACTCCGTGTACAAGCTGATATGGAGAAAAACCAGTGGCAGTCTTAACAGCAGTTCAATATGCCCACAAAGTAGGATACAACATGATATGCCAATTATTCTTGCTTTGTGCAATGGTTCATTGGATAATGGATTTGAGTGATTTATTCACTGCCTCTACCTGTCCATTTGCTTGAGGTTAGTAAGAAGAGGAATGCTCTTGCTTGTACCCTAACTTTGATGCCAACTCTTCAATCATACGGTTCTAAAAGTGTGAGCCATGGTCAGTGACAAGCTCTTTCGGAATCCCGAACTGAGTAATAATTTGGTTGAATACGAAGTGAGCGGTTGTCTCACCGTCATATTTTACTGTAGGCATAGACTCAGCCCATTTCGTGAAGTAATCAACAGCCACTATAATATGATGGTGCCCCCCAGCCGAAGCTGGGTTGCAATACATAAAATCGATCCCCCACTTAGTGAAGGGACCGGCGGTAATAATGGGATGTAACGGGGCAAGTTTCAAGCGCATATTACATGTGAACACCTGGCAAGGGTGGCACCTCTTGACCGCATCAATACAATCCTTAAAGTTAGATGGCCAGAAATAACCCGCTCTTAAAATATTTTGAGCTGTAGAAAGGCCATATAAATGACCACCACATGCTCCTCTGTGGCAATCATTCAGCACTACCTCTTCCTCTTCATGAGTTAAACAAAGTTGTAAAATGGAATCTACCCCATGACAGTACAAAGTGTTATCCATTATGAGGTAGTTCTTAGAGACGTGACGTAATCGTCGTCGTTCATCTTATGAGAGGTGAGTAGGGGTCTTCAATGTTTGTAAATATATTATGATATCCCCATACCATGGGTCTAAAGTTGAGATTAAGAATATGTGTTCATCAACAAACATATCTTCACAAACCAACTCCTCAGCCTCACTCAGGAAATCCGATATAAGCTCTACAAAAATTAAAGACTTCTTCGATTCTGCCGAAACAAATTCGAGATGAAATTCTTGCAGAATGACAATCCATTTATTATACTTTCTCCCAATCATCCTTCGAGTGAGGACACATTGAAATGGATTGACATGGGCTATAACCAAGGTCTGGAGAAGGAGAATATAATGTCTCAACCGCTGAACTGCATGTACGGTAGCTAAAGAAAGCTTCTCGACATGAGAATAATGAATCTCTACGTCAATAAGGTTCCACCTCAAATAATATATGACATGCTCTTGGAGCTCCTCATCCTCTTGAACCAAAACCATACCAATCGTCTCTAATGAACCAATCATCTCTAATGATGCGGCCACATATAATAGAAAATCACGGCTATAGCCCGAGGGACTAATCACCGGGACCAATGCTAGGGCTCTCTTGAGTGTATCAAAGGACTCCTGGGCTCGCTCATCCCAATAAAAGGGGGTGTCCTTCTTTAAGAGATGCATGAAGCCTCTAGTCAAATTGGTGACGTTGACAACAAATCTTCGTAAGAAGTTTGCCATGCCTTGCAAACAATGAAGATGGCGAATATTCTTCAGGGGAGACAACTGAATTATTTCCTCAACCTTCAAAGGGTTGACTCTTATGCCCTCTTTAGACACGATGAATCCTAACAAACGACCTGACTTCACACAAAAGATGCATTTATGAGGATTTAATCTAACCGAATAGTGTCGGCATCTTTCGAATACCAATCTCAAGTGATAGGGATGACGCATTCTCATACGAGAATCAGTGGCAAGGTCATCCAAAAATACCTCGATAATTGACTTGAGATCATGGAAGATCAAGGTCATTGCCCAATGAAATGTAGCTCCGACGTTTTTAAGGCCGAAAGGCATTTTTCAATATGCAAAAGTTCCCTAGGGACAAATAAATGCAGTATTATGTTGGTCCTCAAGTTTAATTTGTATCTGATTATATCCGGAAAAGCCGTTCATGAAGGAAAAAACCTTGCTACCCGCACACTCATCCAAAATATGATTAATAAATGGTGTGGGGAAATTTTCCTTAGGACGGGAACGATTCAAATTGCGGAAACCAGTACATATGCGGATCACTCCCTGCTTCGTATCCACCGGAATGGGGTTTTAAACCCACTCTTTCAAGGGAACAGGATAGATGAAACCGACTTTCAATAGCTTCTCTATCTCTGCCTTAATCACAGGTGCTTTCCTTAGATTCACCGCATGAAACCGTTGTCAAATGGGCTTAGCATTGGGGTAAGTCTTAATCTCGTGCTCAACAATACGAGGGTCAATACTTGGCATCTTGTCATAAGACCAAGCAAAAATATCATGGAATTCCTTAAATAGCTCAGTGTATTCTAGAATCTCAGCATGGGAACATTCCACCCCAATATAGGCATTCTCTATCGTTCCAGGATTGCGAGAGATGTTGATAGGAATCATGGAAGATATGTTCTCCATGTTTCCATCAGCCATCAGACCAGGAGAGCTTAATGGAACCATAGGATTACCAACTCTCTGTCTAAGAACCACCCTAAAATCCTCACATTCCAAGCGGTCAAGCTCAGGAAGGAACTATGATCTATGATGGAGTTCCTCCCATGGTGGCTCAACTCCCGACATAGCCTCAATAATCGCTTCATCTGAAAGGAAAACCATATCAAGGCAGTTGTGTGTGTGACAAGACTGTACTGCCCATGCCGGCAGCACATAAGGGTCCTCCTCCTCCATCCATGAAGAGGAAGGACTAGGCTCTGCAACACACTTGAGATTATCTTGATAAGCTATCATATTTGCAGGCAACGGCATGTCCGTCACGACGGGCTCACTCGAAGTACTCAGTGTAGGAAGAATCCCAGGATCTCCCATATGACTCGTGCGAAAAGACACCAATCTGGTAGATGTCAAATCCTCATCGGAACTAGATCCTATCATAAGGATCGGTGTAGGAAAAATAAAGCTTCCCATGAGGGATGGATACATGCCTACACCCACACTCCCAAATGCCGACTGAGAGTGTTCAATGATCATGATCGAAGCTCCCGAAGATGCAATAACAAACAGATTTTTGAATGTCATTTGATCAATCGTTACAATCTTCCCGTTATGTGGAAAGCATACAACGTGGAACAGGAAAGAAGCAATAGCTTGCATACTGTACATCCAATTCCTACCTAGCAAGATATTGTAGTCAAGGGGTGCATCAACCACCTCAAAATCTATCGCAACGATCTTCCCTCCCAAATGGACTTTAAGGGAAGGAAGGATGCCGTGTGGCCTAAAAGATCTCCCATCGAACGCAGTTAACATGGTTGCTGATTTAGACAACTCAGGGGAACCTAAACCTTTCCAACATGATAAAGACATCACAAAAGTAGCAGCGCCTTCGTCAATCACAATGCGCTTGACGATCATATTAAGACATTCTATGTGAATCAAAAGAGACCCATAGTAAGGCAAGCGAGGCTAAAGTCCTCTGGTTTCAAATTTGATCACGGAGGAAGAATCATCATCATTCACACCAAGGGTAGAAAGCAACGCCTTCCTTTGTGAAGGAAAAATCTGAAGCACTTCCAATGCAGACATCGCACAAGGAGTGTGGCCCAAATCCTCGACAACTAAATAGTTATGGGCAGCTTGGGCATTTGGATTATGCCTCGAATGCTTAAGGACTCCCTTAGGAATGCGAGGTGCAGCTTCAGGTTTATCCACAAGTTTCTCAATATGCAAAGGAGACCCTGGTGGATCAGGCTCTTTGCCTGGGCTGGGTTGTGACGAACCATAATCTTTCACATGGGTCACAACTTTCGCAACATGTACCATGTTAATGCAACCACGACCACTACCCTTAGATGGATATTGATCACCACCAAACTGGTCATGACACTTCGAGTTCATATTTTTATTGTGTGGTAAGGGGTTAGTTAGCACAGCTGGGCCCTATGCCAAGAACCTCAAAGCTTCATCAATACAAGGGCACAAGTAAGTGAGGTGATCGTCCTTACACAACTTGCAAGGGAACTTAACCTTACGTTTAGATTGCTTGTCCCCCCCAGCATTATGTTCGTTCTTGTCATTATTATTATCATTCTCATTCTTATTCCCACCCTTAATATTATTTTTACCCTTTTTTCTATTCCATATGGGCTGCTGGTTACCCTTTTGGTCCAATGATTGCACTGAAAGTACACTCGCCGTTTGGGTAGTTTGAGACGAAGTCGTAGCTTGTCCCAAGGCAGATTGGTTGATTGAAAATTGACTAACTTGTTTTGAAACTGAATCTGTAGGTTTCGCACTTGCACAACCCACAATGCCATCGGCATGTGGTCCAGGTTTGAATTTGGGGTCGAAACAAGAATGCAGAGCATTGGGAATAATCTCATATAACAAACCGGACTGAGCATAAATCAAGTCCAGTTCCTGCACCCTAAAAATTGCTTGTTCCTCATTTTGCACTCTGGATGTAGAAACATCCTTCACTATATATGACAATAACAACTTAAGAAACCATTTGAGGAGGAAATCCTACGGTATAAAGGCTTTAATTAACCTCTTCCATCTACGCCAATCTTGATTATGATCTGAGATATGTGTGGCTTTATCCTGCCAAAATGTCAACAAGAGTTCAGTACCAACGTCATAGCGCATTGGTAGCTGGAAGTGATTAAGAAAATTCATCGCAAGGTCGTCGAACAAAGAGAAAGCTCCCCTAGGTAGCTCTATATACCATTTCATTGTAGGCCCTGTAAGGGTGCGTTGAAATAGTCTCAAATGGATTGAGTCCTGATGTAAGGAATTTGAAGAGCACCATAGGTGAAACGTAGTAATGTGTTCGCTCGGATCCTCTCCCGGTTTTCCCTCGAACTTAGTTATGTCCGAGGGAAGCTTAGTAGGGACAACCGGCCAAGCCGCATCATGAGCTACAGGATCATTCATCAATCTCGACAAGTCAGGAAGATTCAACGTTGCAAGGAAAGGGAGCCTAGGATGCAGAGGTCTATGGACCGCTCCTTGATTCATATAGGTCTGATTACCACCATGGCCATGGCCATAGTGCCCTCCTCCTATTTGACCTGTATAGGGTGGCATGGAAGCACCATAGTGTGGTGGAACTTGACTATTAGGAGATACAAAGCCATAGTTCAGAGAATAAGCAGGTTGTTGATACCCACCTCCATAAGGTAAAGAACCATGTCCATACTATGTCCCATAATAGGATCCATAAGTCATCGCATGAGATGTCCCATGAGACACTCCGTAAGTAGGAACGTATGCTCCAGAGGTAGGAATATACACTCTGGAAGTATGAATGTGACCTCTAGAAGTATGAACATGACCTCCGAAAACAATAGGCGGTACATGAAGCTGAGACACAACCGGTCTAGTAACCACAGTACGGACATAACTCATAGCAACGTTTCAGTCCGAAGGACCACATGAATGAGGTGGAGGGTGGACATTCGAAGAACTAGGGATAAAGGATGAAGGGATTTGAGTGATCAAGTACGTACTATTCCCTATAGTCACTCGTCTGGTATCCTAATAGGATCACTAACCCTAGACCTAGGAGGAACATGTGATGTAACTTCCACCACCAGGATGGAAGGTGCAATGTGAATAGTGCTCCCAAACCTCTCCGCATGGTAAGGAAAGAGAGTGCCCCTAGGCATAGTGTTAGGCTCAAATTTATATTCGATATGAAATGCCAAATCATGTGTGGGAAAACCAGACATAGCATAACTACCATAGCTATTGCTGGTGGGTTCAAAATGAGTCTCGACATCCTCCGGAATTCCATACCGGTAATGCGTCAATGGGGAATCAACCCTAGAGTGAGTAGGTATATCATTAAAGGTTCCTATCTTATAAATCATAGGACCTAACTCATCCAAGTCAAGTGAAGGATCGTAAGGAGTAAACTCCCCATCGTCTACACGAATGGGAGAAGGTGGTTCAGGAATACCTTCTATATGGTCTCCCATGGTGTGTGAATCAATGTACAAAGTAGTCTTCCTAGACTGTCTAGGTGTCTCTCCCAAAGGAAGAGGATATGTAGAAGGCGGAAGTCCTGCTAAACGACGAGAACGAACACGAACCTTACCCGAATCCATAATGACTCAAAAAATAGAAAAGACTCTCTATTTATGCAAACCCTACTCAAGCTATCATACACAGAGCAATCACTAATAAAATCTAAAGCCAAATGCAAGCAATCAAGGGCAGGATAAGTGAGCTGCCGAATAAAGTAGGTATGTCTCTCCTAGGAGAGGCTTGAGACTCCCATACACAACAATAAGAGGTATGTAACCATTTATTGTGTCCCTCAACTTCAACATGTAAAGCGACTGTGCTGTCCAACCCCAACTTGGCCGAGACACTCGTAGAATAACCCCTGCAATGTACCCCCTCGATATCCTAGGTAAGGCCACTAAGGTCACCTCAATATAATCAATCCTCAGGCAGACAGTCGTAGGCAGGATTGACTATATGGGAAGGGTAGCAAAGCCTGAAACTCTCGAAAGAGCCCCCAGATACGAATACAATCTTGGAAATATCTCCGGTGCTACTCAGTTATGACTAGGGGTCATCCCAATCAATAACCACTCACACTGCCTCGTGCTTAACTCCCTTTTGAGAGGAGGATCCTGAGAAACACTGGTTATACCAAGGATTTCACACACTCACCTAGACAGACACATACATGTTGTTGTTTAGTGATCTTGGAGAATTTACTCACAATGAACTATTCCAAGATCCTAAAACCTAAGCTTGTTGGTGCACCCTAGAAAAGAAAAGAGTGTAATTCATTTTAAGTTAGCGTTGATTTTAATTGGCTTTATTACTCAAAAGAGGGATATGGCTGTGCAACTAATGGTGTTATGACACAACATGAAGTAAAATGCACACCTAACAATCAATGCAAATGCATTGTGTCCATGAAAATAGGGTATGCTACTACGTGAAATGAAAAAAATTTCTTCAAATGATGAATGCAAGCTTTCCTATATGAAATCCTAACTAGTACTCCAAAGCAAATCTAGTGCAAGTACAATGCAAAATGAAAAATGCAATGCATGATGATAAGAAAATGTTTATGGATTTTTTGAAATAACATGAGATACAAAAAGTAAAAGAATGATTCTATGACCCCTAGACTCTACAAGCACACTCAAACAACACTCAAGCAAAGCACTAAGGTAAAATAACTCTAATGCACTAATCCCAAACAAAAAATCGAAAATGCCATTACAAGAACCTTCTTTAAAAAAAAAAAAATTGGCCTAAAAAAAAACGTTTCTGGTCAGAAACAAAGGTATAAACAGACTCAGGCAGTGCCAAATGGGACTCAACAAACATCAAAATTCACTCAGCAACCATTTAAATTCCACAAGAAGGCAAAACTAAGGCCATACGTGATTGTTCGCAGTAAACCCGCATGTATACGCAGAAATCACAGAGAAACCCGTGTGCATATGCGATTGTTAGGTAAAAACTCGCGTACAGGAAGAAAGGTGCATAAAATCAAGGCAAACAGACAGGCTCAGACAAAACTCACACCAATCAGACACTGCCAGGCATACATGCCCCCAGACTCGACACAGAAACAAGAGAGAAAGAGCAATTCAAATTCATTGAATGCCGATAAAACAACCCCCAAAGGAGAACTACTAAGAACTCCCCAGCGGAGTTGCCAATTCTGTTACGGAGAGAAATTCCTATGGCTTGGGGTACCACAACAGACAACTTGACTCCATAAATCAATCCTCTCCAATATACAATATAAATTAAATGTCTAACACTAAAGTATCAGACCTCGTACCTTATTCCAAATGGTTGAAGTAGATCCCCGTTGAGCTTTCCAACTTCAGCTTGAATTGATAGATTACTTCCTCAACAACAAGTAAACAATACAAGTATTCTATATATCATGGTGTTATATCTATTCTAGCATATATAATAAATAATGTATAATCATTTGACATAATCCAATGGATAAAATATTCATTCAAACACACATTATTGGACAGGAAAAGATATTTCTATTAATATAAATTAGAGATTAAAAGACACAACCTCTGACGGTACGTCTGCGAACCAGAGAAACTGAATCCCCCACTTGGGCCTCCACCACTTCAATCCTCCATCTTTCGATAGCAAGCTCACAAGTAAAAGGCAATCTTGGGAAGAGCACAAAATTGCTCCAAGGGACAAAGGGATGTAGATTCAAGCATAAGTTCCAGCAACAATGGACTATAGTTTCTTTGCTCCCAATTCCGTCTTATGCCTTCAATGTACCAAGGAGTTCCTTATATAGATTTTCAAAGGGGTAAAGGTCGAATATGAGCGATCTCAAGGCATGGGGAAGGCCAGGTGTCAAGTGAGTCAGATCCAAGTCAAGGAAAACTCCAAAAGGATTTGGATTTTTGTACACATCCCGATGTACACGGTTTTAGAGGTCAAACCCACGTATGTACGTGATTACAAGTTTAAAAGTCACGTGTATCATTTTTCACATGTTTTTAGGGATGGTCAGGGAAACATCAAAGGACAAAAAATGGTCTAAGGGGTCTAAGGAGTCTGCAGCAGGACAGGGGAAGGCCATACAAAGTGTGATTCACCTGGAGTGGTGAAATCAGCTATAACAGTTGGGCCTCCCATGGTCAGATGTATGTGTTGGGACTTTTTGACATGGTGGAAGGCTGGGCCTCCCATGGTCATATGTAAGTGCTGGGATTTTCTGACATGGTGGTAGGCTATGCCTCCCATGGTCAGATCTAAGTGCTGGGCATTTCTGACATTTTGGCAGGATGGGCCTCCCATGGTCAGATGTAAGTGTTTGGCCTTTTTGACATGGTGGCAGGTTGGGACTCCCATGGTCAGATGTAAGTGCTGGGCCCTTTTGACATGGTGGAAGGCTGGACCTCCCATGGTCAGATGTAAGTGCTGGGAATTTTTGACATGGTGTCAAGTTGGTCCTCCCATTTCCATATGTAAGTTTTGGGCCTTTCTGACATGGTGGCAGGCTAGGATGCCCATGGTCAAATATAAGTGCTAGTCCTTTTCAACATGGTGGTAGGTTAGGCCTCTCATGGTCGGATATAAGTGTTGGGCCTTTTCGATATGGTGGCAAGCTAAGCCTCCCATGGTCAGATACAAGTGTTGAGACCTACATCCAACATGAAAAAGGACTGGCTCTATAGAAATTCCTATGACGAGTAGATTTGAGAGATAGCACCATTTTCTCGAGATAGTGAGAGCAGTGATGATGATGATCCAACTTTGATGATGATCTAGCTTTGATGATGATCCAACTTTGGTGATGATCTAGCGTTGATTATAATCTAGTAATGAATACTTGTGTTGATGAACTATGCCAAGAGAATACCTTCCTAGTTAAGAGGGAATGTTTATGTATTTGTAACTTTGGAATGTATTCACTTGTATATTTCTTATTGTATTTCATTATACCCCGATGGAGATGCTTGTTCCTCTGATTAGGAGATTCATTAATATAATAAAGTTATGTAAATTCATTAAGGTTAACCCTCCATTGTAAGTCATGGAAATAGTCCCCACAATTAAGTTGAGCTTAGCCCTCCGTTGTAAGTCAGGGCAATAGTCTCCACAGTTGAGCTGTATTAGGGTTATTATACTCTCCTAGTGAGGTCATCCCTATAGAGTAATTGTCAAGTGGAAAACAACTATAAATAGAGAGTGAGAATCTCTATTTGAAACACACACTCACTCAACAGTAGTGCACGAGTGATAGAGGAGGAGCATGCACAAGTGAGAGAGAGAACAAATTTCGGAGATCATCTTTGTATCTTTGGGTTTTACTTTTTCTATTGGTGCTCATTCTATCTCCGTGGAAGTTGCAGGTTTTTCTCCTTTATGGTTTCCCTATGGAAAATTATTTATGTCTCTTATCTCTTGTGATTATTATTTTGTATATTATTCTTTCAAGTAATATCTAGATCATATTGATAAAATGATAAAAATATAACATGATGTGGGATTACTTAAGCCCCACCTTTCAACAAGTATTTCCCCATCGACCTCAACACATTATCTGAGATAGAGACTAGAGTTCCTTTTGACTACCTTGAGGCTTGGATTCCTTAATGGAAAGTTCTCTCTCTAACAATAATGGGAATACATTAATTTTCCTTGATAGTTAGATCTTACAAGTCTCTCAACATCAACTCATCCATTCGCACTTTGCAAGATGTACTTAGGTACCTTGGCACTCATTGACATAAATGATGATCTTGCCTCACATTGGTTATCAACATTCATTAATAGCTGGTAATCCAATGAATTCTTTTGATTATCAACATCGACACATTTATTCGCATGACTAGAATTGTACCATTGGGTTTTGTAGCGAGTGAAGACTATATATCCTTATCATGAATCCATCAACAATTTTACGGCAGCATAATTCCAACCATATGAGAGTACCAAAATTCCACTTTCATATTTTGATTCATACAACCAAGCAGTTTAGATTCCTTCATTTCACAGTCTGTGATCTAGAAACAGCATTAGCTACATTACTCTTGCATAGGCCATCATCTTTTCTGGTAAGTGGAGGTATATTATTTTCTAATTTTTAATCATGTGATTCCTTAAATGCTAGATATGAATGAATTTGGAAAATTCCCTCACTGTGTTATGTTTGCTTACTCATTTTCATAAGTATAAAACATTTTCAGTTGGGCGGGGGGAAGTATATTCACTAACATTTGATTCCATTTTACACATGCCATCATCTCATTTACTATTGACCAACATGTCTCTTCTAAACTACACTTTGTTACAATTTGATTCCAAACATTGATCTATTTTTTGCATGATTCATAACATGAAGAAAAAGTTTTCTAATGTACATTGATGGCTTATAATTTCCAATGTACGTATACTTTCAAATCTTATGTATTGCAGCAAGGAAACAAGTAAATGAATAAATGGTGTTAACACAAGAACCAACATTTTCCATATTCATGGTTGTCACAAAAGAAGCAACCATAAGAAAAAATTGTCATTACTTATGTATTTCACACCATGGAATGATTTATTGTTAAAAACATCAACATGCAAAGCCAAAGTTAAGAAGCCAAAAAGTTTATGCACCATTGCATGAGTACATGCAATAAGTTTAGTTGGGGGGAGACATTGGGTCACTGAAATGTCACATTTTCATCCTATTTTCCTTTCACTATTCCTCATATTCATCCCTATTCATCACTCCATTCACCATTCTGTATACCATTTTTCATGAATAAATATGGGTTTACCTTGTTATTTTCCAATTCATTTTTTGTAAATATTTTAAGAGAATTTATGATTAAATATTAGAAAATTAACATGTTATCATTTATGTCTCAAAGATGGATGAGCTTTGTAATGTATTGGAATATTTGAATATTTTCAACAAAAAGATTATTCAAAATCTTCTCAAATATCTCCTCCACCATTTCAAGATTTGAAGGAGATAATTGTTCAAGTTTATTTCAAGGAGAAGATCATGGAAATATGGATAGAATATCTTATCCAATATTTGTGATAGGATTTGTGAGGGTTTGAAGGGATGGTATTTTGTAATTATGGAAAATAGGTCGAGAGAAAAGTGGATATACATTTATTAGTTCGTTATCCTCTTTTCAAAGAATCCCATGTATAGATAAGAGTGCTCTCTCGTCATTTGGGGTGGTTGTTAGTAGGAGTAGTCTTATGTTAGTCTGTTGAGTGACGAACAGGAAGCAAGACATGGAAGTAATTTCTTTTTGAGAGAATAGTTATGTAAAGTTTTTGAGATTTAGACTTGGTTTGTCATGAATTTGATTCTTATGTAATGTAAGTGGTGATGTAATGCAAATTTCTTGATTTTCTCCATATTGTTTCAATATTTTTCTTATGAGTTGTTAAGATAGATTTTATGTGATCTCACATGTGTTTGGAAATTATTATTTTTCATTTATCATTTGTCATTTGTCACATGTTTTACCATAGATTAATTTTCTCATTTGCACGCATTCTTAGTTAAGTTTAATTTCTTGATTTCTTGAATTTACTTTATGTTATCTCGTTCTTTCTTAAATTTGGATTCGACGACAGTCACATTTTTGTTTCCTTTCAAGAATTAGCATAGGTTAGGTATACTCTAACCTACATATATGTTTCCTGTACCTCACAAGTTTACGCTCTCCTCGGGTTAACAATTTCAACGTTGGATAGTTTATTAATTGTTTAATATTTTTCACCAACATCAAGTATGGAATCTATGATGTATTAGATTTTGATCCTCTCCATGGAACTTATGTTGTATTAAGTTCAATAACTTATGTTGTATTAAATTAAAAATATTATGTTGTATTAATCTAAGACCTGTTACCACCTAATTTGTACTTAGTGGTTTTTTTATCAAGTGAGCCTGGTGAACCGGATAAGGATAACTTGTTCGGACTTCAGAAGACCTTCAGTCTTGCTTCTCGAAAACTTTGTTGTACTATATCACATGTTCATACCCCCTTGGGGGAGTTGTAATAAATGTTCTCGCATGATAGTGTCTGTAAAAGACTCGGTTTCTTAGAATTTATTTGCCAATCCAATAAGCCCAGGGTGTTTTTTCCCTTGGTTATTATTGGTTGTTGAATAAACGACTAATAATTTCTGAGTTTTTCACTCAATACCTGCAAAATTGGGGTGGTCGGCTTGGCATTTAGGCCTATTGAGGTTATTAGAGTCTATATGTCAATGTATAAACATGCTAGGCATTATGGTTGAGTCATATGAACATGTCTAAGTCCCCCTAGGTTTTTAAAATTTTTAATTTTTTCAGTGTTTTTTATTAAAATTTAATTTTTACAAAACTTAGGCTATTTTTTAATAGTTTAATTGGAAAAATTGGTTTTGTAATAAAAGTGGGCCAAACAATCATTTTCAGTGATGTAGGTGCTAATTTTCAAGTGAAGAGAGCCATGTAAACCCATGGACCCACTTTTTTCAAGTTTTGAGTGATTTTCCATCACTCAGGTCAGAAAACCCCAAAAAATCAATTATTGATTATTTTAATTAATAAATTGATGAATAATAGAGCAAATCCAAAATCCTAGATCAGTGGATTCTCAGTCGATTTGATTGAAATCAGTCAAATCTGAACCAGATTGACTGGATCTGACAAATCCTTAATTGAAGGAGGTGATCTGGACAGATCCAGAGTTGATCTTCAGCATCCTTGATGGGGAATTGCACCCTCTCTCTCTCCTCCACATGTGTGGCTCTCCTAGAAGCTCTGTGGATTGATGTGTCAATATGTGGGTTGATGTGTCAGCTCAATCAGCTCCCCAACTAACAAGTAAGCTCAGTTCGGCTTCAGATCAACATTGACTAACTCTCCCTCGGCTGCAGTGGTCTGTCTCCTTGGGATTTGTACCCCCCTTGGGCTGGATCTCCTGTTTTGTATAAATAAAGCTCAGGCTGCCTCTTCCAAGCTAGTTAGAGTTGGATTGAGGAGTTATTTCCATTGTAATACTGCTATATTTGTATTGTGAATAAAGAAGCTTTGGAGGCTATACTGTGTAGTGCATGTGTTTGTGTGGATTCCTAGCGTCATGCTGCTAATGTGGTGACTGCAATTTCTTTCCAATTTTTGTGCTGCGTTTGTTTTCTGACTTCAAGGATTCGTTTGAATCAAGTAAGGGTGTAAACTAGGCAATTTATATTACTTGATATTGTTTATCCATATTATGTATGCTCAAGAATTTCAGTTATATGCTTAAATAAGATTATTTTTGCATGATCTTTCATTTTTGTTGCTTTATAGATCTATATCCAGATCTCACGAGGTAATGTGCAGGCTTGTGTTATCTAGTTGCAGGTTCCTGATTAGACAAAGGTGTGGATCAATATTGAATCCATTCATTATCCAATAAGATTAAGAATCTGTCCCGCAGTGCTCCACAAAAGGGCTTCCTTTCAGCTTGTTCCATTCAAGAAACGAGTCGACCTTCTCTCCTCTTCTTCTCTTTTCTTTAAAAAATCAATTTTCTTACTTGGTTACTATGTTCAAAAGATTTGTTATCATTTGGATCTGTTATATTAAAGTAAAATTTACATAGATCTGCTATTTCAAAGCTCATAGTCTAGATCTAAATTCTAAAAAGCATCATTAATCATTCTAGTTCTAGTATAAGGAAATCGTCCGTTTTGCATGGCAAGTTAAAGAAAATCAGTAGGTTGCGTGCTCTAGATTTCCTTTTGTGTTTTAAAAAGATTAAATCCAAAAATCAGTGCATATTTCATTGGCTGCACAAACAGCAAGCCAAGATCCCAAGGAAAGCTTGCTTTCCTTGGCTCCTTTTTCACTTGTTTAGCTAGTTTTAGCTTAAGCTTTTTTGAGTTAAGGTAGGCTGATGCAAAGGTACTCTTACAGTGATTTTGGGAATATTTTATTCTAACATGCTTTCTGGTTTTTATCAGGTGTAACATAAAATAAAAGAATCGTATGTTCAAAAGTGGCCTCGGGAGCATTCAAAGCCCCCTAGGGGTCTCCCCTTTCACTAAAATTTAAAAATTTTGGAAAGTTGTAAGATCTTGGTTTCATCCCGTATAAGGACGAAGAGGTTTCTGATATTTCAGTTTGCTAATATTGTAACCAATAATAATAATAAAAGAAAATATTTTTTGAGTAGGCCCTTTCAACCTCGCTCCTGCGTCTGTTTCACTTTTTTGCATTCTTCCTTTTTTTTCCGATCTAGTTTAGTACTGAAATGTAGGATTGTATACTTTGATATAATTTTTCATTATTCCATATATTAATTTCAAAATTAATCATACTACTTACCCCACGACTTCCTGATTGACTCGCAAGGGGAAAGAGATGCGTGATAGGACTAAATGGAAAACCAGTGTTGTGTATATTTGATTCCTTTTTCATTAATTGTTTCATTAGTCATAATAAAATCAACCCCTCCCTGATTCCCTTATTTAGGTCCACTTTTATCGAAGGGTTTTCTTTTTAGGAAGAACACCTATTTTAAAATTTACTAAAAATAACAAAGACTCCAGTGTGTATGCTCTATACTTGGATGCGGTTCATCTGATTAGTCAAGCTACATCAAAAGAACTTGAGTGACTAGAATAATTAGGATTCACTCTCCCCAAATTGACAAACCATCAGGAGAAAATCCAACGCCTCGATCAAACCATTACGGTGGAAATATACCCAAAGGAAGTGGGAACTCCTGAAAAGTGACCTCGGGGTGCCGATCTATGTTACACATTTGGGTGCATTATGAACAATAGCCTCAGAGGCTCCATTCAGCCCACATATTCCTTGTGGGTAGCAGTAACGGTTTAGTTTTTTATGATACTTCAAGTACCCCCTAGGTATATCTAGAGTCTCCTCACCTAAGTTAAATTACTCATATTCTTACATTAATTTAAAATTAACCAAGATACAATTGCGCAACATTCATTCCAGCACTTGCAAGCACTCTTAATTGTTTTTCGACTCCATTTTCAAGCCACTAGTCAACTGTTTATATCTTTCAATCTATATGTGATTAAGTGTCATTTCGTTCTTACTTATGATTATCTTATCATGTTATTTGTTGTTTACAATTGTTAAATCGAAACTCCTAAAAAACTTAGTATTTAATACCATCATCATTCTAAATAATTTTGCCTTGGTAACTTAATAGGGTCTACCCCCCTTGGCTTCATTAGGAGTTGAGCCTAAATGAAGGAGTCAAGAACAAGGTGATAGCCTTGACTCGAGACTTGCCCCCAAGGACACACCGAGTGGCTTCAAGATTTATGCCATGTAACCCAGGTGTGTGAAAGGTGGCAACAAGACCTTTCCCTCTTCAGGAGAGTTGCTTGTATTGGGATCTTATGTCGTATTAAGATCACGACCTTATGTTGTATTAAGGTCGGATACTTGTAGTGTATCAAGTTTGTACTTGTGTTGTATCAATTTAAATGATTCTCATATACAATAACCTATGAGATGGTTCTCCTTAACTGGAGATGGTCTCATGTTGTATCAAGACTACATGACTTATATTGTATGAAGTCTCGATGATATACTATGTGATGTGTGGATAGTCCTGGTCACCAGGTGCTACAAGTCTCCTTTAGGTATTAGCAACTCATAGATTGCTACAAGTCTCCTTTTGGGATTAGCGACCCCTACAGTGCTACAAGTCTTCTTTAGGGATTAGCGACCCCTAGAGTGATTTACTTTAGCATATGATTATATTACCTAGGGTAATACATATGATCATAGGTTCAAAACAATTATTATGAGTATGATATGATATAGATAATTAATTAATGAAACACATATGGACCATGTAGAGATAATTAATAAGAGCATAGAGATAGAGAGAGGATTCCAATTTCCCATGTATGCCTCCAAGCAAACTCAAATTAATAAGAGATCAATTGAGTCTTAGTTGTGATAAATAAGTTTCAGTTAATTAAGGAATTAACTCATTAATTTATGCAAAGTGGTTGTTGAACATGACTTTGATGGAGAATCCTATTGTAATATCACATATCACATAAGGTTACCAATAATACATACTAAAACATACATACATCACAAAGACAAGAGATAAGAACAAGTAGATAGAATAACAGATTATATTAACATGAGAGGGTCCATACAATACACAGAACTGAACCAAGTTCTCATCTGGCTCAATAGCCTATAATATATATGAATTACAAACAGTTAGAAATAACTACCTGTTGGTTCACTCAACCAACTCGACCTTAGGTGGCCGACCTAATCTCTAACTAGTTGGCTATCATTCAAGTCGGCATACCGACTTGCTCCTCAAACATCTCCCCCATGAACAAAACATTTCTTCATCCCGAAGAAATAGGGAGGTACCCAAAATTTCTTTGTCCGTCTAAGTAGCCATTCTTTGTGCTTGGTATTCATGGGCTGTGAAGTCTGATGGTTGGTATTTTATGTACACAGACTTCGACAATTGCTTCAGCTGCCACTGCCAGTTGGTGTTGGAAATCCATCCAAATCTGCAAAATTTTATGTATGTCGATGGTTAGTGTAGTCAGACTGGATAAGATCAACATTTTCTTTGGTATGGAAACTTCTGCTCTTTTCTCCATGTCAGGACCCATAAGCTGGTCTTTTTCCTCTGCTGTCTCCAGTAGTATTTTAATCTGCGGGTAGATGATGTCTACTTTTTCTAGGTTTGGAATGGCTTGTTGTACCCATTGATGTGCTTCTCACTTGAGATTCTACAGTTTAGTTGTTTCAAGCACTATTTGATCTTCAATTGTGTGTCTGAGTGCTTCGTTAGTGCTTTTCCTCTTCTCTGGTGCTTGGATCTCTTATCGGGTCTTCCTGGTTCGCTGATATAATTTCCCATAGTAAGCAGGCCAGTCTCGCAGTAGTTATTCTATAATGATAGACTCCTCCATGTGATATTGCAACACCTTGTATGCTTTTGCAAAGGCTGTGTGCTGCTCCGTCAATATTTGGACGGTTTCTTCTTTCTTCTCCTCTTTTGTGTCTTGAATTTATGCTTGCAGCACTGACACTACACTCTCAAATAGCTGATAAGATTTTTCTAGTGGTTTGTCGGTGTCAACCTATGCTGGTCTTGGTATCACCGTTTGTACAAATATTTTGCATTTGTTGAGGAACTCGACTTGTTCTTTTTCATTGTTGTTGATCTCCTTACGTCTGTGTTGGCTCCTTGTCTTTGCTTCAATTGCCAATGTTTCTAAGAGTGATCCTAACTCTGCATCTTTCAACTTGGTTGCATCAACCGCAGTGGTCGACCCAAGTTGACTGATATGGACCATTTTTTTCTGTTCATGATGTTCCTTCTTCTTTTTCTCCTTCTTCTTCTTTTGCTTCTATGTTTCTACTTGTTTCGGCACCTGTGTACCTGCAAGAGTCAAGTCTGGATTTTCTGTTTGCGGGGCAGTAGTGATGGAAGGTATTTCTGGTTGGAGTGGTGGGATGACTGCTGCATTTGGTTGTGCCTCTGGTTGGTTGTATGCACAGGGTCAATAAGTGGATGCGATTGTCACTAATGGTTGCGATGGAGGTGGTTCTAGTGTGGCTAGTTGAATTAAGGGTTTTAAGTCGAGAGGTGGTGGTGATGGGGTCAATGAATGGTTGGGTGTGATTGGGTTGGTGGAAGTGTGGTCGAGTGGTGGATTGTCGATGTGAGGGGGTGAATCAAGGTCAGAGAACATTTGGTCAATTTCTCGACTTATGTCCTCCATGTTTTCTCCTTCCTCATCTCTGGTCAATTCAGGGTTGGTTGGAGTGATAGACGTGATCCGACGTGTGACAACTTCAGCTTCTTTGTTCGGGTTTCTCTCAAAGGTCAAAGTCACATTTACAAAAGTATTTAGCCTCTAGAGTACTTGGCCAGGTTGTTTGGATCCACTAGCTACAAACAAAGGGGCTTTGGTAGAGAGTTTTTGTACCGTGGTGAATATTTAGGCAGTTTTTCAATGTATGCCTGGATGTCTCTGTCACGGTCATATTTTTCTTTCACAGCCTCTGACATAACATTCTTGCATAAGTCCTGTGGGCTTACTGAAATATGTTTAGGTATTATCTCCTCTGTTATTTTGTTGGAGACGGAGGTGGGGATGTAGACACAAGATCCACAACATTTTCGGCCGTCAAAGTGTTTGTTCTCTTCACCTTCTTTGGTCGACCTTGTTGTACCCCTACCTCGACAAAGTTTTGAAATTGGGTCTCCACCGGCACTTTGTTTGCTGTGAAATCCTCTATTATGTCGAGGGCCATAGCTGCTAGTTCCTCCTCATCCTCTGAAGACTCTGCAATGATAAGCTTGTGCTTACCTTTCCCTTGCTCTTATTCCTATGTTTTCTTTCTTTTTCTCGAGGCTTCTATCTCCTTTGAAAATCTGGTTATATTGTCCTTGGTGAGAGCATACTATGGATTTTTCATTTCTATTTCTCCCCTTGGGTCTTTGGTCTAGATGAGGCTTTCTTCAGCCAGATTGGTTACCTATTGTTCTGCGTGTGTCTCTTCCCTTTGTGCTGTCGGAGGCTTGATTATGATTTGTAGTCGACTAGTGCCTTCAACCGATGTCTCCTCTGATACAAAGGTATTGATGTATAAGTTAAGCTCATAATCCTCCTCCTTCTCCTGGTTTGTCAATGGCTCCTCTATCGAGAAGTCTATTTCCTTTTCTCTTGCTGGTATTGGCACTTTTGTTCCAGCCTATCGAGATAGCTCCCGAAATATTTCTTGGACTGTCGGATAGTAGGAAAGGCTCTTTGCATTTGGTTTGGCACCCTAGATGTATGACACCACGGTATGGTCAAGCTCTAGCTAGATGTGGGCCTTTTTGGGTAGACTTAATCGGATGTTCTGAGGCACCCTCCATCTGTTCATGTGGACTTTGAGCTCCTGGAGCCAGTTTTCCTATAGTACTTTTCCCTTGGCAAGTTCCTTCATTGTTCCATTCTGGGAGAACGGTTTGAATCTCCACATATGAAATCTTGTTGGTTCTTGAAAGTTTTTGTCTCCTTCAGAGAAAATAGAGAACATTACTATCCATACGATAAGGGACGGGAACCTGATAATTCCTTCCATCTCTTGGCATTTCTCACAGATGCTTTTGATCATGTCGGCGACATACTCAGCCCATCTATATACCTTTCCATTGGTTGCAATGGTGTCTACTACCTCTCGCATATCCATTTTGAGGTCGCTTCCATGACCTACCATTGTGAGTGTAATAGCTATGATTTTTTCCACAATCTGTGGTGTTCGATGTGTTATGTGACTAATCATTAACCCTTTCGATTTTTTTACTGATGCCAACCCTGTTAGTGTTATATTTTTATCATTCAAGCTACTATTATGATCTTAGGATCTTTAACTGAGAGAATAACATGCACAGCAATAAAACACAAGCACAACATAAGAGACAAGAGACACAAAGAATTTTCCTTGAGGAAACCATAAAGGATAAAACCCTGCAACTTCCTCAAAGATAGAATCAGTACCAAAGGTAAAACCGGAAAACAGTAAGTTGATCTCCCGATAGTAGTAGTCTCTCTCTTTCACACTAAGAGAGCTTCTCCTCTCTCACTCATGCACCCCAATGAGTCAGTGTGTGTATGAGTATGATAAATAGAGAGGCTCTCACTCTCTATATATATTCTTCCATTCACTTGGAACCCACTCCAACATGTCAGCCTCACTTAACAATTACTTACTAGAGACAACATCTCTAGGAGTGTCTAATAACCCTAGTGCCACACCACTTGTGGGGACTTTTCCTCCTTTGACCAATAGGATGGTAACACAATGGTGGGGACTATTGCCCCGACTTACAATGACTCACCTAGGGTCGACTTCACTAGGATAGTCTAATAACCCAAGGGCCCCACAATTGTGGTGACTTTAACCCTTGACCAATAGGAGGGTTACCCACAATGACTTGACATGACCTTCTCATTATAAAAACTTCCCAGAATAAGTATTGGGGCATGACATGACTCAAATACATTACAATACATCCCAGAATAAACATCGGGTTACAATACATAAGAAATACGGATGAATACATTACGAAGTTACAATTACATCAATAGTTAGTTTTTCGACCAATCATTCTTTGATACCGACAGGTACTGGGTCTCCTTTTTTTGATAGCCCTGTTAGTTTGTAAATGAATTCCCCAGAGATGTCGAACAGTCAGTCAAAGTAAAATCGGCCATTGTGGTACCGGCTTATGATAAATTTTACTGTTGTTTCTTTTGTGCCTGCAAAACTGGCCATGAGCAATGCGTTGACATAGTTTACAATGGTACTATGTTGTATATTCTCTGCAGCGGGGGTATGCTTCTTGTCGAAATAATCCCACTCTTTTATCTCAGTCCATAGTTTTCTCCATGAGCCCTCTTTCATCTTAGAGTTATTTATGTTCTTTATTATCCTCACTAATGGTGTCTTTGCAGTCTATAGTTCCTTGGTATTGGCTGAGGCTCTGGTCTGTTTTGGTGCCATCTTGTTGGTTTGCTGATCAATTTTACTTTGGTGTTCTTGGATTTTAGTCGTCTGGTTGCTCTGTTGCTCTCTCTGCTTGAATTGTGGTGAATGATCCTTTGGCGATTCAATATTTATAGCTGAAGCATTGGATGTTTTTATCAAGGGGTGTATTAATGGCGGACGTGATGGTCCATCAAGAACACTTGAGTGTGCGTTGCTGGTTATTTGGTTTTGGCGCTCAAAGTCATGAATGCATGATGGGACTATCGAGGTAATCGATCGATGTCGGTTATGAAAGTGGTCGATGGTATCGTGTTGATGGGCATGATGTCGATTGTGAAAATGGTCGTTCCCTGTCATAGTTTTGTGTATGTATCGGTACTATTTTTCTTTTTGTATTTTTAGATTTTTATATCTTTTCTTTAACCATTATGGTCGTTATATGTGGTTTTTTTTTGTTTTCTTTTTTTTAGCGTTTTAGTCGGGCCGCATTAACAAGCTTCAAAAATACTATGCCTTGTAACGTCCTTAGTCGAACTGATCCTGGCATGTATTTCTTCAATAACATAAGGTCCCATCCATTATGTATGGAGCTTTTTAGGTTTTCCTTTTACTCGACTATTGTATAGTAAAGCAAGGTCTCCTACCGACTAGTTTTTGTATCTGATGTTTCTATCGTGCCATGCCTTTTGTTGTTGTTTCCGGATTTCTTGATGTTGTATCGCCATTAGTCGATGTTCTTCGAGTTTACTTAGTTGTAATAGTTGGTCTTTTATTCCTTGTTCGACATTGACATGTAAAATCTCTACGATAATAGGTGTCTATTGTCAGAAATGTAATGGGACTACTGCTTCTTGTCCATACACTATTCGAAAGGGGGTTTGGTTGGTTGAACATTTGTATGTTGTTCTGTATGCCCATAGTACTGCAGGTATCTTCTCATCCCATTAATATTTATCAACATTACATATTTTTGTTAATCCTTTTGTTAGTGTTTTGGTAAATGCTTCAATTGCTCCATTTGACTAAGGATGGTTTGCTGCACTCCGACAATGCCGATTTGGAACTGGTCTGTTAGGGTTTTGATAGTTCAATTGATAAAGTGTGTTCCCTGGTTGCTGATTAGGGTTAGTGGACATCCAAATTGGGTGATAATATTTTCATAGATAAATTTTGTGGCTATTTCACTGGAACATGTGTCGACTAGTTCTGCCTTTGCCCATTTGGTTACATGGTCAACTACAGTTATTATGTACCATGTACCTGTTCTTTTTACTAGTATGGAAAATGGTCCTATGAAGTCAATAGCCCAAATTTCAAATGTCAAACTTGGGTTTACTGATATCAAATGAATTTTTGTGCTAGGCAGGGGTCGAACCAGTCGTTGACATCGGTCACATTGGCCTACAAAATTTTTGCAATCTTTGTGAAGTGTCGGCCACCACAACCCTAATTGTTGGATTTTCTTTGTAGTCGTGTCTGCTTGGAATTGTCCTCCAACAGGTCCGTAATGTGCTTCATGCATGATATTATTTCTTTCATGTTCCAGTACACACCTCCTAAGGATGTCGTCCAAGCCCATTTTGTACAAGAATCCATTTATGATGCTATATGGTGTAGCTTTCATGGCTAAAATTTGTTTCTTCTTTGTACTCATACCTTCCGGTGCTTGTCCATGTTCTAAAAATTGAGCTATTTCCTCTAACTCTGTCAGGACTGCTTCTATTCAAAACAGATGTGCATCCAGTAATTCATCTTCGAATCTTGTCGGTTCCCCCTTGTGTCGATTCGGGATAAGTGGTCGGGACTAACATTTAGCTTACCTCGTCTGACAATGACTTCGAATTCAAATTCTTGGAATAGAAGTAGCCATTAACAGATTCTTCCATGGTGTAGTGGCTTATTGACAAGGTGTTTTAGTGCTTGGTGGTCGGTATAGAAGACAAATGGGTTAGCTAGTAGGTAGTGTCGATATTTTTGTAGTGCAAAGACCATTCCTAATTCTTCTCTTTCTATCGTCGAATAGTTTCGTTCAGCTTTTTTTAGTTTTCTGCTACCATAAACTATAGGATAATCCATTCCACCATCTCCTGGCTGAGTTAGGATTACTCCTATTGCTAGGCCTGATGCATCGATGTGGACATGGAATTTAGTCAACCAGTTTGGAAACCTTAGGATAGGTGCTTCGACTAGCTTTATTTTTAGTTTTTCAAATGATATATGGCACTCTTCTATCCAGTCGAACTATTTTATCTTCCCTTAACAGTTCTTCTAGTGCATAGGTCATGTATGAATAATATCTTATGAATTTTCTGTAATATCCTGTATGAACTAGTAACACCTTGACTTGTTTTGAGTTCACTGGTGGTTTTAAGTCGAGGATAATTTTTGTTTTTGCAAAGTTGACCTTAATGCCTTCTTTACAAACAATGTGTCCTAACAATATCCCTATGGGGGTCACAAATATGCACTTCCTGATGTTCAAATCTAACTGGATTTGTTGACATATTTCCAACATAAGCCTTAGCCATTTGCAATGGTCTTTTAACATGGATTATATTGTCCAATCATCAAAGTATACTGCCATGTTTTTGTAAATATATTCTTGGAATATTTTGACCACAATCCTTGAAAAGATTGCAGGTGCATTTTTAAGTCCAAAAGGCATAACCCTGTAAGCAAATGAGCCAAATTCACATACAAATGTTGTCTTTTTCTGATCTTCTTTAGCTATTGGCACTTGGTTATAACCTGAGAATCCATCTGTAAATGAATAGCATTCATTTCCTACAAACTCATTTAAGATTTCATCTGCATAAGGAGTTGGAAATGGGTTTGTTACTATCACTTTATTTAGGTCCCTAAAGTCGACACAAATTCTTAGTTTGGCCGGATCATGTTTGTTAGGTTGAACAGCCATTGGAATTTCCCATTCTGATTGGTCAATAGGGTAGATAATGCTTGCTGCAAGCATGTTATCAATCTCCTTTTTTACTATTTCTTTGTATTTATGAGCTAGTTTATATGGTATTTCCTTCATAGGTCGAACATCAGGTTTAGTGTTAATTTTCATTTCACCCATTTCGTGGACTAAACCTTTGAGGTCTGTATAATCTCTGGCAAATACATCCTGGAACTCTTTTAGTAAGTTCACTATTTCTGTTGTCTATGTTTCACTCCAATAGTCTCTAATCTTTGCCATTTTTGGTCGATCATCATTTGAGATGTCGAACTCTCTAGTTTTGACTTTAGCATCTGGCCATTCTGATGCTTTGGCTTCATTGATTGGTTGACTTGCTTCCTTAAACTGTGAGAATGTGGCAGGAAAGTCAGCTGCAGTCATTTCGTCAGTATCCTCTTTGTCGGTTGTTTCAACTTTGAGTACTGTGTGAATAGGTTTGGTTGTTTTGACATGGTTTGATTTCCATCTAAAGCTTTTCCCTTCTGTATTTTCATTTTCTAACTGTAGTCTTGTCAATTGTGGTGTTGTCCTAGTTTGTATATTGTTACAGTCCATTGTCTATCGGTTATCTTTTAAGGGTTTGTTTTATGTCAGCTGTATAAATTATTTAATATGTTTTGTTGTTTCAACCAAATTATCATCTTGTGGTATAAAGTTGAAATCTTTGATAAAATTTTCTCTGAGCTCATGCCAGAGCAATGTTTCACCTTGGGCTTCTTCTATCTTGTACAATTTTTTTGGTTAAGTCGGAGAGGGTTGATGGGAACAGGTGTGGCCATGCACGTTCATCTTTGTACCCAAGTAATTTCCATTCTTTTTAACATGTCCTTATATGGTCTTCTGGATTCTGTCCTTAAGTGAATATAGATATTTGGGCTTGATTAGTTCGTTTTTTCCCTCCAAATATTTCTATGAAGAAAGTGGAAGTTGTTTTCCATATATGTAGTCTTGATTGATGTGTATCCCACCATGTGGTAGCTTGGCCTGTAAAAGTCTCCACTAGGCTTTGAAGTTGGCCATGTTCACTGATGTTTTTGGATACTTGTTCTATATGCATGACTGGTGATTCTCTTTCCTTATATATTGGTATTTATGGAGTGTTTACATCTGTTGGTTTTAGAGTAGGGTATTCCCTAATTTTCTTTTCAAATATTTTTGGGACAATGGATACTATGAAGCACTATTGGGTGAGATTTTTCTATATTTTATGAATAGTCCAGAACCCTCTTGCTTGTGTTTCGTAGTTCTAGAATTCCTAATCATGTAATTATGCATCTGAATTATATCCTACTGAGCCTTGATTGCCTAAATGAAGTTCTCCATAGATATTAGGTTCTGTATAATCTTCATTGTTTTGTATCTGATAGAGTTGTCGGATGTCGACTTCTTCATCGATAGGTTCAGTTCAAGGTTCTCCTTGGGATGGATGAATAGGTACTATGAATTCTTGTATGTTCCCTTTTAATTTGATTCTGTCTTTGTCCAAGGATATCGAGCCTTTCATTTTTCTCCCCCAAGGTCGACCTACTAACAATGGGAAGGAACTAGATCCTTCCTTAGGGTTAATAATTTCGAAGTCGACTTTAGTCGATATACCTTTTATCGTTGTGTCGACATTTTTCCACACTCCAATATGTTCAATTAGGCCTTGGTCTTCCAGTTTTAGGTATATGCCTGATTCATATAATCGAGGTCTACCTAACTGTTCCCATGTGTCTCGAGTCATAATATTTACCTATGATCCTAAATCGAGTACAACTTGTCAGACATGGTATCCTTCAATTTCCAAGTCGACAAGTGGGTTGGTATCACTTTTATATTTTTTATTTAGACTGCAGATATTCTTTGTTTGTTTCTTGGTGTTGTTGTGTTTTATTTCATATAATAAGTCGATGAATTGAGATACTAAGTTATCTTTCTGTACTAGTTGTATTCGTTGTTTTACTATGTGATGTCGATTATCATTTGCTTCTTATCGGGAAAATTGTCTAAATATATTTGGTTTTCTTTAACTAGATCAGGGTAGACATTTTTTTCTTTTATTTTGTTGATTCGCAGGTTATCGCTTCCTGTTTTTGTCCCTTGTCGGGTTACAATATGTAAATTCTTTTTATTGATAATATAATATTTTTGCACACATGACAAGACATTAACATTCTTCTTTTTATTTATCTTTTCAAGCATAATACGGAAATCCTCTAATGAGCGATCCCCTACATCACAATTAGTACATAATTTTAGGTCAGTCATGTCCTTGTATGGACAGTCTGCATGTCGATGTCCCTCCTTATAACATGTGAAACATTGGATGGGCTGATTCAGGAGGATATTGGTGGCCACCCACCTATTCCTCTTGGACCCCCACCACTGTTTCTTTTAGTTTCCCAGTTTCCTTAATTGTAGCACAATTTACTATTTTTGGCAGTTTTCGGGTCCTAAACTTTTAGAGCCGTTTTGAGGCCCTAAACGACATTATTTTGGCATCGAATGGTCGGGAAAATATGAGCCCATTCTGGACTCAATATTAACCATTTATGGATGTATTCCTTAAACAGATATTTCTAACGATGTATCATGCGCGTCAAACGGAGGTAGTATGCTAAAGTTACAACCCCGGGAAATTGATGTACCAAGTTACCCAATGGGGCCCACATTAAGGATTTTCACCTCCTAGGCTTAGGTTTTTGGATGTGTAGAGTTTCCATTGTTTCTCAATAATGTATAGGCCTTCGAGCCTCATTGTAACGGAGAGTTCAGAGGCATGTATCCGCCACATCTCTTCTCAGAGATAAGCTACCAACACTCTAGCTAGTTTATTTCCATTCTGTTAAGTCAGTAAATTTTTTCTTCAATTTTGGTTTGAATTTTTCAATTTTGGGTTTGTTTTTCATTTTATTTGAAGTAAGTTTGTTTTAAGTCTCATTTTTAGTTTCCTTTAGGAACTTTTTGGTTGATTCGACGGTTTTTTGAGCTTGCTTTTTATAGATTTGTTTTAATTTTTGGTCCTTTGGATTTTAAAGGGGTTAAAGAGAAGGTCATTATATCAAATATTTGATTCATAAATGTTTATTTGGAGAACACCTAAACATGATTTTCACCTTAGCAACTTTTAAACCTCTTACAAATTAGCAAAAAGCTGAAAAATAGCGAAGAATTAGCATTGGAGATATTCTTGTA
Source organism: Pseudotsuga menziesii (assembly GCA_001517045.1). Classification (NCBI taxonomy): domain Eukaryota; kingdom Viridiplantae; phylum Streptophyta; class Pinopsida; order Pinales; family Pinaceae; genus Pseudotsuga; species Pseudotsuga menziesii. Next base: position 458,096 of record LPNX010799904.1, on the reverse strand, counting down.
GCGCTGGATTGAAAATTTACAACGGGCGCACTACAAGAATATCGCGGCCCTTTTATTTTCCGATTTTTAAGCAAATTCTTGTCATGATTTCAATTTGTGAGTTACTAATCTCATATGGTGATCTGTTTGATACATGTTAGCTTGAGTTTTAGCACGATTCGAGGTGGTTTTGAGTCTCAAAACAAATCATGGCCATCATTGCCTGTAATGCGGGATTTGTTTGACAGTTATCAGTAAATTTCGGTCTAATGTGGCATAATTTTATTTTCACATGCACCATCAGAGGAAAGGAAGGCTCTTGAAGTAAAGTTAACTGCTAGAAAGGTGGATTATGTTGCTGCAGAGCAGAGACAGAGTTATGAAGGCTAGCGAAAATTAGGGCTTTTCAATCCCGTTACCTGCAGTCAAAGTGATCACGTAAAGACATCTGTACACTCAAGAAGAGGTAGTTAATAGCTCAAGACATAGGTTTAATCCATTGCAGTTGAACAATTGGCAGGTATTTCACTATAAACCCCTATAATTGAAAATTTGGGAATTTTCTCGCTGGAGGTCGTTCTGGAGAAATTGGTTGATGCAGGGTTTAAAATAGGTTCCAAAATGAAATGTTAGCCTAATAAATAACTGCCTGGAGCTGTTTTGAAGAATTTCATTGAACAGAGCACCAAAATAGCCCTAAGTTTAAACCTTGCAGTTTTTGGAACTTCGAAACAGTTTGAGAAAAAGGTTGTTTATGTTTTGGCTCTCTAATACACTCAAAAAGCTCTGATATGGATATACTATGAGTTCAATGAGTTGAATGGTTAAGATTGTTGACAGACCTAATGCCAATTGGAGTCATAGTCTACAGGAAGCAGCATTGGAATGAATTGTAGACTGTTTTACTCTGTTCATCCCTCACACAAGAAGTTTTCAGTTTGCTTGAGAAACTGATGAAGTTACAGGGATTTGATGAGCTGAAAGAGATAAGTGTTAGATGAACAGTCTGCAATCAATCTCAAAGTGACAACAGAGTTCATTTATGAAAAGCCTTTTTGTGCAGAGATATTCATGAATCATGCTGACAGGGTGTAGATACTGATACACAGTTTGCTTGACAGGTTGAAGATGGTATTTTGTTTAAAAAATAGTCTGATTGGTGATTAAGTTTCAAATCTTTTGCAGTTAGCCTATACACAGACCTAATTTGCATTGTTAGGACAAAGCAACATGGAAGCCCTCGGTGATGTTAATTTGTCCTCTTATTGAGAAGTTTTACTTCACCTTTTAAAATATATAGGTCTATCCAAAAATGTGCAGGAATTGTGAAGAAGTTTGAAGGAGCAGAAAACCAGTTTATAAAACATCCTCTGAACCCTAAAACCAGACAGCTTCTAGTTTCTGAAGGGAAAAGATGGGCAAGAGTGGAAAAAGTGGTAAAATCAATAGGGCTGAGCCCACTGACTTAACCTGGATTGAGAAACTCCCTGATTGTGCTGAATTGTTCCAACAAGAAGGTTGGCTAAATTTCTTCAGGAAGATAGATGGCTACAATGCACAGGTGTCTTGTAAGTTTGCTCAGGGTCTTAAAGATGATATGGTCATCCTTGATGCTCTCAAATTCAAGTTGACTGTAGGATTAATTGCAAAGGCTATCGGGATCAGTAATGAGGGTGAGCATTGGTTCAAGAAATTACCTTTTGACTTTGAACCTCATAGATACCTGTTACCCAATGTGAATCCTGATTGGAATAAAGGTATTCTTATCCAGAATTTTAGAAAAGAGTGGATTGAGCCAATTAGAATATTGCAAAGTTATGTGACTTGTGAGGGCAGGTATTCATATGTATTTAAATATCATTTTAGATTCCTTCAACATATGGTGGGAGTCTCAAAAATGAACCTGTCTTTCTTCTTTTTAAAGAGCCTGCAGAAAATGTCCAGTAGGGTTAAACAGCATGAAGATCACACATCCCAGTCTATTTTTCATCATGGGTTGATGAAGCTAATTATCAGTACTGTGTTGCAGCATGAGGGAAGAACTTGGGACTTTTTTCTGTTTTGGTCTGGTATTCATGTCAAAAAGGAAGAACAGCAACCAAAGAGGAAAACTGATAAAGGAACTGTGATGATGAAGAAGCTAGGTCATAAACCTAAGCTCAAGGTCAAAACTAAGAAAATAGCTAAGCAGATGGAAGAAGAGGTAGCAGAGCAGGTGAAGCTGGAAAAAAAATTTAAAAGGTCATCAGTTGGCATCACAGGCAAATATTCATTGTTTGCAAAAGAGGAACTGCAGCTTAGGCAGCAGCCCACAGTACCTGCAGAAGATTCTGAAGAAACTAAAACTGTTGTTGAAGAAAAGGCTGATTTATTTGAAGATGAAGTTCACACCAAACAAAGAAGTCCTCTTACCATTTTGTCTGAAGATGAGGGATACTTATTAAAAGATGAGCAGTTAATTGCTGAAGCAGAGCCAAGTGCTGAAACTTGTAAAAATTTACTCACCTCAGACATCAAAGCAGCTAAAACTCATAAGAAGAAAAAGAAGGCTGTAACTTCATATTGGAGGCCTAAAACTAGGCCAACCAATAAATTGAGATGGAGTATGAAGAAGGTACTTAACCCTAAACTGGATTCCAAACAAAAGACTATTGTAATTGATACTACTTCAAGTGAAGAAGCAGGAGTTGGTAAAATAGACATCAAAAACAAAGGAAAATCAATGGTTAGACCTTCTTCTCCTCAACCTGTTGTGTTAGAAAAATTGTCACAGTCTGCAAAAGAAACAAGTCAGCCTATTTCTAAATTATCTGAAATAATTGTTGAGATAAAAGATAGACTCTTAAAACAGCAGGAAGAAGAAAAGGCAAAAGCATGTCCTCTTGAAAATTAGAAATGGGAGGAAGAAGATGAAGCTATATTCAAGCAAGTAGGAATTATAGAAAAGTCTATTATTCATGTTGATTTCTCAGATTTTTTAATGCAAGATGCAAATGTACTGGAAAACCCTAGTTTTGATGATGAAAGCTTGCAGGAAAGAGTTCAGAAATACAAGCAACAGGTAAAACAATTAGAAGAGACTAATGATAGTTTATTTAAAGTCAACAAGGGGCTTATAGAGGAGTTGCAAGATGTCCATCATCATTTCCTACAGCTATCAGAAGTGTCTAAAGAAGTGCTAAAAAGGAAGACAACCACTGACAGGTATTCTACAAAGCTAGAGAAGACAGTTGAAAGTTTACAGCAGGAGAATGAAGACCTTCAGAAAAAGATAGCTGATATGGAAAAGAAACATAAAAGAGCAAAGAGGAGGTCTCAAAACCTAGATGGTATAGCACTACTTGCTGAAGCAGCGAAGGAGCTTTGAATCAGTTATGCTTTAATTAATGTATCTGTTTGATAAACAGTTTTTGTTAATGATTTGCTATTTTTAGCAATTTTGTAATTTTGTAAAAATGTACTTTTTTACTTTATCTACCTTAGTGAGTCGATGGAGACAGTTAGGATGGAAAACCTAACTGATTTTGTAGAAGATGACTATTTAGAGGAGTTAGAAAGAGACTTTTATGGTTCTGATTTTTGGGAGCATCAGGAGGTTTACAAGACTGTTTTGTCTGCAAACGTGTTTAGAGATAAGTACTGAGACTCTTATAAGCATTTGCTGATAAAATAATGAGATATATGACTTTTTCCTCTTCAGTTTGTCTATGTTGGCTTTTTTATTGAGTTTCTTTTGCTTCTTAAATGATAAATTCATTGCTAGTTAATGTGTATTTTCTGGTAATGATTATCCTTTATGTATAAACCTCAACATAGTCTTTCTGTTGAATCTTATGTGACATGTTATGCATATTTATCATCTTTTGTTTATGATTTAGTTGTTATTTGGCTTCTAAATGTATTCCCTGATTGTTCCTAAATCTTACAACCATTAAATCATACCAAAACAACCTTAAACCCTAGTTTTATTGAGTTTTATATTTGAGATTGTGTTGGCTTGTTTCTCTGGCCTTAGAAACAATTTCTAGCACAAACACATTCTATATGTAAATAAGTTTCAGTTATTGATTAATGAAATGAAGTGTTATTTCCACTGCATATTTGTTTCTATGGTTATTTGTGTATTCTATTGTGTTCCTACATAAATCCGGATTAGTGGTATTAGAGCAATCTGCTCTTTCTCAATCCTTATTTGCATGTCCCCAATGAGGGTGGGGTATAACAGAGTGGAGTCACCAATTCTGTTACGCAGAGAAATTCCTATGGCTTGGGGTACCACAATAGACAGCTAGACTCCAGAAATCAATCTTTCCCAATATGCAATAGAAATAAAACAATCTAACACTAAAGGATCGAACCTTGTACCTTATTCCGGACGGTTGAAGTAGATCCACGTTGAGCTTTCCAATCTTCAGCTTGAATTTTTATAGTACGTCCTCAACAACAAGTAAACAATACAAGCATACTATATTTCATGGTGTTAGATCTATTCTAGCATATATAATCAATAATGTAAAAGCATTTGACATATTCCAATGGATGCAACATTCATTCAAATACACATTACTAGACAGGAAAAGATATTTCTATTAATATGAATCAGAGATTACAAGTGACAACCTCTGACGGCACGTCTGCGAACCGGAGAAACTGAATCCCCCACTTGGGCCTCCACCACCTCAATCCTCCATCACTCTGATAGCAAGCTCACTGACAAAGGCAAGCTTGGGAAGAACACAACAGTGCTCCAAAGGGACAAAGGGATGCAGACTCAAGTATAGTTCTGGAAACAATGGACTATAGTTTTGTTACTCTCAAAGCTCTCTCATCTCCCCTCCCCTTCAATGTACCAAGGGGTTCCTTATATAGCTTCACAAGGGATAATGAAGGGTCGAATCCGAGCGATCTCAAGGAATATGGAAGGCCGGGAGTCATATGAGTCGGATCCATGTCAAGGAAAACTCCAAAAGGATTTGGATTATGCACACATCCCGATGTACGCGACTATAGGGGTCAAACCCGCGTATGTACGCGGTTATTGGGGAAAAATCCGTGTATATCATAGTTTATATAGTTTTGGGGATGATCAATGATACATCAAAGGATAAAATATGGTCCATTGGGTCTAAAGAGTCTGCAGCGGGACAGGGGAAGGACATACAGAGTGTGATTCACCTAGTGTGGTGAAATACGCTATAACAGATGCCCCCTAATGTATGAGATCAGAGGGGTTATACGATGGCCGAAATACATTATAAGTCCATCCCAGAAGTGAAGTGATGAAGGTATCCAAATGGAAGACCAGCCACCTAATCAGCATAATACCATAATACAACTCTGTATATAACTGCACATACATCTAGCAGTCCCGGATACATAAGAGTACAATGGCCATGAATAGGCATGAAACATGATAGAACATATGTGGTCATCGCCACGTACAATATACATATATCAGAATCTCCATGATGAAGATATACAACATATAACGGACGATGATCTCCATAGGCTGAAGATATATAATAGATCAAGATCTCCATAGGCTGGAAACGTCTGACATACACTGGATCAAGTCACGAGAGCTGAAATCTCATGAACACTGGCACGATCAAGGAGGTAGCATATAAGTGATGCCACCAGTCTGGAAAGTATTCTACACAAACTGCTATGAGTACATGTCCTACTATGCGAATAGAGGTGTCGAGGTCGAACATAGTAGTCCATTGTCTGATTACCGGTCATTGATGTATACTGTTAACAGACGCGAGATTACCCACCGATAATGAAAATGGGAATCAAGGTACTAGAGTGCAAACTAACAAGTGTGAATAAATGTGTTGAGGTCGAACACTTGAGAGAGTCCATCGATCAGGGGACATTGATGTATTCCCAAAACTGTCGATGGCGAGAGAACCTGCCACTGATGACTGCAAGTCTCAAGGCACTCAAAATGACTCTAGACTCCAATCCCAGAATAAATGATTTGAAGTCAATGGGATGAAATCCGCTGGAAGGAGGGCATTAAGGCATCCCCCATCATCCAACACAAGGTACTCAGCAAAGCTATATGATGTGGAATGACTCGATCATAAGGTGCACGAACCAGTAACTGTACCGGGAATAGCCGACATGCAAAGTCAAGATAACTGAGGAATGGCTGACTCAGGTTTCAACTTCCTTCGAACAAGAGCATAACGACGTATGGTGACTGAAAAGAGGCAGCATAGACTTGATGTAAAAACTGGGACATCTCTATGACGCAGGAGGCATCAATAGAGGCTCCATAGGGACTGGAAGCTTAACCAGTCGGTGGAGATAAACTCAGATAAATGAGTACAGCTCCTAAAGTCAAACTATAACCCAACCAACGGATGTGATATACAGTGCTCTGTTCGAAGGCGACACGACTCGACAGCTGCCAAAGATAATATCTTTCCTTGTCCGAATTTTTGGTTTTTTTATTTTTTTGGTCTTTTTCAGTTATTTGAAAAGCTTGAAAAAAGAATAAACTAGCTTTCTAGTTACAGACTAGGAGGAGACAAGTGTCATAAGGGAAAACAAACTAGTTCCATGTAGTGGAACATACCTATGCTCAATGCAAGGATACATGTGTAGGATATCGATACTCGGGGGGAAATCCCCTCCCGGTAAAAAGGGAAATCAAGCTGCGAAGGATATAAAGAAATGCTCTGCATGGCTAGACATGAGACAAGCTCGGGCTATATGGTTGAAACGCAATGTCAGGGAAGCTGGCATAAATCTCAATAAGACAGGCAAAGCTCATGATAATGCATTCACAACTTGTCATAAGGGGAGTCCGGGGGGAAACAAGCCAGCATAAGATCAAGAGGAGTATGAGGCTCTTGCTAAATGTCATGGCGGTACTATACAACAGACTCTCACACCCTAAAAAGGAAAAACATCGGCATGGGCACCAAATGCAAATAAGGCGCTAACTAGGGTACCCATGTAAGGTGAGGCTCTACCACTCGTATCATGCCACTTCTATAGCAGCAAGAAGGTTCCGTGACATAATAGAGTGGGTTCGTACCTAAGGATATAGTGACATGGTCATAAGGTCATGCAAAATGCAAACAGTGGTGGACCTAACCTATATGCCAGTGTAGACGTTATACCTGAGATAAGCACGAATGGTCTTTGGTCACAAAAGAAGCATCCAACACACAACTTCAGACCCAAGGAACACCCAACCACACTCACAACCCACCCAACAACTTCCCACAAGATCAGACTCACCAAAAGGGAGGATGTACGCGACTGTATAAAGAACAGCTGTGTATGTATGCGACTTATGGCCACGAATCCGTGTATGTACGCGACTGTAGTCCACAAACCCACATATACAGAGAAGGCAGTGGTAAAAAGCAGGACAAGGGTAAACCAATAAAGGGGAGTGTCAATGAACAAACAGGCTATACCATACGACACAGAGACAGAGAGAAACAGAGAGCAAATCAATAATATCAAGCCCATTGTGCCCCCAACCCCAAAGAAAAACAAGGAACATCCCCAGTGGAGTCGCCAATTCTATTACGGAGAGAAATTCCTATGGCTTGGGGTACCACAACAGACAGCTAGACTCCAGAAATCAATCTTTCTCAATATGCAATAGAAATAAAACAATCTAACACTAAAGGATCGAACCTCGTACCTTATTCCAGACAGTTGAAGTAGATCCCCGTTGAGCTTTCCAATCTTCAGCTTGAATTTTTATAGCACGTCCTCAACAACAAGTAAACAATACAAGCATACTATAGTTCATGGTGTTAGATCTATTCTATCATATATAATCAATAATGTAAAAGCATTTGACATATTCCAATGGATGCAACATTCATTCAAATACACATTACTGGACAGGAAAAGATATTTCTATTAATATGAATCAGAGATTACAAGTGACAACCTCTGACGGCACGTCTGCGAACCGGAGAAACTGAATCCCCCACTTGGGCCTCCACCACCTCAATCCTCCATCACTCCGATAGCAAGCTCACTAACAAAGGCAAGCTTGGGAAGAACACAACAGTGCTCCAAAGGGACAAAGGGATGCAGACTCAAGTATAGTTCTGGCAACAATGGACTATAGTTTTGTTACTCTCAAAGCTCTCTCATCTCCCCTCCCCTTCAATGTACCAAGGGGTTCCTTGTATAGCTTCACAAGGGATAATGAAGGGTCGAATACGAGCGATCTCAAGGCATATGGAAGGCCAGGAGTCATATGAGTCAGATCCATGTCAAGGAAAACTCCAAAAGGATTTGGATTATGCACACATCCCGATGTACGCGACTATAGGGGTCAAACCTGCGTATGTACGCGGTTATCGGGGAAAAATCCACGTATATCATAGTTTATATAGTTTTGGGGATGATCAATGATACATCAAAGGATGAAATATCATCCATTGGGTCTAAAGAGTCTGCAGCGGGACAGGGAAAGGCCATACAGAGTGTGATTCACCTAGTGTGGTGAAATCCGCTATAACATCGGGCCTGTTCTGTTTCCAGGAAAATTTTGGATGCACTATTTATCTCCATTTTCACATTAAATTTGAAATTTTTTAATCAATTCACTACCTCTTTCAACTTAATGCATTTTCAATTAAACCAGGTTCTTATCTCGACCCTTGATTAGATCCATCGACTCGTAGTCTTCATTACAAGGCTAGAAAACTAGAATTGGAGGTATGCATTGTAATGGAAAACTATTAGAACATTACAAAAACTTTGGAACTATTAGGAGACTAATATTAGGGACTGATAATAACCTCAATTAATGGCAGAGATCCATATATCTCTCTTCATCACTTCATATCATCAATATCTCATAAAAGGAAGAAATCTTGAAGATAGCTCTGATATTCGAATGGACGAGTGTCCCAATCACTCTAATGTGCTGCACTAAAATGGAAATGGCTTCAGAACCAACAATATCACTCCATTAATGGATGAGAGTTGATCCATATCTCCAATATAACCTACAATGATAAGGGAAGAAGAGGGGAGAAGGAGAACATGGGACTTGGGGCACATCACCCAAGAGACTGAGGATCACCACTCATAAATGAAGATTAAGCTTCAATAAATTACAAAAATACATTAACCAAACTGAAAAATGGAGTTGTAAATTCCCTTAAGTAGACCTTGGGTGACTTATTGAGAAAGTCCTTCACCCGTTGAACAAGTAACCCACTTGCCAATTTTGTTCCTAAGCCATGAGTGGCCCTCCTTGATGGGATTAACAATTTTGGTTTGCAAATGATGTTTCCTTCTTTGTATAACTTAACCCAAAGTGGAAATTCGACCTTCTTGAGAAAAATAGAAAGTATGAATCTTAGTAAATGTTCCCATGTTTGTATCCTTCAGTCCAAAATAGAAACTGCTCCTTCCTTGAGTAATTAGCAAGTTTGTGCATAAGGTAATATTTCCTTGCTTTTCATACTTGCACCAAATTAGAAACTAATTTGGATAGTTTCTATCTTTACTATGACATGTTTCTTTTTCTTTCTTTTGCATTGTTTCCATTTTTCCATCCAAGCCAAGTTTACTAGCTTTCCCCAATGCACCCTCCTCACATGGCAGCCTTAATTCCACATCATTATTGTGCATAATAAATAAAAGTGCTGAAATAAAATTAAATACATGCCTTAGAAAAATTATTAGCAATATTTTTCCTACTAATAATAATTAATGTCAATTGAGCCCCTAGGATTTTCATCATGGTCAACACTTTTAATGTCCCAAAATATGGGGACATGGCAATCCTCCCCTCCCAAATCTACTTGTCCTCAAGAAGAAGCACTTCAGAGTGCTGCAATTTATTCATCATGTAGGAGAACCAGAGCGTGAATCCATTTTTTTTAAAGGTTGACTTTCTCCATGAAGCAATCCTGTAAAGTTTCTCCAAAACAAGCGATTCCAGGATCCCATTGCTTGCATTGCACCCCCTTTAGTGAGAATGCATTCCCACACAAATTGTCAAGCCAATTTATGCCTGGATCCCATTTCCTCAACTATAAGTATCCAAACATTAGAATCCACCATACAAATTTATCATCACATCAAATGACATTCATGCTGTGGAAATCATACCACTGCATCGAAAACTGGAAATTCTCAATGCAAAGTTGGAAATCTGTCAGATTTCCCCACCCAACATAAAGTTCCTTATGTGCTTGATGCAAATCAGCATTGAATCTCACAATGATGTTGCTGCAAATACATAGGTGTGAGTCCCATTTCCAACCCCAATGAGTATAGGAATCATCCAACCAACAAGCATGCCCAAACTGCTCACAATAAGATGATGCATCACAATCATCTCCAAAAATGCAAGCAGGAAAAATAAATAAGCGTCCCCTCATCCCACCTGATAAGGGACTGAAACTCCTACTAAAAGGGCCATGTGAACACTTCCAATGGCTCAACTCTCTTCCACTGGTCAAATAATGCAAGCATCTATCCAACTGTGTGCAAGGTATTTTCCTAAACAACTTCTCTTGGCACTTTTCTTGCTTATTTGTCTTCCACTGATCATGTGCAGAAATTTTTCTACAAGAAGAATCTATGTGTGACATGTAATCTTCCACCCAATCCACATGTATTTTAATGGCATCAAGTGACATCCATATTTGCCTATGTGTCTTACAAAAGGGTGATGGTGCATTCCACAAGTCATCATGAACACCTAGGAAAGCCTCCAGCTCTTCCTGTTACACCAACAAGAAAAATTCCTTCTCCCAATTTTCATTCTCACTTGATGAGGATGAAATAAAAGTGTGGGTATAAATTTGGATCAGAACCCTACAATACTCATCCACCCAAATTATGGCTTCCCAATCTTCATCCTCATCTAACCCTCCCATCGGGAAGAGACTCTTTCCAGAAAACAATTCCAGTTTTTTTTGGAAAAGGCCAAGTGCTTGGTTCTCATCAAAATTGTCTACACAGTCCTCAAGCACAAAAAAATTATAATTCACCTCATGTGCATGTGTATGGAAGGTATCCAATGGCTGCAAATTAAATCTTTGTTTCTGTTCACATGTCAAGACAATGTCAGTCACAACAAAAAATTTATTGCAGAAATAAAATTCTTTACCTCCCAAGGTATTTATTCCAAAGATGTTTCTATCCACCCAAACAATGGATGAATATAGACTTTTATTTTCTGATCCATATGGAATTTTATCAACCACCTCTTCTGGAGAAAAATATACCATCCATAGGGTTGTTTCATAAGGTGTCTCCTTCCAAGGATGCATGTCAAACAACCCTCTATTGATGCAAGAAATTCTAGTACATCCTTGATCCTCTATTTTAGTGATATATTTATCTACCCAATCCATGAATAGATAGTCATCCTTTCTTGATAATTCAATTAGAATGTCCTCAGGCATATTTCCCATTGCTAATAACACTTCATCCTTCCTCTCAATCTCAATGAGTGCTTGGCCAAGATTTTCTTCCTCATATATTTTCACAAGCATCTGCAAATCTGCTCCTTCCTTGTGGTTGTCCTCCACGTGAGGCTCCTTCAACACATCCAAAGTAGTTACTACCATGTGCACATGATTCTTTTCCATGCAATATGGGGGGTGTGGTACATTCAAATCCATTTGAATTTGATCAATCTACAACCTTGACTCTTGAAGAGCTTCTTGGGTTGTTTTCAAGGAATCATATGTAGCCTCCCATTTACTATGGAGTCTTTCAGACTCTTGTGTTTCCCTCTTGAATGCACAGTGGTACATTTTAGCCACCATGAGGAGATGTTCTCTATCAGATATTAAGTTCATATAGCTCTCCTTCATCTTGGCCATGCCTTCTTTCAGTGCTATGCACTCCTCTAGAAAGGATTCTCCTTCCATGTCTCCACTAGAAGCTTTCCAACAACATCTTGCCACCAAGGCATTGATGTCAACAATGTTTTTCATGGCTGCCCTAAGTTTCTTTCTGTCCTCCTTTAGTGATCCACTCAAATGATGTGTCTCACCAAGAATATCCTCCACCAATATTTCTTCTTCTAATATCTGACATATATGACCATTTTTCTTGTAGCATGAATCCACCACATAAAACTCATCCTCAACATACAGGTCAGCCTTTGAATTTTCTGCACACTCACTTCCATGATGTGAACTCTTTCCATCCTCCCATGGATCAGATGGTTGCAGGTGTACATGGCTGTTTCAAAAATCAGAAATTTTATCATTAATTTTATTCACCTTATCCTCTTTTTTTCCATATACTTTGGTGTCCTGCTCCTCCACCAAATATTCTGGTTCACACTTGAGCGGTGTGGCCTTGTTTTCTTCTGCATTCTATGGCTCAGGAGGTGACTGTAAATATGATATGTATACCTCTTTTGGATCTGATCCAAAATATGTCTCACCACCCATACATGAGCCAAAACCTTGAGCAGTGATCCGTAGATCACCCACCAAGAAACTTGAAGTGCATTCCTCTTCATTCTCTTCTTGGAGTAATGGCAAACACGCAAGATCTTCTGGAGCATCTTCTTTCAAAAAACTTCAGGTTTATCCTTCTTGAATGGTACTATGGTCATTATTTGCAAATAATATTCTTGAAGAAAATCCAAAGAATCTCAGAATGCTTGAGCATGCTGATGGATTTGATGACTCTTCACTTTTGCTTTCTTCTTCGTCCTCATTGCTGAGAGAGGTGGAACAACTTTGTTCCTCTATGGATGATTTGTTTCTATTGAAAGAGTAATCATCTAGATTCTTAGGCTCAAATCAAAATCTGCAATAAAAATAATCTTTGAAAGGAATGGATTTACAAATCACTTCCCCCAAGGAAAGATACTCTTTGTAGTGGTGGGGCAAGTTTTCAGCTGCATCTATCATCTTTGCTAAATCCTTCTTAGGATTAGCCATGGCTAGTTCCAAATTTATTTCTTCATAATACATATGGTCATAAAAGTAACCATACTTGTCTCTTGACATTTTTAACCCATCATTAACATAGATCACCTATTCTTCTTCAACCAACTGATCAAAGTCATCATCTTCAACTACTGACACAACCCTCATGGTTGCAACTTTAATTGTTGATTTGTAAAATTAGTCAACGGAGATCCTTCTTTCCACAGGAGTGGAGGAAAGTGCTCTGACACCACTGTAATGTCCCAATTCTGGTGTACAGACCTGAACACTATCTAATTCTGTAATTTAAATTACAATTTCTGAACTTTGAATCAAACCACTCAGAGCCTCTTCAGACAAGGAAAGTCAGAGGTTTTTTCTAGGAAATTTTGTAGGAAAGAGGAGTGAACAGCAGGGAGAAACCAAATATATTTCAGACATATAATTTCCTCTTCCCTAACACATTTATATCTGGTGCCATTTAGGTTTCAGAATCCGCTATGCGGAAACCTACTTCCACGCTTCTGGGCAGCCAAACCGTGAAACTAGGAAGACTAGTTCAGCCTTTTGCAACCAGGTGCTTGGGTAAATTGATTATGTCTCTGATATAAAGTTATATTACAGTATAAAAAAGTTTATGTAGGTAAATAATAGATTTGGGAATTTTAGGAAACTAGTCCCTTGGACTGCACTCTAGGCTTGGGTTTTGGGTCTTCCAAACATATGGAGAGGGTTAATAAAACTCATATTCAGACATGGAAGGTGTTCAATGTGAAGTTAATGAATGCTCAGAAGTAAAATAAATAAAATAAGAAAGGTTTAAGTCCTTCAACTCACTCAAAATCTAAAACTAGTCATTTTTCAATGCATTTCTAGCTAGAGTGTGGAAATGCTTCTCCAAAGTAAATCGGATATATTCAAAACTCTGTAATAATTGAAAAAAGGAAAGAATAAATTATTTTAGAGAAATAATGACTGAATTCAATCTCATGGGAGTTTCATATCTTTACTCATTAATTTAGTCTTCATTACAAGGCTAGAAAACTAGAATTGGAGGTAGGAATTGTAATGGAAAACTATTAGAACATTACAGAAACTTTGGAACTGTTAGGAGACTAATATTAAGGACTGATAATAACCTCAATTAATGGCAGAGATCCATATATCTCTCTTCATCACTTCATATCATCAATCTCTCATAAAAGGAAGAAATCTTGAAGATAGCTCTGATATTCGAATGGAGGAGTGTCCCAATCACTCTAATGTGCTGCACTAAAATGGAAATGGCTTCAGAACCTGAAATATCACTCCACTAATGGATTATAGTTGATCCATATCTCCAATATAACCTACAATGAGAAGCGAAGAAGAGGGGAGAAGGAGAACAGGGGACTTGGGGCACATCACCCAAGAGACTGAGGGTCACCACTCATAAATGAAGCTTAAGCTTCAATCAATTACAAAAATACATTAACCAAACTGAATAATGGAGTTGGAAATTCCCTTAAGTAGACCTTGGGTGACTTGTTGAGCAAGTCCTTCACCCGTTGAACAAGTAACCCACTTGCCAATTTTGTTCCTAAGCCATGAGTGGCCCTCCTTGGTGGGATTAACAATTTTGGTTTGCAAATGATGTTTCCTTCTTTGTATAACTTAACCCAAAGTGGAAATTCGACCTTATTGAGAAAAATAGCAAGTATGAAGCTTAGTAAATGTTCCCATGTTTGAATCCATCAGTCCAAAGTAGAAACTGCTCCTTCCTTGAGTAATTAGCAAATTTGTGCATAAGGTAATATTTCCTTGCTTTTCATCCTTGCACCAAATTAGAAACTAATTTGGATAGTTTCTATCTTTACTATGACATGTTTCTTTTTCCTTCTTTTGCATTGTTTCCATTTTTCCATCCAAGGCAAGTTTACTAGCTTTCCCCAATGCACCCTCCTGACATGGCAGCCTTAATTCAACATCATTATTGTGCATAATAAATATAATTGCTGAAATAAAATTAAATACATGCCTTAGAGCAATTATTAGCAATATGTTTCCTAGTAATAATAATTAATGTCAATTGAGCCCCTAGGAATTTCATCATGGTCAACACTTTTAATGTCCCAAAATATGGGGACATGACATAAATTGCTTGTGAATGGTGGTGGTTAGATATGCACTTTTGAATTTTGTGGCCATTTGCAATTAACAATAGGATCCATTCAATCTTTGTAATGTCTTTTTGTGCATTATTTAAATAATGCATTGTGCATGGCATCCAAAAAATATGTCTATGGAATGAAAAAGAATTAGATGTATAATTTCTAATGAATACATATGAAAAATTAGAAGAAAAATCAGACTTATGATTAAAATTTAGATTTGTAATTAAAAATCATATTTGTAATTCTAATTCATGTTAATTTAAATTAAAAAAAAAAGATTTGTCACTAACTTATACTCTTTTTGGAGCACTACCCCCGCTGCTTTACACACTAGTGATGTGTAGCTAATAATTTGGGCGACATTGGATGGCCCCACCTCAGAAATTGCATCGCATAATTGGTATTTCAAGAACATAGTGTTCTTTCCCCGACCAGGGAAATCAATGGACTTGAGAAATTATGGACCTGATATGGAGGAGACAATTTTGTTTATCAATGGAGGATTCATACAATCAATCCAACCATCCTTAACAATGGACAAGATTCCATCCACACTCCAAGATGCCTTCAATTTTGGAATTTCCTTCTCAAGGTGTGCTTTCTCCTTATGCACCACTTTCTCCTTGTGCACCAAAATTGTTCGAAGCTTCTCATAACTAGGTGGTTTATACCCCATAGGCCCATTATTAACTGCATGAACCATTTGATCACAATATGCTGAGTGGGATACATTAAAATGAATGGCACAATAGTTGGTGGCTTACTTTGTACTATTTCTTGTTTATACATCTCACCAAGTTCTTTAAATGCCTCTACTTCTATCTCTTTTTCTGCCAATGCTTTTCCTATCTCTGTTGGATCAATTATTGTGTTCTTAGCTTGATGATATTTATCTTCCTAGTCTATTTACATGTCTTCTTCTCCTCTATTCTGCATTGCTACCTTCTCAGAATCACTTGGCTCTGTTGAATCTTTCAATATCTTCTCTACTTCCTCCCATTTATCTTTATTTGCAATATTTTCCAAATCTAGCCTCATAGTACAATCATAGGGTGAATTTTTATTCTCTAATCTCATATTTGATATGACCTTGTGTGGGTCATATGCCACTGGTTTAGCCTTTTCTAAATTTAATTGCTCTAGGAATCCTTCCATATATTGAACAATGCTCAAAGATTTGACTTGGAAAGGACCCACACATTTAGGGATGTGGAGTGACTCATGTTGTTTGAATCCTCTGAATTGTAGTTCATCTGATAGGAACCTTTGTCTAACATATTTCATTGCAAAAATTATAATAGTCAGGAATGCAGGAAACTTGTATGGCTTCCCTTAAACACCATAAACTCTAATGATTAGATGACTTTTAAATAAAAACTAGTCACCTACTTTAGTTTCTGGGGTGAATTGTTGCCACTATCTAACTTCCTTGGGAATTCTTGGTAGTTCAACACCATGGATGATGCTATAGGTAATATTCATTACTTTATTTGTAATCTATATAATGTTTGAATTGATTGCTTATATAACAAATAAAGGATTCCATTCATGTAGTGGTATGTCTCTACCCATTTCATCTATCATCTTTAAACGTATAACTTCAAGATGTTTGTAGTTTTGGTACACGAATAAGAAGAAAAGGAAAGAACAGTATATTAAGGTCTCTAGAGAAGGGAATTCAGTCAATTGTTGGTTAAGGGATCAAGATCTAGGAAAGAAGAGATGTCCCATTTGGGGCTTCTTTTGGAACCAGGGTGCAGGAATGCTAGGAAACCTACTATAGTTTCTTTGATATCTTCATTAGTTTTGTATCATAGGATGGTGCATAAGAGGGAAATGATTTTCCTAGATTCAAGTTTGAAGAATATAATTTCGTATGGGGGATTTGAGCTCTGTTTAATCATATTTGGTTCCATATGTTGGGTTAGTACCATGGTATTATCGCTAGGTCTTATGGTTGTTACAGCTGATTTTACCACACATGGTGAATCACAATTTTATGGCCTTCCCTGTCCCTCTACAGACTCCTTAGACCCCATGGACAATTTTTGTACATTTGATGTTTCCAAGATCATCCCTAAAAACATGCTTAAATTGCTATATGCGACTTGTAAACCCTTTCTCACGTATATATGCGCGTTTGACACCTAAAACCATGTACATCGGGATGTGTGCAAAAGGCCAAATTCTTTTGGAGTTCTCCTTGACATGGATTCAACTCACTTGTCTCCTGGCCTTCCATATGCCTTGAGATCACTCGAATTCGACCCTTCATTGCCCCATTGAAGAGCTATATAAGGAACCCTTTCGATACATTGAATAATATGTGAGAATTGAGAGCAAAGAAACTATAGTCCATTGTTGCTGGAACTTATGCTTGAGTCTACATCCCTTTGTCCCTTGGTGTTATAGCTTATTTCACCACTCTAGGTGAATCACACTTTGTATGGCCTTCCCCTGTCCCGCTGCAGACTCCTTAGACCCCATGGACCATTTTTTGTCCTTTGATGTTTCCTTGACCATCCCTAAAAACATGTGAAAAATGATACACATGACTTTTAAACCTATAAGCGTGTATATACGCGGGTTTGACCACTAAAACCACGTACATCTGGATGTGTACAAAATCCAAATCCTTTTGGAGTTTTCCTTGACATGGATCCGACTCATTTGACTCTTGGCCTTCCATATGCCTTGAGATCGCTCAGATTCGACCTTTCATTACCTCTTTGAAAAAATATATAAGGAACCCCTTGGTACATTGAAGGGATAAGAGAGAATTAAGAGCAAAGAAACTAAACTCCATTGTTTCTAGAACTTATGCTTGAGTCTGCATCCCTTTATCCCTTGGAGCACTTTTGTGTTCTTCCCAAGCTTGCCTTTTGCTTGTGAGCTTGCTATCTAGTGATGGAGGATTGAAGTGGTGGAGGCCCAAGTGGGGGATTCAGTTTCTTCGGTTCACAGACGTGCCGTCAGAGGTTGTGTCTTGTAGTCTCTAATTTATATTAATAGAAATATATTTTCCTATCCAATAATGTGTGTTTGAATGAATATTTTATCCATTGGATTATGTCAAATGCTTATACATTATTGATTATATATGCTAGAATAGATCTAACACCATGATATATAGAATGCTTGTATTATTTACTTGTTGTTGAGGAAGTAATCTATCAATTCAAGCTGAAGTTGGAAAGCTCAACGGGGATCTACTTCAACCGTCCGAAATAAGGTACGAGGTCTGATCCTTCAGTGTTAGACATTTAATTTCTATTGCATATTGGAAAGGATTGATTTCTAAAGTCAAGCTATCTATTGTGGTACCCCAAGCCATAGGAATTTACCTCCATAACAAAATTGGTGACTCCGCTGGGGAGTTCCTAGTAGTTGTCCTTTGGGGGTTGTTTTCTCGGAATTCAATGAATTTGAATTACTCTTTCTCTCTTGTTTCTGTGTCGGGTCTGGGGGCATGTATGCCTGGTAGAGTCTGATTGGTGTGAAGTTTGTCTCAGCCTGTCTGTTTACCTTGATTTTATGCACCTTTCTTCCTGCACACGAGTTTTTAACTCACAATCGCGTATACACGCGGGTTTCTCTTCGATTTCTACGTATACATGTGGGTTTACTATGAATAGTCACGTATGCCCTTATTTTTTTGTTTTTATGGAAGTTAAATGGTTTCTGGGTGAATTTTCATATTTGCTGAGTCTCCTTTGGCACTACCTGAGTCTGTTTATACCTTTGTTTCTGACCAGAAACGTTTTTTTTAGGCTAAATTTTTTATTTTTTAAGAAGGTTCTTGTCATGGCATTTTCAATTTTTTGTTTGAGATTAGTGCATTAGAGTTCTTTTACCTTAGTGCATTGCTTAAGTGTTGTTTATGTGTGCTTGCAGAGTCTAGGGGTTGTAGAATCATTCTTTTTCTTTTTGCATCTCATTTTATTTCAAAAAATTCAAAAACATTTTCTTATCATAATGCATTGCATTTTGCATTTGGCATTGTACTTGCACTAGATTTGCTTTGGAGTATTAGTTAGGAATTCATATAGGAAAGATTGCATTCATCATTTGAAGAAAAGTTGTGCATTTCACATAGTAGCATACCCTGTTTTCATGGACACAATGCATTTGCATTGATTGTTAGGTGTGCATTTTACTTCATGTTGTGTCATAACACCATTAGTTGCACGACCATATCCTGTTTTTCAGTAATAAAGCCAACTAAAATCAACGCTAAATTAAAATGAACTACACTTTTTTCTTTTATGGGGTGAACCAACAAGCTTAGGTTTTAGGATCTTGGAATAGTTCATTGTAAGTCAATTCTCCAAGATCACTAAACAACAACATGTATGTGTCTGTATAGGTGAGTGTGTGAAATCCTTGGTATAACCAGTGTTTCTCAGGATCCTCCTCTCAAAATGGAGTTAAGCACGAGGCAGTGTGAGCAGTTATTGATTGGGATGAACTCTAGTCATAACTGAGTAGCACCGAAGATATTTCCAAGATTGTATTCGTATCTGAGGGCTCTTTCGGGAGTTTCGGGCTTTGCTACCCTGCCCATATGGTCAATCCCGCCTGCGACTGTCCGCCTGAGTATTGATTATATTGAGGTGACCTTAGTGGCCTTACCTAGGATATCGAGGGGGTACTTTGCAGGGGTTATTCTATGGGTGTCCCGGCCAGGTTGGGGTCGGACAACAGAGTCACTTTACGCGTTGAAGCTGAGGGCCACAATAATTGGTTACGTACCTATGCTTGTTGTATTTGGGATTCTCAAGCCTCTCCTATGCAAGACATACCTGCTTCATTCGGGAGCTCACTTATCAAGCCCTTGTTTGCTTGCATTTGGATTTAGATTTTATTAGTGATTGCGCTATGCACGTTAGTTGGCCTAGGGTTTACGTAAATAGAGAGTCTTTTCCATTTTTTAAGTCATTGTGGATTCGAGTGCAGCTCCTCGCTGTTCTCGTCGTTTAGCAAGACTTATGCCTTCTACTTCTCCTCCTCCTTTGGGAGAAATACCTAGACAGTCCAAGCGGACTATGTCACACATTGATTCACACACCATGGGAGACCATTTAGAAGGTATTCCTGAACCACCTTCTCCCATTCATGTAGACGATGGGGAGTTTACTCCTACTTACGATCCTTCACCCGACTTCGCTGAGTTAGGTACTATGATTTCTGAGATAGGAACCATGCATGATAGACCTACTCACTCTAGGGTTGATTCCCCATTGACACATTACTGGTACAGAATGCCGGAGGACGTCGTGACTCATTTTGAACCCGCCAGCACTAGCTATGGTAGTTATGGTATGACTGGTTTTCCTACACATGATTTGGAATTTCATGTCGAATATGACTTCAAGCTTAACGCTATTCCTGGGGGTACTCTCATTCCTTACCATGCGGAGAGGTTTGGGAGCACTAGTCACATTGCACCTTCCATCCCAGTGGTGGAAGCTACATCACATATTCCTCCTAGGTCTAGGGTTAGTGATCCTATTAGGATACGAGATCCGAGATGAGTGACGATAGGGAATAGTACATACTTCATTACTCTGATCCCTTCATCCTCTATCCCTAGTTCTTCAAATGTCCACCCTCCATCTTATTCACGTGGTCCTTCGAGTCAGCACATGGCTATGAGTCAGGTCCGTACTGCGGTTACTAGAGCAATTGTGTCTCAAGTTTACATACCGCCCATTGCTTTGGGAGGTTATGTTCATGCTTCTAGAGGTCATATCACTACTTCTGGGGCATATATCCCTACTTTCAGTATGTATATTCCTACTTCTGAAGCGTATCTTCCTACGTACGGAGTGTCTCATGGGGCATCGCATGCAATGACCTATGGACCCTATTATGGGATGTAGTATGGACACGGTTCTTCACCTTATGGGGGCGGGTATCAACAACCTACTTATCCTCCTAATTACAGCTTTGTAGCTCCTACTAGTCAAGGTCCACTTCACTATGGTGCTTCCACGTCACCCTATATGGGTCATACGGGAGGAGAGCACTATGGCCAAGGCCATGGTGGTAATCAAACCTATATGAATCAAGGAGTGGTCCATCGAACTCATCATCCTAGGCTCCCTTTCCTTGCGATGCTCAATCTTCCTGACTTGTCAAGATTGACGAATGATCTTGTGGCTCATGACCCGGCTTAGCCGGCTGTCCCTACCAAGCTTCCTTTGGACATACCTAAGTTTGAGGGAAAACCAGGAGAGGATCCAAGTGAACACATTACTATGTTTCACCTATGGTGCTCTTAGAATTCCTTACACCAGGACTCAATCCATTTGAGACTATTTCAATGCACCCTCACACGGCCTGCCACGAAATGGTATATAGAGTTACCTAGGGGAGATTTCACCTTGTTTGACGACCTTGCGATGACTTTTCTTAATCACTTCCAGCTACGAGTGCATTATGATGTTGGTACTGAAATCTTGTTGACATTTCGGAAAGATAAAGCCACACATATCTCTGATCATATTCAAGAATGGCGTAGACAGAAGAGGTTAATTAAAGCCTTTATACCGTCGGAGTTCCTCCTCGAGTGGTTCCTCGATTTGTTATTACCGTATATAGAGAAGGATGTTTCTACATCCGGAGTACAGAATGAGGAACAAGCAATTTTTAGGGCATAGGAACTAGACTTGATCTATTCTCAGTCTGGTTTGTTGTATGAGATTATTCCCAATGTTCTGCATTCCAGTTTCGACCACAAAGTCAAACCTAGACCACATGCCGATGGCATTGTGGGTTGTACAAGTGCGAAACCTGCGGATTTAGTTGAAAAACAAGTTATTCAATTGTCAATCAACCAATCTACTTCAGGACAAGCTATGGCTTCGTCTCAACCCGCCCAAACGGTGAATGTACTTTATGTGCAATCGTCAGACCAGAAGGGTAACCAGCAGCCTGGACGGAATAGAAAAAAGGGTAAAAATAATCGTAAGGTTGGGAATAAGAACGAGAATGCTAATAATAATGACAAGAATGGTCAGAATCCTGGGGGGGAGAAGAAAGCTAAATGTAAGGTTAAGTTCACTTGAATTTATGTAAGGACGATCACCTCACTTACTTGTGCCCTCGTATTGAGGAAGTTGTCACATCCCCGGTTTTGACCCCGTTTGCATGATGTATATAATGTAATTAATTGTGGTGAGGAGCTAAAGGCAAAAGCCCCACCATCGATTTGGTTGTGTATGTTTCGGTGATAGGGATAGTTGCCGATGGTATGTAGAGCTATTTGGCACATTACAATTCGGCATCATGTAAACATGCACATCAAATAAAACTGAAACCACAACCAGCTACGGCAGTGCAACGTTGAATGAAAAGGGCATGGTTACAAAGGATAAGGGGTGGGGATGTCAAACCTTGGTTATGGGGAAAAACCCATGTTTTACCACCTTGTTTATTTGTCACCTTTTCTTGTCTCATCCAACCTTGTCAACCTCTTTAATGCTTCAGCTGGTGGTTGAGGAGTGAGGGCTGAGTGGTTGAGGGCATTTATTGCCTTTGGGAGTGGGGTGGCAGGATTGTATTCATTGTAATCTCTGATTTTATATTAATAGAAATATCTTTTCCTATCCAATAATGTATGTTTGAATGAATATTTTATCCATGGATGATTTCAAATGCTTATACGTTGTTGATTAGATATGCTAGAGTAGATATAACACCAATATATATAGCATGCTTGTCTTGTTTACTGATTGTTGAGGAAGCAATTTATCAATTCAAGCTAGACTTGGAAAGCTCAATGGGGATCTACATCAACCGTCTGGAATAAGGTACAAACCGAGATCCTTTAGTGTTAAATATTTGGTTTCTCTTGCATATAGGAAAGGATTGATTTCTGGAGTCAAGCTGTCTATTGTGGTACCCCAAGCAATAGAAATTTCTCTCTGTAATAGAATTGGCGACTCTGTTGGGGACATTCCTTGTTTGTCTTTGGGATTTGGGGGCACAATGTCCTTGATATTATTGACTTGCTCTTTGTTTCTCCTTGTTTTTGTGTTGCATTTTGCAGTATGTTCATCCATTGAAACTCCCCTTCCTTGGTTTGACCCTTGGCCTGCTTTTTATCACTGTCTTCTCTGTATACGTAGGTTTTTGGCCAAAAGTCGCAAACATACATGGATTTTTGGCCAAAATTCACGTATACACACAGGACTTTGGCCAAAATCCATGTATACATGTAGCATTTTGGCCAAAAGTCGTGTATATACGCATTTGTTCTTTAAACAGTCTCATACATCCTCCCTTTTGGTGAGTTTGATGTTGTGGGAAGTTCTCAGGTGGGTTATGAGTGTGGTTGGGTCTTCCTTGGGTCTGATGTTGTCTGCTGGATGCTTTTTTTGTGAACAGAGACCGCTTTTTCATTGATTTTTCTTTGAAAGTAGTTTTGTTCATTTATCCTTTTTGTTTTCCCATTAGTGCATTACTCTTTTTTGTCTCGGTGTCTTGCCGGGATTGTGTTTTATACTTGCTATAGGTACTGAGAGTTTTAGATTATTTTTATTGCATTTTCATTCTTTTATATTGAAAAATACAAGGTAGTTGCATTTTTTGCATATGGATTTGAGGAGGTACTTGCATTGGATTTCTTGGATGAGAGTTTTATTTAGGCTTTCATATAGGAAGGATTGCATTGACATCGAAGGAATGATTTTTTATGCATCTCATATAGTGTCATACCCTGTTTTTCATTTGACAAAGATTGCACTTAGCATTGTTTGTTATGGTGTGCACTTTTATTTCACTACTGAGTCTTCATATCACTAGTTGCATGACCATGTCCCTTTGAGTAATCATAGCCAATTAAAATCAACGCATAATAAAATGAATTACACTCTTTTCTTTTATAGGGTGCACCAACAAGAATAGGTTTTAGGGTCTTGGAATAGTTCATTATGAGTAAATTCTCCAAGACCACTAAACAACAACATCTAGGTGTCTTTCTAGGTGAGATAGTAAAATCGTTGGTATAATTAGTGTTTCTCAGGATGCTCCTCTTACAAGGGAGTTAAGCATGAGGCAGTGTGAGCGGTTATTGATTGGGATGACCCCTAGTCATAACTGAGTAGCACCGGAGATATTTCTAGGATTGTATTCATATCTGGGGGCTCTTTTGAGAGTTTCAAACTTTTCTACCCTGCCCATACTGTCAATCCCGCCTACGAATGTCCACCTGAGCATTGATTATATTAAGGTGACCTTAGTTGCCTTACCTAGGTTATCGAGGGGGTACTTCGTAGAGGTTATTCTACAGGTGTCCTAGCCAAGTAGAGGTCGAACAGCACAGTCGCTTTATGCGTTGAAGCTGAGGGCCACTATAATTGGTTACATACCTCCGCTTGTAGTGTATGGGAGTTTCAAGCCTCTCCTAGGTGATACATACCTGCTGCATTCAAGAGCTCACATATCCTCCCCTTGGTTTGCTTGTATTTTGGCTGTAGATTTTCTTAGGAGTGTGCTCTTTGTGCACTAGTTGGCCTTTGGGATCGTGGTTACTTGAGCATATTTATGCTCTCTTGAGTTCGGGTCCTTTTATTTTCAGCATGCCTAGTATCTTATCACCTGTCCTTGGTCCTAGTACGGACCCTGGTGTCAGACTTAGGGGCATCATAGCCCCTTACCGTGCTCATAGATTTGGGAATGGTCATATTCCATCCTCTACTCCATTCGTGGAGGATTTTTTCTCTTCGCTCGGTCTTTACATCGGTGGTCACCCTCATGGGGGTGCTAGTGTATGCGTGAACATTGGGTCTACACCTTACTTTCCTTTTTATGTCCCATTTTTCACCGCATTGTTTCCTTTGGGTGCTATTTTCATGATCATTCCTGCCTATATCCTATAGCTTGTATTCCTTATTTACTATTTTGGGTTATTTTGGACTAATATAGTTGTCATGTAGGATCTAGTTTTTGTACACTCTCTCTGAGGTTTTGACCCGTTCGTTCCTATCATAGGTATTATGTCTGAACTAGCATATAGGTTAGGATATCACATTTGCTTGCATTTATGCATTTCCTTATGACCATTCCATCTTAACCTTAGGTATGAACCCATTCCATGGTATCACAGAACCTTCATGTTGTTGTTAGAAGTGGTACCATGTGAATGTTAGAGCTTTCCTATACATGGGTGTCCTAGTTAGCTCCCTTTTGCATTTGGTACCCATGCTGTGAGTCCTCTTTTAGGTTTGGGAGTCCCTTTTAGTCCCGCCATGACATTTCGCAAGAGCCTCATACTCCTCTTAATCTTTTGCTGGCCTATTTCCCTCAGGACTCCCTTATGTCGAGTTGTAATTGCATTATCATGAGCTTTGCCTGCCTCATTTGAGCCTTATGACGGCTTCCTTGACTCTGAGTATTAGCCATATAGCCCGAGCTTGTCTCATGTCTAGCCACACAGAGCCATTTTGTATATCCTTTGCAGCTTGATTCCTTATTTTTACCGAGAGGGGACTTTCCCCCGAGTGTCGCTATCCTACACATGTGTCCTTGCATTGAGCATAGGTATGTTCCACTACTTGGAACTAGTTTTTTTTCCCATTTGACACTCGTATCCTCCTAGTTTGTAACTTTAAAGCAATTTTATTCTTTTTCAAGCTTTTCAAATATTTGAAAAAGTCCAAAAAAAAAAATTAAAAAACCGAAAAGCCGGACAAGAAAAGATGCTATCTTTGGCAGCAGTTGAGTTTTGTTGCCTTCGAACAGAGCGCTGTATATCACATCCATTGGTTGGGTTAATAGTTTGACTTTAGGAGTTGTACTCGTTTATCTGAGTTTATCTCCACTAATTGGTTAAGCTTCCAGTCCCTATGGAGCCTCTGTTGATGCCTCCTGTGTCGCAAAGAAGTTGAAACCTGAGTCGGCCATTCCTCAGTTATCTTGACTTTGCATGTCGGTCATTCTCGGTACAGTTACTGGTTCATGCACCTTACGATAGAGTCCTTCCACATTATTCAGCTTTGCTGAGTACCTCGTGTTGGATGATGGGGGATGCCTTAATTCCCTCCTTCCAGCGGATTTCATCCCATCGACTTCAGATCATTTATTCTGGGATAGGAATCTAGAGTCATGTTTGAGTTCCTTGAGACTTGCAATCATCAGTGGCAGGTTCTCTCGCCATCGACAGGTTTTTTAGAATACATCAATGTCCCTTGATCGATGGATTCTCTCAAGTGTTCGACCTCAACACATTTATTCACACTTGTTAGTTTTCACTCTAGTACCTTGATTCCCATTTTCATTATCAGTGGGTGATCTCGCGTCTGTTAATGGTATACATCAATGACCGGTAATCAGATGATGGACTATTATGTTTGACCTCGACACCTCTATTCACATAGTAGGACATGTACTCATAGCAGTTTGTGTAGAATACCTTCCATATTGGTGGCATCTCTTATATGATACCTCCTTGATCGTGCCAGTGTTCATGAGATTTCAGCTCTCGTGACTTGATTCCAGTATATGTCAGACATTTCCAGCCATTATGGAGATCTTAATCTATTATATATCTTCAGTCTTCATGGAAATCATGATCCTTTGTATATGTTCATATTGGAGATTCTGATCTATTTATATTGTACATGGCGATGAGCACATATGTCATATTGTATCATGCCTATTCATGGCCATTGTACTCTTATGTATCCGGGACTGCTATATGTATTTGTAGTTATGTACAGAGTTGTATCATTGTATAGTGTTGATTGGGTGTCTAAAATTCGACTAGGTTCTTCATCACTTCACTTCTGGGATGGACTTATAATGTATTTCGGCCATCGTATGACCCCTCTGACCTCACACATTAGGGGGCATCTGTTACAGCTGATTTTACCACACATGGTGAATCACAATTTTATGGCCTTCCCTGTCCCTTTGTAGACTCCTTAGACTCCATGGACCATTTTTCTTCCTTTGATGTTTCCAATATCATCCCTAAAAACATGCTTAAATTTCTATACACAACTTTTAAACCCTTTCTCGCGTATATACACGGGTCTGACCCTTAAAACTGCGTACATCGGGATGTGTGCAAAAGGCCAAATTCTTTTGGAGTTTTCCTTGACATGGATCCAACTCACTTGTCTCCTAGCCTTCCATATGCCTCGAGATCACTCATATTTGACCCTTCATTGCCCCATTGAAGAGCTATATAAGGAACCCTTTGGATACATTGAATAATATGTGAGAATTGAGAGTAAAGAAACTACAGTCCATTGTTGCTGGAACTTATGCTTGAGTCTGCATCCCTTAGTCCCTTGGAGCACTTTGGTTTTCTTCCCACGCTTGCCTTTTTCTTGCGAGCTTTCTATCGGGAGATGGAGGATTGAGGTGGTGGAGGCCCAAGTGGGGGATTCATTTTCTCCGATTCGTAGACATGCTGACATAGGTTGTATTCATTGTAATCTCTGATTTTATATTAATAGAAATATCTTTTTTTGTCTAATAATGTATGTTTGAATGAATATTTTATCCATGGATGATTTCAAATGATTATGCGTTGTTGATTATATATGCTAGAGTAGATCTAACACCAATATATATAGCATGCTTGTCTTGTTTACTGATTGTTGAGGAAGCAATTTATCAATTCAAGCTAGAGTTGGAAAGCTCATTGGGGATCTACATCAACCATCCAGAATAAGGTACGAATTGAGATCCTTTAGTGTTAGATATTTGGTTTCTCTTGCATAAAGGAAAGGATTGATTTCTCAAGTCAAACTGTCTGTTGTGGTACCCCAAGCCATATGAATTTCTCTTTGTAACAATGGACTAGTAATTTAGAGCCATTTCTCTTTCCCCTACAAGAAGGATGCCTTATTCTTCATGGATAACAAACATATTTCTAACATTCTCAGCATAAATATGCCAAATATTTATAATTCTATAAGAGGACATGATTATTTTCCAACTTAGGGAGTAACAGGTTGAACACCAAATGGTGTATTTTAGGAATTGGGTGACTGGGGGGCACACAGAATGTAAAAGACATAAATCCCATAATGTGTAAGTCTCTTGATCATAAAAATATATAAATCAATATGCATTTAAGGTTTTTATTAGGTTAGAATGAGTATCTTCTAGATATTTGATGTCGGCCTGATGGTGAAATATGGTCTCATTCTCAAATGAATTAGTATTTGGAAGAAATTCAGCGGTTGATTGAGACATTTTAATGGCTGAAATTATTGGTTCGGGGGTTGAATTGTCCTAATTTGCAAATTAGGGTAAAAAAGGTTTGCAGAGGGAAATGGTAAACATAGTTTTGTAAAAAGATAAATTACTCAGTTAATTATCGTGTATGCTAAATGGATGTCTAGACCTATGACTGGATAGGTTGCTAGGAGTACAAGAGTGAAAGGTGTATTCTCAGCGGGTTCTTTGGATGACTTGAGGTGATAATGACTCAACAAATAGACAAAATTACCTTTTAATGGATTTGTATATTCAAATTTAACATTTGGTCATATATTGATGATTGAAGGGGGGTATGACATGACATATTACAATGTGACCTTGACCTAATAATATGAATGGAAAAGGGTGACTCGGATAGATGTTGGGACCACCACATTATCCTGAGCGAAAACCACCCTAGTTTCCCAGGGTTGTGACGCTCACTCGTTGGGTGGTTTAAAAAAATTTCCCCAAGGATGCAAACCATTAAAAATAAGCCACATGTCTTTGGTGGTTTTCTCCATTGCGCATGCTTGGGCCCATTCTTTTTCCATGCAAGTTGCAGATGCACAATTGATCTCCACCATCATATTAGATGTGAATTTTCTAAACCAATCCACTGCCTCTTTTCACTTAATGTGATGTCATTTCAACCAGATGCTTTTAATCTCGACCATTGATCATATCCATCAATTTGTAGATCTATTCATTCTCCTTTCGGCCACATCTATCATCTAATGTTCCCAAGCACTATTCATTTGGATCGTCAAATCTTTCCAGTTCTACGGCATTCCATTGTTCCAAAGATAATAGCTAGTTACATGCCTTAGTACACTTTATGCAGCTAGTTAACCAATGATCTTTGTGGTTCAATGCCTTTGAGCTAATCCCCGGGTCATATAGAAGGAATTTCAAGGGCTTGAGAACCTCTAAAAATCTGTGTACTAATAGGCCTCTTTTGAAGAACGATACATATTTTTTAAAGTTTCCATAAACCCCTTCACCGCCTCTCGTAGGAAATCCTTATTCTTGTTGTGGAATCATGGCTTTTTAGATTTACTTCATAGGC
Source organism: Pseudotsuga menziesii (assembly GCA_001517045.1). Taxonomy (NCBI): domain Eukaryota; kingdom Viridiplantae; phylum Streptophyta; class Pinopsida; order Pinales; family Pinaceae; genus Pseudotsuga; species Pseudotsuga menziesii. The sequence goes on along the minus strand of LPNX010799904.1, from coordinate 428,772 downwards.
TTCCATATGAAGTGGCGTAGTTCATTTATTCCACTACCCATGTATAAATACTTGCAAATGTGACCATAAAGAAAAATATTTCCTATCTGTGATGGATTCAATCATCTCACACATTGAGTCTATGTTCTCAAAAATCTCACCTAAACATGGACCATTTGTGTATGTATAGAAAATTATATCACGATTTGGATCGATAAATTCCACAACGAATTTGACATCGACCAAAAATTGATCATCAAAAATCATCCTTTTTACCTCCATAACTACATCTAAAGTAGATATCCTCATTTGCTACCACAAGTAGCTCATAACTATGGCTACTAAATCCCCCTTCATATCCACACGTCATCTAAGTATAATGTAATAAGAGGCAAATCTGGTATCAATGGGTTTAAGAAGCTCCATTTTTTCATATGTGTGGTAAATTGCTTGTGAATGGTGGTGGTTATATATGAACATTAGAATTTTGCGGCCATTCTCAATTAATAGTAGGATCTAATCAATCTTTGAAATGTCATTCAGTGCATTATTCAAATAATGAATTGTGCATGGAGTCCAAAAAATATGTCTATGGAATAAATGAAAAAGAATTAGATTTCAAATTTCTAATGAATTAATATGAAAAAATATATTTATAATTAAAAAAATAGATTTGTAATTAAAAATCATATTGTAATTCTAATTCATGTAAATTTAAATATTAAAAATAAGATTTGTCAATAACTTATACTCTTTTTGGACCATTACCCCGATTCTTTACAGACTATGGAAGCATCCCTAATAAGTTGGATGACATTGGATGGCCCCACCTCAACAATTGCATCACATAATTAGTATTTCAAGAACATAATGGACTTGAGAAAGTATGGACTGGATATGGAAGAGACAATTTTGTTTATAAATGGAGGATTCATACAATAAGTCCAACCATCCATAACAATGGAGTGTATTGCATCCACACTCCAAGATGCCTTCAATGTTGGCATTGCCTTCTCAACGCATGTTTTCTTCTTGTCAACCAAAGTTGTTTGAAGCTTCTCATAACTCGGTGGCTTATACCCCATAGTTATTAACTACGTTGACCATTTTCTCACAAGATGGCAAGTGGGATACGTTGAAATATATGGCACATGCAAGAAAAAATCTTTCCATTGCAAGGTCACACTCTCTTTTCCTTTCACATCAAATATGCCACAAAGGCCACCAAGTTTTGGTTTCTTGCATGCTTGATTTGTAGTGTTTTTTGATGCTTTTGAAGGCACATTTTCATCACCAAAATGAACTCCATATCCATATTCAAATGGATTATCATTGCCAAACTCAGTGGACCCATCATCCACATCATCATAAGGTTTACACCAAGACCTAGCCAACCTTCTTGCTTCCTTACCCTCAACTCTTTGCTTCTCCATTTGTGCATTAGGGAGTTTATTAGTATCCTCCAAGTATCCATTACGAAGCTCAACACCCATCCTTAGGATGTGCATAAAATGGGCTTAACTCTGGTATAGTAGCTTTCCATTCAACCTTTGACAAATTACATTTTATCTTGACCGATCCCATGTTCTTTTGTTTGTTTTATCCTCTCCACATATTTCCATAATGGATATTGAGGATTTTTCTTTCATGAAAAAATTTTGTTTTGGTGATATTGGAAATGTGGAGAGACAGAGAAACAGAAAAAGTTAAAAACAATAAAATTGAATTTGTACCTGAAAACTTCAAATATAGAAAATTTAATGACCCAAAGAGTCAAATGAAAAAGAATACAATTCACGTACCTTCATGTTTGAAGTTTCAACTATTCAACTTCTCCACTACCAATTAGGCTGATGTCTTCATCTGAAATTGTCAAATTTGGGACTGCTTGCAATTTGCTTGAGCCTTGAAGTCCACCATCAAAACTAGAAACCCTGCAATTTGCTTGAATTCCACCTAGTCCCCATTGTGGAAATAACCTTCGTTGTTATCCGTTGTTGAAACACTGTTGCTAAGAATATAGAAGGCAGAGAGCAGAGCTCTATGGATTGCTTACACAAGGAATGGTCAAACCAATTCAATTCATTAATGGGAAAAGATTACAATATATATGTGTGTGTGTGTGTGTGTGTGTGTGTGTGTGTGTGTGTGTGTGTGTGTGTATCATAGCATAACAAACCAATAGCTAGATCCATAGGAAGTGGATCTAAAACCTCCTTATACTAAATATAGAAAGGACACATCAACCCTAAACCTAGATACACGGCAAGCATTTCTACATTATTCCAACATACCCCCTTAATGTAGAAATGGATTTTCTAGAACACCTAATTTCTGCCTAAGGATCTCAAAGTGAATCTTGCCAATAGGTTTGGTAAATATGTCACCGACATTATCACTTGTGTTACAATAAATAAATTTAATTTCCTTAGACTCAATCTTTTCTCTGATAAAATGATGTTGCAGTTCAATGTGTTTTGTCTTTGCATGATAAACAGGGTTGTGTGCCAATTTGACTGCACTTTGATTATCACAATGTACTTTTATGGGTTCCATTTGCTTTTCTCCAATGTCTTTAATAATCCTCCTCAACCAGAAAGCTTCACATGTTGCACTAGACATGGCTTTGTATTCAGCTTCTATGGATGATAGAGAAATAGTTGGTTGTTTCTTGCTGCTCCATGAGACGACTCCGGATCCAATGTTGAATGCATATCCTGTAGTAGATCTTCTATCATCTGTATTTCTTGCCCAATCAGAACCAGAAAAACCTACCAATTGAACATCAAACTTGTCAGTGTATAAAAGAACAAAGTCCATTGTCCCTTTCAGATATCTAAGGACTTTATTTGCTGCAATCCAATGGTTTTCATTTGGTTTAGCAATAAACTATCTCAAAATACTGACTGCATAAGATATATCTGGCCTTGTGGTTGTGAGATAATTCAAGCTTCCCACCAATTGTCGATACAAAGTACTATCTACATCCTTTGATCCATCTTGACTGCATACTTTCACATTATGTTCTAAAGGAATTGCTGATACTTTGCAATCACTCATGTTGAATCTGTTTAATATTTCCCTTACATACTTACTTTGAGTGACCATAGTTTTGCCAGCTTCTCTCCAAACTTCAAGTCCTAAACAATAGTGTAGTTCTCCAAGGTCTTTCATTTCAAACTCTTGTGATAGTTGATTTTTGATTTATGTAATCAACTTGCATGCATTCCCTGCAATGATTAGATCATCTACGTATAAAGATATCAAACATGTATTTCCTTCCTTATCTTTCTTCATGTAAAGGTTAGGATCATTTTTTCTTTTAACTAAACCTTTACGATTAAAGAAGGTATCAATCTTTATGTACCATGACCTAGGAACCCGTTTTAATCCATATATAGCTTTCTTTAGTTTACATACAAGATGTTCCTGACTTTTCTATACAAAACCTTTAGGATGAACTAAGTAGAATTCTTCTTTTAAATCACCATTAAGGAAAGCAGATTTTACATCTAATTGACAGATTTTCCATTTATGTGCTATGGCTAATGCAACCAGAATTCTAATTATGTTTAGTTTTTCCACTGGTGCAAAAGTATCTTCAAAGTCAATTCCCTCCTTTTGTGTATAGCCTTTTGCTACTAGTGTTTCTTTAAATCTTTCTATGCTACCATCTGATTTAAGCTTATACTTAAACAACCATTTACAGCCTATGGGTGTCTTATCCTCTAGTAACTCAGTCAATTCCCAAGTCTTATTTTTCATAATTGAGTTATATTCTTCATTCATTTCTTCAACCCATTCTTCTTTATCTTTGGCTTGTTTTTAATTCATTGGTTCATTGGTATTCATTATATTAGACATTAGATCATAATCATTATACCTTGGAGGGGTACGAATCTGTCTTGTTGACCTTCTTAGCATTAAATTACCTGCAGGGGTTCCATCCATAATCCTCTTGCTTTCTGCTGTGTCTTTGTCTGAACTTGTAGAAGTACTCATTCTGCTTTTGCTACTTTCACTGCTACTTCTGCTATTATGTTCCTCCTGCTTCTCTCTTGGCTCTTCCAATTCCTACTCCTGAACTATTGAGTTTAACTTGACATATTCATCATTGTTAGTTAGACTATGCCCTTGTTCTGTTTTGTTACTTGCATCTGTATGTTCATGGAACACCACATCTATACTAGCAATTAATTTATAAGTGCGGGGATGAAACAACTTATAGGATTTGTGATCATTGCCATACCCAACAAAGACACATTAAAGTGATTTAGCATCTAGTTTCCTCCTATTATCTTTTGGTATGTGGGCAAATGATTTAAAACAAAATATTCGTAGATGCTTAGCTTGTGGTTTATAGCCATTGAAAACCTCAAATGGTGTTTGAAATTCTAATTACTCTGTCGAACTGATATTTTTCAAATATACAGTAGTATTCACAGCTTCTGCCCAAAAACCATTTGAAATTTGCTTACCTAGTAGCATGTTGCGTGCACATTCAACTAATTTTCTGTTCTTTCACTCTGCTATCCCATTTTGCTAAGGAGTGGGCGATACTGTAAACTATTATTGGATGCCATTCTCCTTACAGTATTTCTTGAAAGCTTCAGACACGTACTCTCCACCATTGTTGGATCTGAGAATTTTAATGCATTTTTCTGTCTTCTTTTCAATCATGGTTCTAAACTCCTTGAAGTATTCAAATACATCTCCTTTCCTCCTTATGAAGTACACCCATGTGTATCTAGATCTATCATCAATAAATGTCAGAAAATATGATGCACCTCCTAGAGATCTAGTTTGCATAGGTCCACATAGGTCTGTATGAATTAATTCAAGTAGAGCAGTTTGCCTTCGATGTTGTTTTCCAAGTGCACATGCACTACATTCTAAATGTTCATTCTTTATTATAGGCAGACGTTCAACCATATATTTCTTTTGAAGTAATACAAGATCATGGTGGTTAATATGGCGATACCTTTGGTGCCAAAGTTCCTCTATGCTGATTACGGTGGATACAAGTTCCTAATGACTGTCTTTGCTCACATCCAGCTTGTATAGTCCTCCACATCTTGAACCTGTAGCAACAATCTTGAAGTGGTTTCGAATGTCTTTGATGTGGCACTGGTACTTTCCAAACACTACCTTTAGGTCATTCTCAATTATGGTTGAAACATATATTAAATTTTTCTTAATGCCAGGCACATACATGACATTATGAATCTCTCTCAATTGACCATTAGATAATTTTACATTTTTTATTGCATAACCCTGCACTTGGTGTGACCTATTATCTCCTAAATAGATATGAGTGCCATCATGTTTCTCATTGTATTCATTGAACCATTCCCTCTTACAAGACATATGTGTAGATGCACCTGAATCTATGAACCATGCATTCTCATCGCCTCTCTCAACAGACAGAGCATCTTCAGAAATAAATAATCTCATATTTTTAAAATCATTAATTTCAGAGGTGTCTATATTTGCAAAATTTTCATTCTGACTTTCATTGTAGTTTCTATTTCTATAGAATTTATTCTGATAGTGATTTCTATTGAGGTGTCTTGGTTTTCCCCAATGATGACCATCTATATTATTTCTATCAGAATCATTCTGAGCCATACCTTTTTGTTTTTGATGAAATCTACCTCTATCTCCATTCCATTGTTTGCTTATGTCTCCATTCCATGGTCTGATCCATGGTTTGCCTATGTGTGGATATCGACCTCTTACCATCAGTGCTAGGCCTGAACCTCTAGCATCTAGATCATACTTCTTCATCCTTTCTTCTTCTTGAATTAGAATCCTTGTAAGTTCTTCAAAATTTGGGGGGTTTTCTCTCGCTGCAAGTGCTGAGATAAACACTTCGTAGTTTGGCAATAAGCCTTTTAGAGTGACTGTTACTAAATCAAAACTTTCAACAACTTCACCTATGTCACCCAATTTATCATTGAGTTCTTTAATGCGAGAAATAATTTTTCTTACCCCTTCATTAGCCTCCATCTTGATTGACAACAATTTGGTTTTGAGAAACAAAACCCGATTTACATCAGTTGTTTGATACAGGCCTTTGAGCGTATCCCATGTTGCCTTGGATGTCGTACAATTTCTGATATGTGGAATGATGTTATCTTTGATATTCATCCTCAAAGCCAGTTTTGCTTTCAGCTGCCACTTATTCCAGTCTGAAAGCAATGTGGCAGTTGCAGGCCTCGGCTCATCTCTGGTCACAATCAACCACGCATTAAAGGATTAAAGCACATTCATCATCTTAAATTTCCAATTTACATAGTTTTCACCATTTAGTTTGGATGCTTCATTGATGTACGTATCAGCAAGAGGTGGATTTTCCATTTTACCTCATTTTAGCTGATCTATAATCAATAGGTGAAAAAAAATGCAGAACCACACCTTTTCTTTTTGACAAAGGCATTTTTGGGGGTGGTGCCCAAAATTCGTGTAAGTGGTGGTTTGAGCACCGCTCTTCTTTTTCTTAGCTTTAGCAGTGCCACCGCTCCTCTCCTCTGGTGGACAGGGGGTACCACCGCTCTTCCTATGCAATTTTGGTGGAGGCACCGCTCCTCTACCTTAGGTGATAAGCGGTGCCAATATTTCACGGAGAGAAAAAAAATTCAAAATTCAACCTTTTTGCTCACCTCCTTGTTGATCGAGTTTCTCACCGGCTCACCTCCATGATTTTTGGCTCACCTACACGATATGCTGATCTTCACGCTCCACGCTCTCGACAGTGATCGGCCTTCACTCTGCGTCTACAACAGCTCCACATCCCACTGCATTCAGCTCCACAGCGCCCTTCAGACTGGAATCGCTGCTCTAGCAAACTCTCACGGGAAGGGTCTTTTCGATGGCTTTAAAATAAAATTGTGGGATTTACCAACTCCAACACAATTTCTCCTTAAATCAACATGCTTACAATGGTGGCTGCAAAAAAAAATGCTAAATGGCGGCTTCTCCCTTCATGGTAACTGTTAAGAAAAATTTGACTCCTTCAATGCACGCTCACCTGGAGCTCTGATACCAACTAAGAATATAGAAGGCAGAGAGAAGAGCTCTATGGCTTGCTTACATAAGGAATGGCCAAACCAATTCAATTCATTAATGGGAAAAGATTACAATATATATATGTATCATAGCATAACAAACCAACAGCTAGATCCATAGGAAGTGGATCTAAAACCTCCTTATACTAAATATAGAAAGGACACATCAACCCTAAACCTAGATACATCGCAAGCATTTCTACATTATTCCAACACTGTTGTCGAGTGCTGAAGAATGCGATTGTTTGTCGATTGGAGTTTCAAGTGTTAAATATTCTCTGGTTCCTATGAGCAATGAAAGTTATGAAACATTGAAACAATAAAATGGTTTCCCCAGGGGCAGTAATAAAGATAGCCACATAGCATTTAGTTTTGTAATGAGGCTCACTATTAATTTCTAAATTAAATTGTCACTTAATTTAACAACATCGAGGTCAAATGACTCGCCGTACCTTCAGCATAACAAAACATAGGGCAAACAATATTCAATATGCAATAGAGTAATAAATGTTGTGACAACAACACTGTGAACCATTGAATCTTAAACTGTTTGAAATCCAATGGCCCTCAATGCTACCGCTGCAGCATTTATTACTCTGCTGCATGTAAAATATTTTTTGCCAAAACATAGGATATGTAGTACTATTTTGACCACAAATACCTATTTTTTAACTAATTTTTTTTATACATAAATACTATACATAATACAATAAATACTATACATAATACAATAGAACATTGTAAAATACATGCTTACTCATACCCAAATACATAAATATACAAATTAGAAACAAGTATACCCTACCCCAAATATATGGTTACCCTTACTACATAGGTTTTCCTTACTGAATTACAAATCTAGCTGAACGGCCAGAATTTTAGATAAATAAAATCAATTTTTTTACTTAATTTGTTTTCTAATAGTTTTTGTTTTAATCGGTGAAGAGTTGGTTTTCTAAAATGTATAAGGTAATAAAATAATAAAACATGCCAATGTCGTCTTGTTTACCACTACCATTTTATTATTTCAAGTGGTATATATAATAACAAGAGCCACAAGGTGGTAATGTCCTCGACAAAAGCTATAAATATTTAGAAAGAAAAATCTAGAAACAAAAGCATCCATGCAATTTGTTTTAATCTCCTCTATCTAATTTTTCTAATATCTTCTCTTAAATTATTGCAAATACATAAAATCTCATTTTCTCATGTCTTTTTTACTTCAATAAGTCATGAAAAAATGAAAACATCATGAATAATTTTGAAAAAATAGACTTGCATTGGTAAAAGATGTGCTCTGCATATGTTAAAAAAAACTATTTCTATCTTTCATGTTATAACCCACGAGATAGATAGAAAAAGAGGAATCAACACTCTATCCTATATGCTAATTTATTATATTATGCAATTACTCTCAAGAAAATTTTATGCAAAACAATGGCAAACTTATTAAGATGCAGTATTATATACTATGATAGAGATAAAAAAAACACCACGTACTGCTTTCTATTCATCATACAATATGCTTAGAGAGTTATATATATTCATATGAAAGTAATTTTAGTAATACCTAAACCTATGCTTTAAGGTAGGTATCCTTCATATACAATTTGTTATAATTTATAATAAAGACATTTACTATATACACAAATTTTTATAATAAACCATGTACCTAAATTTCATGCCTTCAATATTCGGTTCTTTTTAACCCATATATATATATATATATATATGTGTGTGTGTGTGTGTGTGTGTGTGTGTGTGTGTGTGTGTGTGTTGTTTAATTGTTTCTATGACTTGTTTATAAAAATCCATAATTTGAAATCTAATGATTATATATAAATATATATATATAAAATAAAGGTAACCAAGACTTTATGTACATAATTACGGGAATAATTATGAGTTCCTACTTCCAAGCTGCAGGCATTGATCAATTAATAGATTAATATTTGATCTTGCATTTTGATTAACTAAGATTTGATACAGCTCATAAAATATCTAAATTAAATAAAATGATTTAAATTAAATTAGAGATTAAAATATAAATTAACTTTACATCCATATATTTATTTGTTAAAACAATTATATAAAATAGTAACATTGAAAACACAAAATATGGTTTAATAGAAGAATTACAAAAACTTTGGAAATTAAGATGCATCCCAACAACTTGAATTGACAAAATTGACCAGGTTTTGAAATCAGTGAAAGTGGTCTCCCATTAAACAACAAGTTTATTTGTTTGAAGACCTCAGTCTATTACATCAAATGAGATTAGAATCATATTGAAGAAGTACTACACGTCTTTGCACATGCAAATAGAGGCCATGGTACCTAATTCACATTGTTTCATATTTACCTAAATGTGATTTTCCGCATCTCGTGGCCTAAAAGAAACCACCAATGTATCCAATGCACTAAGTCATAAACACCATCAATGATCACATCTACATAGAGGAATAACAAGCGTCCTTAAACATAACCATTCAAACCACTAATATATCCAATACACTAAATCATGAACGACATCAAGGATCCCATCTACATTAAGGATGAACAAAACCATTAATATATCCAATGAATAAGTCATAAAAAACACCAAGGATCCTATCTATATTGAAGAAGAATAAGCCTCCTTAAAAGCACCCACTAAAACCAATCATCTATCCAATGCAGGAAATCATGAACAACACAATATGCCAACCAAATTAAAAGATATCTCATCTTCCCAATTATATATGCTAGCGCTAGTTTATTGAATATTTCAATATTTGATATTGGCATCAAAGATAGTTGGGATTGATCCTTTAAATAATGGTAGAAATTGAATGTTAATAATAAAACTTGCAAGCATTTTACAATTATTTTGCCATCAAAGTTCCACTTACCGCCCTGAATAAGAAATTTTTGAATCCATCTCTTTAGTCAGGTTTGGGATATTTATTTTATATGTCCCTCTAATAAGGGTGCTATCGAAGAAGCACCTCCTTCAAGTACTAAATATGTTCTATGTCCCACTCCAAATATTATGTTCACCAACAGAACTCTATATGTTACGGAACTTCTTTCTCTTCCCGCTATGCATAGTTGCTCGGCTGTCTCACCCAGTAAGGGCTCACTTGGGATGAGAGGAAAGTTTGTACTATTGTCTGTTTCTTAACCAGCAAAACCACTCATTTGAACCGATCCTTTCTAAGTATATGTAACCGATCAGTGGCTGTCAGACGGGATCAATATTGAGAGAGAATATTTGTATCCCTATTTAATGCAATAGAGCCCTGTAACTAGGAGTGCGAGTTAGCCTGCCTCAACATCCTAACTGTGAATAATAGGACATATAAGCAGGCTCACTACGTACTGGGTTCCCCTCCAATCCGAAGCTGTTCCAAGCTATAATCAAGTAAGAAAAGAAAATAATTATAATAAATATAAAATCACTCTGATGGTCATAAAATAAAAAAACTCATTAAACACTTCCAAGGAAATCATTAATCTCAAACATATGTATGCTTATTATTAGCTAAAATGGACTGAAGAAATATTTGGACTGACCTGTAGCATCTGATTGTGCAGTGAGTCTGCCTTTGAACTACCCCATTCCTTGGCACTTTTGGTTAGCGACTTTCATTTCTGTTTTTGTAAAGTCTATTCCTCATGTCTTCCATATTCTAAACTATGCTAATTTACAGGTAGAATAAAAAATATCAACTCCAGCTGCCTACTCCATGCTTCTATAGATGTTCACCAAGCTATCCATATGTGGATTTGGCAGCACCTTTGCTTAAAATATAGTTAATCAACAATATCAAAACTTAAAGGTAATACCCTATGTTCAAAGACAAAATACATAGCAGGAACAAGAGGAAAATGCAAACAAAGAATGCATGTCAAGCTAATATAATACCTCTCATCCCCACTGACATTTTACAAACATGGTTGTTGTAAAGGAAAGTATCGTAAAGGAGCCATGGCCACAAATGAACAAGGTGGATCCATGCTCAACAATCGATCATAGCCACAAAAATACAAGGTGGATCTATGTCTCAGCAAAATGTCATATAAAATGTAACAAGGTCTTGCGCAACTTGGGCAATAGAAAAATGACGATGCTACTATCGGCCCAAGGTCTTCAATCCAAACCGCCCAAAAAAGGGGGTACGAGTCCTAACCATGCAAATGAAAGGAGCTGAAGTTGAACATGGAGGAAACCGTTTGATTACCGGTCCATAATGAAAACCATTAACAAACGTGAGGGAAACTACCATTAATGAAAATGGTCCCCAAGGTACCTAGTACATTCTAACAAGTGTGATTACAAGGAATTGAATTCGAACACTTGAAGAATCCATCAAGTAGGAGACATTAAGCTATCCCTACTACCCAATAGCGAGGGAAATTGCCACTGATGACAACAATCCCCAAGGTACTGTCATAAAACTCTAAATATCGTTCCCAGAGCAAGAGGTGTTGCAGTCGATAGGAAGATATCCGTTGGAAGGAAGGCATTAAGGAATCCTTCATCATCCAACACGAGGTAAGTCAAAGACTAATTGGATCTAGAATTGGTACTGAATTTCACGACAAGAAATGCTGAAGACATGATGTAATGAACTAATACCAGGGAATGGCCGACACAAAAGGTCAAGGAAACTGCAGAATGACCAACAAAGGTTTAATCCTTGAACAGTGAACACGACACAAAAGTGACTTAGGAATCTTTTGACACAAAAGGACCAACGAAACAAATATGCAATGTAGGAGACATTGACAGATTCCCCATATAATTGGAAAAGAGACCAATTGGAGGAGTACGAAACTCTGAATCAGGATAAGGTCAAAATACTAAGACCCAACTGTTTGATAGACTCAAAACTGGTGCTTTGTTCAAGGAAACAAGACTTGCTGCCATGACATAAAAAACATATGAATGAACTTCCCTTCCCCTCTTTCTTGTAAAGGTTTAACGAGTCCAAGAAAGCAAACTTGGGACCATCTTCATTTTTGGCAAGCTCGAAGAAAAGAGAGAAGAATGCTTGATAAAGCACTAATTCGTGGATTTTACGAGCCCGAACTAGTACATGCTTGACAGTGTTTTCATAGTTTAGAGAGTCTGAAAACTCCAAAGAATACTCTAGGGGGGTGCTTTTTCATACAATTTAGTCTCCTGAGGCGGAAAAAGTATAAAACATACCAAAGAAGAACTCTCTTAACTTCCGAAGAAGAAAAGGTGCACCTTTTTCGTACTTAGCCAGGAAGGTCCGAAAAAGGTTAAATTACCACCTACCCAACGCTCCTTAAAAAGCAGCATATAGCCTGAGTTTTACGAGTGTGAAGGAAGGCAAGATCACTTCGAAAGATCCATTTGATTACGAGAAATGGGGCTTACAACAATAAACTCGATGCTTTGTTCTTTAGGGTTTAAAGAGCATGACAAAGACATAAAGTACACTCAGAATCTTTTTCATGTTTTGGTCCAGAGCATGAAAAAGAGAAAACTAAGCTCATACCGGGGGTTCCTTTTCCATAAGTTTAGTCCCTTAGGTCCGGAAAAGCAATAAACCTATGCCTGAGAATACTCTTCTCAATTCAAATAGAAAAGAGAGTATTCCTTTCTCGTATTATTCCACATGGTCCGAGAAAGAGATAACCTACCACCAATGTGGATGCCCATTCACATATTCTTAATGAGCCTGAACAGACAAGTTTACTCGGCAGTCAAGTCTATTTTGAGGAGTCAGACTTGGGCCTAAAGAAACTCAAAATATTTCCCATGAAGTTTTAACGATTCCAGAAAAGACAACTCGTGGCCTCCTTACTGTTTTTAACGAGCTCGAAGGAGAGCAGAAACAATTCTCTAAATGTGAGGAGACGAGTGTCATAGGCAAGAGAAACTAGTTCCAAGCGCAAGGAACAGACCTATGCATAATGCAAGGAAAGTGAGCAAGATAAAAACACTCGAGGAACATCTCCTCAAGGTAGAGGGTGTCAAGTTGCAAAGGCAAAATGATACAAGGATAAGTGATGATGAGAACAAAGATGAGGGCTTATACAACGAGCTAAAAGCATGGAAGCCGACATCAGGCTCATAAGCGCGAGCAGGGCACATGCAAATGAAATTACGACTTAAACAACAAGGTTAGGCTAGTTAGCAGTTGTGAATCCAACTACAAATCCTGTCTCCAAGAAACAACAACATCAGGATCATATTCAGAAAAAGAAAATCCGATGCAGGTCACTTTGGAAGAAACACATGTGACTTTGCTATCTTCTACAAAAGGTAAAGTCAAGGAAGAATCGACCGAAGAAGATTCTATAGAACCAAGGCTCAAGGGTTTATAATCAGTAAGATCAACCTCAGAAGGAGAGCAAAAATCAATAAGAGATATAGAGTCTATAGGAACAAACTCAGTATCACAGGAGTTGAAAAATTCATAAGAAAAATCAAACTCATCAGGATCACTGACTTGCTGTTCGAAGGAAGAGTCAAAAGACTCAACAAGACCAAAATAAGAAGAAAGGTCAGGCTTAGTAGGCAAATCAGTGTTAGACTTAGTCACAACTGAACCAACATCCAAGAGAAGATCAGACTGTATCAAAGACTCTAGGAAGACTTCGTCCGAAGGAAGGAGATCATCCGAGATAGGACACACGTCTAAACTTTTGAATGGATTGACAGAGTGAAGAGCAGGCTCCACAGTCTATATAGGATGACTCACCCAGTCAACTGCTGGGACCAAGTCCCTAAAAGGTAAGCATGAAAATAGAGGCTGCTTCTCAGTAGCAATTGGACGCAGAGGACATGAGGCCACATACCGCACTTGTGGTGGGTTAGTGTCTATAGAAACATTGGAAATCAATAAAGGAAAGACCTGGTCTCTAGTTGGGTCAGGAGTCGGATCAAGAAAATCCAACTGATTGATAGTGACAATTTCTTCACCATGATTAAAGTACATCACATGAAAGAATGTTTATAGCACAGCTTGCATGGCATAGACATAATCACGTCCAAGGAGCATATTGAATTCCAAGGGGTCTTCTATCACCATGAAGCCAACTAAGACAGTCTTCCCACCCAAAGTAACAAGTGTTTGAGCAAGAATTCCCAAGGCTATACAAGTTCTTCTATCAAACGCCAGTAACTGACTAGGAGTCGACACAAGGATAGGAGATCCCATGCCTTGCCAAGCACGAGTAGACAAGATACTAACTAGGGCTCCTTCATCAACAATACAACGAGCAATCGTATAGGGTTCAACTTTGACCTTTATCTGCAAAGGTGCATCAGAAGGAAGGCGTGGCTCAACTAGGCTATCCCAATCAAAGGAAGCAATCCGAGAGCTTGGTGGGGGTTGATTTGAAATGAGTTCAGTGCCCCCTTGTTCAGTAAGTTCTGAACTGGCAGTGAAGAAAATGTGACTAGCAGAGACTTCACTTTACAAAGGAAGAGTGGGATTGATCGACAATTACATCGATTCAACCGCTTCGTGAAAGTCACTCTCTGAAGGGAGAGTGGGATTGACCAAAGATGACATTGGTTCAATCACATTAGGATCACTCTCTGAAAGAAGAGCGGGATCGACCAAACCTGAGATTGGTTCGACCACTTGATCAACCAAGGGTTGAGTAGGTTGTTGAGAAACTATAGGTTGTTCAGGAGAAGGAAATTCTTGAGTCTCGAACCACACTCTTCGCACCTCTGTAATAGCAGGGCACTGGTGAGTAAGATGATCTCCCTTGCATAGCTTACAAGGGTACTTAAGTTTGCACTTTGAACGACCAGTTTTCTCAATGGTGTCAACATGACTAGTAGTGGCTGACTGTTTACTCTCAACATGACCTGTAGAGGATGAGAGTTTGCCCCCAGCATGAACTGCAGAAGCTAGGTGACTGGGTCCAACCTGACTAAGAGAGGTTGGTTGTTGAAAAGCTCCAGAATGTTCAAAAATGGGATGACCATGAAACCAAACTCTTCACACCTCCGCGATAGAAGGGCATTTATAAGTAAGGTGGTCTCCCTCACAAAGCTTACAAGGAAACTTGGGCTTGTGTTTTGAACGAGTAGTCTTTTCAACAATGTCAAAATGACTCGTAGTGGCTGATGGATTGTCTTCAGCATGAACCACAGAGGCTGAGCGACTTCCTCCAGCATGACTTGCAGAGGCTGAGAGACTGGATCCAAAATGGCCTGCAAAGGTTGGATGGGAACCACCAACATGAACAACAGAGGTTGAATGGTTAGGATCAACATGCTTTTCAACAGTTGAGTGTGTGCCCCCAGCATGAACAACAGAGGCTGTGTGGATGGATCCAACATGAACAACAGAGGTTGGATGGGGAGGTTCAACTTGAACAACAAAGGTTTAATGGGTGCCCTCAGCATGACCTACAGAGGCTGAGTGACTAGATCAAACATGACTTGGAAAGGTTGGAAGGATCCCACCATCATGATCAACAGATGCTAGATGGTGAAGATAAACTTAACTTGCAGAGGTTGAGTGCTTAGATCCAACATGACCTATAGAGGTTGGATGGGTGCCCCTAGCATGAACCACAGAGGCTGGGTGGTGAGGTTCAACTTGACCTACAGAGGTTGAACGGGTGCCCCGTTGCTTATGTGCCTTCTTCCTATTCCTCCTTCTTTTATTCCTTTTAGACTGTCGGTTACTAGTATCAGTACTTTCACCACATGAGGCAGAAGGAGGAGGAGAATCAGCTACAGGTGAAGGGGAAGCAGTGTTTTGATGGTCTTGATATAAGGAGCTTACTTGAGAAGCACCAGGAGCATTCAGGATGGTTGGAGTGGAAAACAACCACACCGATAGCCCTAAGGTGAATCCAGGAAGATTCAGGGTGGCCATCAAGGGAACACCAACATTCCCCATGAGAGGAATAGTACAAGGAGTTCCCGGCATGGGGATCTCTTGGTTGGTGTTCGAAGGGGTGTTAGCCATAGATTCAAACTAGGAGACAAAATCCAAGGTTGATAGGCAGCAAAAATTACAAAGCACACACCTAAAGGCACACTAAGTACAGACAAACCACACAGCACTCACTAAAAATTCCTAAAGCCAAATAGACAAACAGGTATAAGATATACTTTCCAGAAGAAAACTGATAAATAGTTACTTGGCGTCCCTGTAGATGTTCTTAGGCACAAGTGGAGGAATCACCCACTGCCCTCCCACACTTTCTACTGGGGTTACCTTCCAAGTCCGTCCAAGGTCAACCAGAAATAGCCTTCCGGTGTACCTGTGTATGAACCCTAGATGTCAAAGGCTACCTTAACTATATTGACAGTCTGGGGGGACAGTCGCAACCCTGATTCATACACATGGGCAGGGTAGCTGAGCCCGAAACCCTGTCTAAGATAGAATCCCCAGATGCGTAAAAAACTTGGTCTACACTTTGACAAGAAATCGAAGGGGTATCTCCTCTGTCCAAGTCTCCACGTGGCCTCGTGCTTAACTCCCGTTTGAGAGGAGCTTCCCAGATACAATCAATGTAGAAAAGGGTTTACCTAGTGATTGCCCAACTACGTCTGAAATTTTATACTTGTGGAGAGTTGAAACTCCCTAATCCACAAGTCTAGCTTGAGCTAGTTGGTGTATGACCCTATAAAAAAAAACTTACTAATAATTTTTAAATTATATCGTTTATTTTAAGGGTTGTTTTTAGTCAGAGGGTAAATGGCATGAAACGTATGTGGTGTTTTGACTGAAAGTTGAAACAAAATGACTAAGCAAAGAGATATGAAATGCAAAAATAAAAAACTATTCTCTTTATTTTTCAAATAGAAAACTTGAAAGCCAACAAAAGAACAAATTCTTTTTATATTTTATTTTTTCAAAAACAATGATATGCTATGTAATCTAGACTAAAGACCTAATCTACATGCATATAAAGCAAACATGTATTTTTGTCTTTTTCTTTTATAAATGCAAAAGAAAAATAGCCTATCAACTAATGCAAGCAAGTACTGAAAGCAAACCAAATAGACAACTACTCTACACCCCACAAACAAACCCTAGGTTTCCCTAAAGTTAGATATTAACCTCTCTTGGAAAGAAGGCTTACAAAGGTAAACAAGCCAACAAATTTGGAATGAAGAGACTGAGAAAAAAGACTGACATAAACAAAGGTCAAGAAGTCCCAAGAATCAATCTAAACCTACAAACAGAGGCTGCTCAGTACCTTGTCCAACAAGGTCAAGCCAAAGAAGGAGGTAGGGGGGAAAAGCAGCGAAAACAAGTATATGTTCTTTTTAATTTTATTTTATAAATGCAAAAGAAAACTACCTACAAAGAAAAGTATGCAGATAATAAGAACAAAGCAAAATGAACTTTTCTATACAACCACCAACCAAACTCTAGGATGCCCTAAAGTCAGTATAAACCCTACTTGAAAGGAAGGCTTGCATAAAAGACAAGTCAACTATTTTGGCATGGTGAAGTTAACCAACAAAAGAAGAAGGAAACAAACACCAATAAGGTTCTAAACTTAGATAAAGAGCACTAACAGAGGCTGACCAAAAACATAAGCCAAAAGTCATACCAAGCAAAGGGGGTAGGGGAAAGAGCAAAGAGCAAACCCTAATGCTATAAAAAGGGCTTACCACATAGATAAAGAACAACCAGAAAGGATGACACTAACTCCCTGGAGTCATGCACCTGCAGAGGACACCAAAAGACCTACCAAATAGCCCACAACAGAGAAAGAACCACAAAAAATGAGGAAAACACTGTTTTAGGGGCATACACGGGTTGCACTAGTGACAGGTCGCGTATCATACGCGGGCTGCTAATACAGCGAGTTGCGTATACAAGCATACACGGGTTGCATAACTGACAAGTCACATATCATACGCGGGTTGACAGTATAGGCAGTCGCGTATACAAAACCAAACACGTGACTGTTCAGTCAGGCAAGTCGCGTATGGGTGAAAAAATCCCAAAAAGGTCAAAAAATGCCTTAGGAAGGCAGGGGAGGTGTTCTATCAGACTGATAAGGTGTTCTTAAGTGGCAAGAAGGACTTAAAACAATGAAAAAGACTGAAAGAAAGACAGAGAAACCCCAAACAGACAAGGTTATCCCCAGCGGAGTCGCCAGTTATGTTGTAAAGGAAAGTATCCTATGGCTAGGGTTTAAGAGGCCATCAACGTACTCGGGTTGAAAGGTGGATGCAAATGGTTTAGCAAGCATATATAAGCAAGTTTCATAGATAAGAAAGCTCCACACCTGATTAACTGAAGGCTGGTCCAAGCTTTCTCTTCAATCCTCTTCTTGCTCCTCTTGCTCCAAGAGACCTGCAAAACGAATTATACCTTCCTCAAACCATTATGACCACATATAAAACAATGATAATCAAATAAACATGAACTAATGATCTGAATAACATCATCATATGATCATAAACAAAAATCCAATCACACATTGAACAATGATTTGGGGAAGAAGAAGGACATCACATCTTTATTAATCTTGAAAACAAGTACAAGTATACCTTCTCTTCAAGTTCGGCACTTGTACTTGATAGTGGAATCTATAAACCCCACCTTAAGACAAGACAATACAAAATGAACTGAGAGTTTACATGACATAATTTAAAAACTCAACAATATGCAAAGGACTTACCTGCAAAATACATGGTTACATGAAAGTTAAGCAACTTGATTCAGCAAGCCCTAGCTGCAACCAAAACCAGGCTAACATATAAGTAAAGTATCGAAAACTAAAAAATTGGCACATATTAAGCACATATTATTTAAAGGCAAAAACGTAGAGAAGGGAATCCATTTGTAGGGATAAAGGCATTGGACATGCAATAACTTAAACGGGAAAACCTGAAATGGGAAAACCTATGTCGGCATATAAAATGAATAAAGATGCCAATCACACAACAATCTAAATGAGAATCAAGCTGAAATGGGTATTGATTATTTGAAATAAAACGCATAAAGACACTAATTACAGATTGCTTGAATAAGAAATTTTAGAGATGGGCAACTCTTTACAGGGACAAATAGATTATAAGCATACAACTGCATTTAAGAGGGCGCGCCATTGAATTCGATGGGATATGATCATTTCTCAAATAACAAGAAAGACAAAAAAAATATTTGATGGCCATTATCGCATTTTTAGAGTTTATCCTACGATTGAAAATAAAATTTTATCAAAAAACAAAGGGAGATATTAAAAACAAATGGGTACCCACCAAATAGGGCACTTAAGCTCCTCTGCCATTCCCTGAATAGGGCAGTCTTCTGGAGGATCCTGAATGACTGATTTTGGAAGCTTGGACACCATTGGTATTGCCTTCAGCGGTGAATGAATTAGTTTGGCGGAATGAATTCGATGTCCAAGTTCATTCTTTGAAATTTAGTTTTGAACACCTTTGAGATTGAACTGCTTAGTTGGTTGTTCTAGAACCCCGGATTTTGCAAAGCATTCAACTTGTTGAAATTCTCTAGTAGTATTCCTTTTAGGTTCTTTTTCTGCAGCTGAATACCCACTACTCGTGCACCAGAACATACAATGGATTTCCAAGTGCAGGGATCAGTCGCAGGCTCACAGCGTGTCTGCTACGTTCAGGTTCTTGGATAGCTTTTGCATCACTTTTGCATCATTCGGGTCCAAAGGATAATGATGCAGTCACCTAATATATTGCCAAGTTTGTTGCATGGACTGCAACTACTTCATTGAATGAAGTGAATGATATTGAAATGTTGTCAGGGGTTGAATGATATTGAAATGTTGTTAGGGGTTGTCAGAACTGTCAAAGACTTCAGTGAATGATATTGTAATAGAGTGGATTGTGGATACGAAAAATTTAGAAAAACAGGTTGATTTATCTTTAAACTATATCATAAAAAATTGCAACTTGTAAGGCACTAGATCTTGATATATTTATAGCATTACAAAAACTCACGGCAACATCATCTCCACCAGACCAATAGTAGCAAAAAGAAATATAATTAAAAAATAAACTTAAATAAAATTTATATTGAATATTGCAAAACCTTAATCTAAACTCTTGTAATTTTTTAAATTACTCCAAATTAATATGCCTAAGCGATTCATATATATCCCCTTGTTGAGGACATATAAAGTACGACTAGTTTTGCTGTTAATTTTACAAGTGAATAGTAATAAATTTTAAAATCTTTTAATCATTTGAAACAGTATAAATAAGTTAACTATACCAAATTAAAAACATAATTATATTGATAAGACCTTTAGATATTTACGTTTATAGGCATTTTTATTTGAGATTTGGGGTTGATTATTGCTTATGTTTTTTGAGATTTGGGGTTGATTATTGCTTATGTTTTTTCATCTACAATGAGGATGATGAGACAAGTGTACTCTCAAGATTGATTTTAAGGCAATTGTTCAAAATTTGAAATATATATATTGTGAATGGAAAATTTGTAGTGATGCATGGACAAGTCATAAATGATGAATGAATAACTAACATTTCATGGCAGATAACTAGAAGAATGTAGGATAAGAAAAAATGAATATAAAAAATATAGCTAGGCATGGACAACTCAGAGTTAAACCAGTTTAACTAGAAGAATATGAGGGACAAAAAAATTTCAAAGGGTCTTCCACTCCATTTCTATGTGTCAACCATTTAATCCATATCCGCGTGATCAACTATGTGGGTGTTCTAGTTTATTAGATTTTGGATTTGCTTGAACGGATCAACAAGATTAAGATAAATATAACAAGTGTTTCACTCCATTGTTATCTCTCAACCATTTAATCCATATCAGCGTGATCCATCCACAAACTATGCAGGTTTGCTAGTTTATTAGATTTCGGATTTACTTGCACGGATCAACAAGATTAACCCAAGTATAACAAGTATATAGTAGGAATTTTTTTCATGGTGGCCTTATCTTGTTATGTTTAAATACATCTAACTTAAATACCCTTCAGTTTAAGGATATTTAAATAAACAACTAACAATTTGTTTTTATCTTTTCATATTAATTTTTGTTTTTAGTTGATTATAACTATAAACATTTACTAGTCACTTTAATTGTGGATGTGCTAATTATATTAAATTTTGAAATTTTAAAATTTGGTTGATTATGACTATAAACATTTAGTAGCCACTTTAATTATGGATGTGCTAATTATATTAAATTTTAAAATTTTAGAAAGTAGCTCAAATTGAAATTTAAAAATAATTACAATTGAAATTTAATTTCAAAGAATTACAGCGTACCAGCTGTGTATTTACTGTAAGCACAATAACATAACAGAGAGATAACAGAGGCGAATTAAAATATTATGGCAAATCCCCAAAAGCGTTGACAGCGGAAATTATAGTGCAATAGAGTTTATAACTTAGAAAATATCTCCATGATGCGGCATATAGAATTACTGACACAGTGACACTTCATACAAGTCTATCGGACCAGTGGTATATTTATTCTAAGCACAGTAACATAGTCGGAGGCAGATTAAAATATTATACCAAATCCCAAAAGAAGTCAGAAATCTATCCTTTTGTGTCCCAAAAAGCCACAAACACAGCATAGCATGCTGTAAACCTCCCAGCAGAGAATTCAACTCTCTTTGATTCGGAAATCTTACCGAATACGTTGTGGTAGGGATTCTGTCTGGTCCAACAACATTAAGTTTGCAGAAAATGGGGAAACGCCCGTGGGCACCTTTATTATCTTAATTTATCTGTCTGCCCAATTAATTGACTACAGCCTTGAGGTATACAGTAGTAGCTGTCTAACCAGGGGACTTTTTTTTGACTTTCAGGTTGATTTTATGTCCGAGTAGGAGTTGTCTAACCATGGGACTTTTTGACTTTCAGGTTGATTTTATGTCGGAATTCAGTGAATTTAATCTACAAAATCTGTAATTTAGTTGGGCTATTTAAGACTCTGAAATGAAATCAGGTGATTTAAAAACCTCGGACATCCACACTGTAAGATTTAGCAAAACTTTTGCAAAGTTTTGAAAATTCCATAAAGATTCATGATAAAAAAACGGAGTAAGGAGTAAGCTATCTACCCGACCATTTGCACAGGGCCCCACCAGAGGGTTTGAGTGATAGCTTACTCCGTTACCCCTTCATTACAACTTACAGCTCCTGGAGATGTTTTCAACAGCTCACAGACTAGAATTGCAGAGGGTTTCCATGGAATACAATGGTCTCCACACCATGAAACATTGTATTGGAGGAGATAGGGTTCCTGTTCCATAGAGTTTGCAGCACTCAGTTTTCAAATAAATGTGATACCCACAGCTCAGCAGAGGGTCTTAGCCTTGCAAAAGAATGATTTCAAGTCATAGCAAATTAAAGAGATCTTCACATGATCAACATGCTTAGAGATCTTTGTTGTAATAGTCTTCTCTGTTAGGGTTTAAGAGAGATCACCTTATTGCAATAGTCTTCAACTAAAATAATATGCAGCAATATCATACAGATCAGGGCTTTAGTGAATAACGTCTCCACCTAAAGCCAAAGCATTTTCACCAGCATTCTTCATGCTTTTTCATGGGCTAGGCAGAAGCAGCAATGTTCTACTCCATAAGATGGCCTCCTGTACTTGTCTAGCCGGTACCAAAAATTTAATCTGTTCGGTCAAAGTTTTGAGAAAGAGCTATCACATTTAATCTGTTGGGTCAAAGTTTTGTGAAAGAGCCATTAAAACATAGTAAGCTATTTTTGGTAGGTCTGAGTCTCACAGGGTAACGGAGTGTACTATCACTGCACTGTATTGGGTGGCCCCTGTGCAAATCGTTTGGTAGATAGCTTACTCCTAAAAAAACTAATAAAACTCAGCTAAAGTAAGGTCAAAAAACTGTCTGCTCCACATATTGCCGACAGCGAATGCAGTTGCAAGAATCGTCGTAATCAACTCCAAGAAATTAAAAAAAGAAACCAAGAAAAAACTCAGCGTGCACATGGTTACCATTGGTTGGAATAAGAGAAATTTATATGGCAGCATGTGCTGTGCCTGAGAGTTAATAAAGAAATTGGCACGCAATGCTGGACTTGGTATTGTGGCTGAACGCAGTAGGCGTACTCAGTACCTATAACTTATAAGAATAAAATATGTTCTCTGGCTGGAGCTCTGTGGATTTCTCATTGGGTTAACTTCCAGCGCACCATGTGAATATGGGCTCTGAGCTGGCTTTGGAACTTCTATTGGGTAGATTTCCGCAGCTGGTGCACCGTGAACATGATTTTGCATTTTACCGCCGGATCCGTACATGTGACAGCACTGTGGTGAGTCTGGTGATCACCAAGGAAGGTGGCGAGAAGGACACCCGCCCTTTTAACGTTAATCAATGCAATGCATGTTATACCTACTCCATATTTATTTTCTCGCTGCAGGCTTATATCTCCTGTATCTCGGATCTATCTCGGCAAAGGAATAGAACGCAAAATTATTATATGGTTGCCATGGAAAGGAAGTGCAGGAACATGTCAAGAGTTCGAGTTTACTTGACCCATTTTCTTCCAGCGCTGCAGAAGATCCAGAAGAGGCGCTCTAGTGAGCTAACGCAGCGCCAGGGAGCCATTCGTTGCGTAGCCGATA
This sequence comes from Pseudotsuga menziesii, assembly GCA_001517045.1. Lineage (NCBI taxonomy): Eukaryota > Viridiplantae > Streptophyta > Pinopsida > Pinales > Pinaceae > Pseudotsuga > Pseudotsuga menziesii. The sequence goes on along the minus strand of LPNX010799904.1, from coordinate 405,149 downwards.
TGTGCTTGACTCAAACTGCGAGAAAGGGTTTTGCCTGGACTCGAGCTCTGAACCTCCGCCTCATGCGAATAAATAAGACGATGACGACGATGAAGATCAAGGAATCCTCGCGCCGTCGAAGCCGTAGCGTAAAGCTGGCGAGGAGAATGAAGTTCGCCTCTCTCAGTTACAGATGTTGTAATAATAATATTGATATTAAGACTGCGCCAGGCAGCCATGATTTTGCAGGCTCTATTGAGTACAGGAGACTCAGGACTCTGCAGAGGCTCGTTCCAGGTGGTAGAAACATGGGCGTTGATACCCTTTTTCAGGAGACCGCTGACTACATCTTGAATCTTGAAATGCAAGTTCATGCCATGGAAGCCCTCGCAGAATTCTGCACGAGGAGTTCTACTGGCTTTCTGGACGAATCCATCACGCAACAGAAGCAGGGATCGGCTTCCCTTGCTGCACATATGTGATTTCTTGTATATTGATGAGCATATAGCATTCTGTAAACGCCAATGTTTTATTTTGATAATGCAGTGTACATAAGTAAGCAATGCGATGCGAGTGTAAGTCTTTTCCTTGGCCTTGGAATATATTCTGGGATCCAGTGCTGCTACATGCCTCAAATAGCTTTGCAGCGGGATCCTATTTTGTCGATAGAGTTATATATTATATCAAAATCTTTGCTTAATCCTGCACACAAACGATGATATAGAAGAACTGTATATTATATCAAAAGCTTTGCTTCATGCTGCCCACACAGACAATGTGATATATTTCTGGAGTTTCGCTCATACACATTGCACTGTTTCGGGTATATTATATCATTTTTGTTTTGTTAATCTTGCCCACAGAGATGGCGACTTAAAAGTGGCGACATACTTTTAAGGTTTAGCTGATGTTGGAATATCGGTGGTATAATTTTGACCTTTTTGAGAATAAAAAAATGTGAACTGATTAATATAACAAGTGTAGCTCAAGAAAATTAAACCTTGACACTTGGGAATATAAAAATATGGACCGACTAATATACTTATACTTAAAAGGTGTAGCTACGGAAAATTGAACAAAAGATTATCTCAACCCTACTATTTCCAGGTAAACAATCAATAAGGATAAATAAGAAATTTATGCCAAGATTTTTTTTAAGTAGGATAAAGAGCCAGAGTTCTCACTTTTTAGGGTTCCCTCTCTTCCCCTGTTCTGGTCATCCCTTCTTGGAAGATTCCAACTGTGTCAACCTTTTCCCCGTTATCGCTTAGATCTGTTCGGATCTGTATGGAATATTGAAGTGAGAGCTTTTAATTCAAATTTCCTTTCCTATAGAACTGGTCATTTCAATATTTTCGGACAATATTTAGGGTTTGTATAATTTTTGTTGTTTGGTTTGCTACTACAATGGCCCACCTTTGTAGTTTTATATGTAGACAATGAATTTTAGGCACAGTTATTTGCCTAGAACTTATCAATTCAATATTTAATGTATAGGGTTTGCACAAGTTTGGTTGTTTTGTTTAAGTTTGGAATGGTCAATTTTTTACTTTGGAGGGTTTACACAAATTTTGTTGTTTTGGTTAACTTTGGAATGGTTAATCTTTTAATTTGGAGGGTTTGCAGAGATTTTGTGGAGTTGGCTAATCTTTAGATTATTTGCATTTTTTCAGGTAAGTTTGGTAGAAATTAGGTAACACCATTAGATGTTGAAAATGAGATTTCCAATGTTAAAATTGCAATTTTTATTGCAGAAATTTCAATCACTGAAAATTACCTTTTGAACAATTTCTACTGAATTTTAACCAAAAAACTCGCCACATTTTACATACAAATAATCTAGAGATTAGCAACTCCAAGTTTTGTTCTTTGGTGAACTTTGGAATAGTCAACCTTTGTAATTGAACATGTAGATATAAATTAATGTTAGGTGAACTAATACCCAGTCCACTTTTCTTCCTTAAACATACTCCACATTTTATTTTCAAATATTTTACGAGCTTTTCAAAGTCATACTTTTAATGAATGCATTTGCTTTGTGTTTGAATGCAATTTTGTCTTTACATCACTGCCTTTTTAATCTAACTGATTTCATTGTTTGCACTTTGATAATTTGATTGGGTTAGCATACACGTGATATAATTTTAATTACATTTTCCTTTTAAGTATTTGTCCTAGCAATAACATTGTCTTGGCTTATTTATTTGTTTAATTCTTTGGTGGCACATGTGATTTTGAATTTTATTACACTGTATCTCTCTTCACGTATATGGTCATATTATACTCTTGAATTTTAATACACTTTATGTCTTTTCACGTATATTGTCATATCATACATCATCATAATATAAGGTGATAATGAAAGAAAATTTAATATCATAGTCATTCAACTTATAAAATGGAAAATTTACTATCATAGTCATTTCAACACATGAATGGCATAAGAGGCATCTATTTGATTTGGGAGCGCCTTATATACTGGACAGACTTTTTCTTGGGAGGGGAGCCTCTCAAATGGGTACTGTTGGATGAGAGATCCAACGGTGCCCATTTGACAGGATCCCCTCCCGAGAGAAAGTCTGTCCAGTAATTAAGGATTGCCTTTGATTCGCAAGTGATATTTCACGAGTGATGCATGCATACGCAATGGTATGAACCTAATTTATTGAAGTATATGATATTGATATTTGGATGTGTTTAATGAAGAAATATCACAACCATGCAACACACAAAGTTATGAGAATAAGGACATTTGTACCAAAAACACAATAATGAGTGTGACAAGAATGGGGTGCAAATTGGAAAGATACAGTAAAATGCTAATACTATGTGTGTATGAGTACAATCTTTAATCTTGTCTAAGATTATTAAATTCATTCAGAGTCATCACAAGCTTCATGTTTATTTTTGGGTTAAAGTGATAAGTTTATCATATGTTTTTCCATAGGTGCATTTAGTGTTGAGTGACCTCCTTCATAGTTTAAAATTTTGTTCATAGATGAAGATCTTATTAGTTCCTACCTTGAGGCTGCAAGGGATTCTTGTAATAAGCTTGCCACTGTTTCAAATAGTATGCACAAGAACCAAAACACATTTCAAACACTTATCCTAAGTATTTTGAATCAAACTTTTTGTTTAACCAATCAAAGTATAAATCCTACATTTTCAAGCAATCGGCCGATTTGTACCCTTATTTGGTCTCAAATCGAGGTGGTGTGTTCATTATCCAAGTTAAAGTTAGGCAAGTGTAAGATGGTTGAGGGTGAGTGCAAGCTAATGAGGGTCACTTTTGGCACATTAGATGCAATAGAAAAGTGAAAAACTAGGCATCCCTCAACTTAATTATATTTTCTGAGACACTTACACAAAATATCTTGCTTTGAGTAAAAAATATTAAATGGAGGAAATTGAATCACGTTTCCAAATATATAAGTCTTGGGTATTGAAAAATTTTATAAATATGTCAAGTTTCATTTTTTCTAACAAACACTTTTTACATTTTAGGCAAATGATACTAGGTATATGTTTTTGTGGGTGCAACCTTTGAGGGCCTAAATGATGGGTTCAGCATACGAAAATTTGCAGGCATGTAGAGAACATATAGAGCTTGTGCAACATTATTTTTCAAAAATAAAATTAGTAATTTTTATTTTTATTTATAATTATCTATGTGATCATTCCTCGAAAATGGTATGTCTTGTGGGTGCAGCCTTTGATGGTCTAAATGAAATAATCATGAAATGGGTTTTTTATAAAATGTAGAGGTTAGTGTCCTCTAGTGCATCATATAATTTATTTTTAAAATGATTAAGAATTGTAAAAGTTATTGAAAAAATACTAACAACATGTTTTTTGAGTTTAGTTACGACACAATAGAAATTGAAAAAAAATAGGAAAATATAATATTTTTTAATACAAATTACATATTTAGAATGTGCGAAAAAAATGCTATTGATGTTAAAGATTTCATAAAAAATGATTGTGTGTAGCACATTGTAACGAGTGCATAAACAATGACTTCTTCAGAAACTAAAAGAAATTCCCAATTAGCTATGGTTTATCATATACCATATCACATGTTTCGTATTACCAAAGCAAACTCCAAACCATACACATAAGACTATTGGTGACATGCGAGAAAGTGAATTGTCATGTTTAAAATCAAATTACATTTCCCGCCCTTATAGAATTGGAAAAAGCGTGTACATTATAGAAATGCAAAACGCGTGCGCAGTATAGAACTACAAAACATGTGTGCATTATGTAGTTTTATAATGCGTGCGTGTTATGTAGAAAAAAAAATATAGCACTATAAGACATCAGATGTATTGTTAATAGTTAAGAGGGGGTGTGGAAGGGTCAAGGACCTAAGAGGATGTTGGAAGTTTAGGTGGAGATGGTTAATAGTTTAGAGGGGTGGGGAATGGGCAAGGGCCTAGGAGGATGTTGGAAGTTCAATTGGGTATGGTTAATAGTTGAGAGGGGGTGGAGAAGGGTCAAGGGCTTAGAAGGATGTTGTAAGTTTGAGTGAGTATGGTTAATAGTTGAGAGGGTGTGGGGAAGGGTCAAGGTCCTAGGAGGATGTTGTAAACTCAAGTGGAGAAATATGAATGGAATGGGAACATGATGGGTTACAAGGGTGAAGGGGAGTGGGGATTGGGGGAATTATTAGGAGGAGGAGAGGTGTTGAATGTGTATAGGGTTAGATGTAGTACGCGAGACTTGAGTGACGGAGGGGGATAAGGTGGAGGAGAGGAAGTGGGTGATGGTTTGATGAGAGAGAGGATTGGTGAATGGAAAGGTGGATATGGATTATTAGAGGAGGAATAGGGTGTGTTGGAGGGAGAGGAGAAGGAGGGGGAAATTAAAGAGAGGGGAATGAGATGTGATAAAATAGAGAATATGGGTCACAATGAGGTAGGGGGTTGAGGAGAAGGGATAAGTTGAAAACATAGAGGAAGGGAGTATACTAGACAGATAGAGAGAGAGAGAAAGAGATAATGATGTACATAGAGTGTGAGAGAGAATAACATAGAGAGGGAGGAGGGGGAGTGAGGGAAAAATGGATATAGAGTGAAGGAAAGAGATAGTGAGAGAAGGATAGAAGGTGTGTGTCTGAGAGAGAGGTGGGGGATAGACACAAGGAGAGAAAAGGGGAAGTGACACACATGGAGAGAGAGAGAGAGAGAGAGATGGTGTAAAAAAAAATGGTGGAGGGTTAACCGATGGAGAGAGAGGGAGGTTGTGAGAGTGAGAAACATGGAGAGTGAGGGTGAAAAAAGATAGGGAGGGAGGGATACAAGTGGAGAGGGAGAGACGATAGGGTAGAGGAATAATGGCATGGAGGGCTAGTAATTAAGGGAGGGATATATCTATAGAGGGGGGAATAGTGAGGGAGGTAAATAGAAGGTGGAGAGAGAGGGAGAGACAAAGGGATTTTGTGAGAGAGTGGGGGGACACACACACACACACACAAATTATGTGGGAGAGTGGGGGATACACACACACACACAGATTATGTGGGAGAGAGGGGGATGGGTGGCTAATAGAGGGAGAGGGGGAGGGGTGAGAAATGGAGAGAGAGAGAGATTGACAGAGGGAAGGATACTAAGGGAGGTATAGAGAAGGTGGAGAGAGGTTATGAGATATGATTGTTAGGATTATTGATCCTCCCTTGACCATACTATATATTATATTATTTATCCTAACTTAGGAAACCTTAATTAATTAATTAGGTCCACTTGGCCTAATGGGGCCACATTTACTAGTCACTAGAGTGTGGGGAACACTACTAGAGGTTAAATTCCACTTACTGCATGGGCATGCATCCGTTTGGGAGCCTCCTAGAATAATCACTACATTTTAGGAGCCACTGGGAGTCCCAAAACCAACTTAATTCAGTTAGTTGGAGTTAGTACTAGTTAGTCTTAGTTACTCCCCAGTTACTTTCAGTTAGTTCAAAATCAGTTAGCTAGTGCAAGCTTTGCATGGCTAATGCATGGTTGCATGTGGAGTGGGAGCCTTTTCCCACCTACCACACTCAGTTGCACTGAATTAACTAGTTGTCACTAATTGATTGAGTTGTTGGACATTTGGCAGTTGATCTATTAGACTCAGATATTTATTGAGACACCATGACTTAGATGGTCAGTTAAATACAATCAGATCCAGTGGATAGATTTGAATTGCTACCTAATGCATTTAAATTATTTTCCTATGTAAAATATTGTAACACTAGATTTTATTATTGTGAATGATACTGTAAATTTATAAGCAATATGTTTTCACTCTAGGAAACTCCTCTAGGTTGTAGCTCGAGGATGCGTGGTAACTTAAAATGTTTTTAGGGTTTTCTGATATGGATCAAGTGAGGTGACCTATATAACCTTCCACTCTCAAGACATGCATGAAACTCACTCAATTACAAGGCTTTTAGTTACAACTGTTCAAAAGTTGACAATAAGGTGCATGGATGGAGAACTCATGAGGCTGGCAGATTTACATACAAAACAGATGCATATAAATGGCTAAATCATGATAAGGATGGTACTTATAAATCAAATCACATCAACACACCAATAGGATGACAACTATTAGTTATTAATCAACTTGAAAGAAACCTAAATACACATTCAGGCATTAGTACAGCAAAGAAAGAGATGAAGGATGAACAAATCATAACAAAGAGCTTATATTCAAGAATGAGCAAAATGAGAAGCTAAAAATAGTATAGGCTTATAAATCCCCGAAGTCAAACCCTTTCAATAAAATAAGTCTTAGGCTTTATAGCCTTTACAAAAATACTTAGATCTTGAAAAGTTGGATTTGATTTAACAAAAATAGACAAAATAATAGTTTTTTGCATAATTAGGTCAAAAAACCCTAATTTAACTACTAGTCTAACTAGATGTAGAATTCGGTCACAGTTTGAACCTTCTGATAACTAAAGTAAGCACTGGAACTAACTTCCACTGGTCCTCTACTCTTTCCTAGGTGTTGGTGAATTAAACTCTTCATTTTGCTACTGTAACCTTCCGTGTTAGGTCAACTTTTGCCCTAAAAATTTGGCCAAACTACTGAAAACTGGGGCTCAGAGATGCATTTGGTTCTTGAAATATGTGACACCTATGTATAAACTAAAAAAAAAATTGTAGATTGGTTTGTTGTGAGAAAAAAACTCTCTCATGTTTTGGAAATTCATTTTCTTCTTCCCGAGATCTGTATTTCAAAAACATGCGTAAAGCAGGGAAATTCTGAGATTCAAAAATTAGGGCTCAGAGATGGATTTGATTCTCCCAATATGAAATACCTATAGGAAAAATGAGAGAGGTCATTGTTATCTGACATGTTGGAAACAAAAAACTCTGAGCGTTTTGCAAAATGATTCTCCAGTCGCTCATAATCCCCATTTTAAAATGATTCCTTTTCACAGTGAAACGCCCCTTTCGGTGGCTTAGCAAAATTGAAGCACACCTTCCCTATTTATTTCTTTAGCGTCTTTTAGGTTTATATTTTGTCCCTAAACCATCCATGTTTGCTAAAAACTAGTACTGCATGTTAAAACTTAATATTTTTCCTCTGTTTGCTTTCGGTGATTAAGAGGCTAAAACATTAGAACTGTTAGCTGCTGAAAGCGGGGCTTTCGGTGGCTAATGAACTGCTACTATGTTCACCTAAGCCACTGAAAGCTCTGTTTTCTGTAGAATTTTATTTATCCTTTAAATCATATTTTTACATTTTACTCCTGTCCTTCTGGTACTTTCTCAACCTGCATAAGATTTGGAATATCAACAATATCATGGGCTACCTCTGGATTCTTAAGGCTAATAGCTCCCTCTACTAGGGTTTCCAATGCAAGGTGTGTTCTAGGGCTTGAATATTTCATCTCCAGCCTTGACCTTCTTATCATCCTATAGATCCTGGAGTTATCCTTCATCAATCTTAGATTTCTTCAACCTGTATAACAACAGCATTGTGTTTTAGGGTTAGGGTTTGGATTTTCCTTCTAATACCTCTAGTTCATGTATTTTCCCTAATAGCCGGTTAATTATCTGGGACCTAGGTTCGATCTTTTAACTCTTCAACATCTACTTCAAATCTTCATGCACTGATAGATGAGGTCAAAAATGCCACCTAGAGGACTGACAGGTCATCTTTTGCCCTAAAAATTTGGCCAAACTGCTGAAAATTGGGGCTCAAAGATGGATTTGAAACTTCAAATATGTGAAAATTTTGTATAAACCAAAAGTGGTTTTTGTATATTGTTATGTTTTGAGAAAAAACCTCTCTCAGTTTTTTGGATTTCATTTTAATTTTTTTGGGATCTAGATTTCAAAAACATGTGTCAAACAGGGAATTCTGAGATCCGAAAATTAGGTCTTAGAGATGAATACGATTCTATGAATATGCAACCCTTGTAGGAAAAACGAGAGAGGTTATTTTTCTCTGGCCTGTTAGGAACAAAAAAATCTGATCATTTTGCAAAATGATTCTTGAGTCGCTCATAATCATCGTTTAAAAAAAAGGATTTTCACAGTAAAACGCCCCTTTCGGTGGCTTAGAGTGTCCTGAAATTTTGGTTTTAGCTGTCGAAAGTGTGCTTTCAGTGGCTAAGGGACCATTTTGAAACCATGCTTAGCCACCAAAACCTGTGTTTTGATTTTTTTCAACGGGATTTCCCCCCAACACCTTTTTCCCTATTTTCAGTCGTTAACGCCTTTCTTGCACTGTTCACTAAGCTGTCAAAAGGAACAGTTTTCGGTGGCTAATGAGTTGTTTGAAGTCTTTCCTAAGGCACCAAAAGTGCTTTCACCATTTACTTGCTTGAACCTGCTTTCGGTGGTTATCTTTCATCCTACATTAAACTATTAGCTATCGAAACAAAGCCTTTCGATGTCTAATGAGCTATTAAGAACCCCGCCAAAGTCACCGAAAGCTAAAAATTCTGATTTTTTCAACCATAGCACAAATAGAGACCTTGAATTTGTTAGTAATCTTTAAATACTTCATGACATGACTTGAATTCTTCATACTATCAAAATAAATTTATTTTGGGAGATAACATCTCGCTCCTACTTGGGGATGGGAACCTCCATGTGAGGTCCCAAGAACCCCAGACCAAAATGTCTTTCCTGAAAAAGAATAATTAAAGATATCTTCTAGTGTTCCATTGGGCATGGAGTCATTTGTCTTTTGTAACTGATCCCCTACAATCTTCCTGTAGCCCGCTTTGCTTATTCACGAAAACAACTAAAAATGACCTAGCTGCTCATATTAAAAGCTTATTTTCCTATCTACTCCTACTCCTAATTCTAATCAGTAGAGTATTCTTATCATGTGACATCATGCTTCCAATGAAGCCAGGTCAAAAGCTGATCTGCTGAACTTATCCTTGATCTTGACCCAAAAAATAAATGAAACCCTAGCATGTAGCAATGTAGTTTCGAAGGGTGACAGAACCAGCTATCATTTGATAAAAATATTTTGATATCTATGCTGCTCATAAGTTCTAGATAGTCAGAAACAGGGTCATAAAATCCAACAAGAAATACCTTTTTATGCTACTGTTCCAACTTAATGAAATGTTGCTGCTAGCTACTTTTAGTGATCATTACATTAACTGTAGATTTCTCAACCTCTGACTAGGAAGGATGAGTTATGCCCTGTTGTTCTGGACTTTTCAGATCATCATCTTCCTCTTCATATCTGCTGCATTCTTCCTTTGTCTGCAAATCAGAAAATTGAGGGATGCCTTTAGTATTTGCTGCAGATCCAAATTTGTTACATGTTGTTCCTTCAATCTGCTCATTATCTTTTAGGTTTCCAAAGGGGACAAACTAATCTTCTTGACACCCTAAGTCAGTAGATGCATTTGGTACAAGGTCAAAAGAATCTATATTATGGTTATCATTTTAAAGATCATTAATATCTCGATCACAATGAGAAGTGTCCCCTATTGCAGCATACTCTTCATAGCTATCATTAACCACAACATGCATATGTCTTTGATCATCTCTTTGCTGAAAAGTAGAACTAAAATAAATTCCAGAAGTGGACAAATCCTCACAAAACTTAAAATATTTTTTGCTATTTACCTTTTCATCCTCAGAATGCAACTTATATTCTTCACAAAAATCATTGAATGCAAACTCATCTAAATAGTACCTTTTACAATGCTCAGTGAATGCTTTGTGAAAATACTTCAATGATGAAATACTGGAAGGAGGTAAAGAAAAATACCACTAATATCCATCACCATATAATGAATACATGAACATCTTCATGTTTCTGATCTAATAGATCCACGCATTCGTGAAACTTGAGGAGGTGTTCTACAGGATTGTCTTCTTCCTCCTCTTTGAAGACAAGTAGAAAATATCCCCATTCATACATATCAGGTATTGGATGTGGGAAACCAGGAATTGAAGACAAGTCAAGAGGTGCAAACCTCCGAGCCAACAGAGCAACAAATGCTTTTGACATCTTAATATTTTGGAATCGCTACTGAGTTTTTCCTTCATGGAGTCGCGAGGGATGAGATCTTCACAAGCAACAGTGCTTGAAGATTCCCAAACCCTAAAATTTTCTGAGGTATTTATAAATTCCTAAGAATTAAATGTTTTAGCAGAAGAAATAATAACAGAAATATTTCTTGAAATACCTGATGTAGCTTCCTTTATAGCACTACTGGTCTGCCTTAATGAAGCCCTAACTCTTATCATAATCTCTTCTGGATATGAAACTAGTGTTGCTAGTGGCCCTTTAGGGTTTTCTCTAGTACTTGGTCTTCTTGAAGCCACCTTATTTCAATGGAGTGGCCAGATAGATGATTACAACCATAATAGTGTCCAAGATTTGTCTATCATCAAAGTAAGGATCTATGTCATCTCCCAGGAAGCTGAGCTTCAGTCTTTGGTCCCCGGCAACGATGCCAATTTGTTATCACTCCAAGAAACTCATCTAGGTTGTAGCTTGAGGATGCCTAGTAACTTAAAAAAATTTTAGGGTTTTCTGATATGGATCAAGTCAGGTGAGCTATATAACCTTCCACTCTCAATACATGCATGAAACTCACTCAATTACAGGGTTTTTAGTTACAACTGTTCAGAAGTTGACAATAAGGTGCAGGGATGGAGAACTCATCAGGCTGGCATATTAACATACAAAACAGATGCATATAAATGGCTAAATCATGATAAGGATGGTACTTATAAATCAAATCACAATAACATACCAATAGGATGACAACTATTAGTTATTAATCAACTTGAAAGTAACATAAATACACATGCAGGAATAAGTACAGCAAAGACAGAGATGAAGGCTAAACAAATCATAACAAAAGAGCTTATATTCAAGAATGAGCAAAATGAGAAGCTGACAATAGTATAGGATTATAAATCCCCGAAGTAGAACCCTTTCAATAAAATAATTCTTAGGATTTATATCCTTTACAAAAATACTCAGATCCTGAAAAAATGGATCTGATTTAATAAAAATAGACAAAATAATAGTTTTTTGCATAATTAGGTCAAAAAACCCTAATTTAACTACTAGTCTAACTAGATGTAGAATTCGTTCATTGTTTGAATCTTCTGATAACTAAAGTAAGCACTGTAATTAACTGCCACTGGTCCTCTACTCTTTCCCAGGTGTTGGTGAAGTAAACTCTTCATTTTTCTGCTGTAATCTTCCCTGTTAGGTCAACTTTTGCCTTGAAAAATTTGGCCAAACTGCTGAAAACTCGGTCTAAGAGATGCATTTGTTTCTTCAACTCTGTAACACCTGTGTATAAATAGAAAGAGGTTTTTGTATATCGGTTTGTTTTGAGAAAAAACCTCTCTCATTTTTTGGAAATTCATTTTCATATTCCCGAGACCTGTATTTCAAAAACATGTGTAAAACATGAAAATTTTGAGATCCGAAAATTAGGGCTTAGAGATGGATTCGATTCTCCTAGTATGAAATACCTGTAGGAAAAATGAGAGATATTATTGTTCTCTGACATGTTTGAAACAAAAATCTATGACCGTTTTTCAAATTGATTCTCCAGTCGCTCATAATCCCCATTTTAAAATGATGCCTTTTCACAGTAAAACGCCCCTTTCGGTGGCTTAGCAAAACTAAAGCACACCTTCCCTATTTATTTCTTCAGCGTCTTTGAGGTTTATACTTTTTCCCTGAGCCATCCATGTTCGCCAAAAACTAGTACTGTTTGTCAAAACTTATAATTTTTCCTCTGTCTTCTTTCGGTGGTTAAGAGGCTAAAACATTAGAATCGTCAGCTGCCGAAAGCGGGGCTTTTGGTGGCTAATGAACTGCTGCTACGTTTTCCTAAGCCACGGAAAGCTCTATTTTCTACAAAATTTTACTTATCCTTTAAATCATACTTTTACACTTTACTCCTGTCCTTTTGGTACTTTCTCAACCTGCATAAGATTTGGAATATCAGCAATATCATGGGCTACCTCCAGATTCTGAAGGCTAATAGCTGCCTCCGCTAGGGTTTCCAGTGTAAGGTTTGTTATAGGGATTGAATATTTCTTCTACAGACTTGAACTTATTATCATCCTATAGATCCTGGAGTTATCCTTCATCAATCTCATATTTCTTCATCCTGTATAACAAGAGCATTGTGTTTTAGGGTTAGGGTTTGGATTTTCCTTCTAAGACCTCTAGTTCATATATTTTACCTAATAGTCAGTTGATTCTATGGGACCTAGGTTTGATCTTTGAACTCTTCAGCATCTGCAGAAAATCTTCAGGCACTGATAAATGAGGTAAAAAATGCCACCTAGAGGACTGACAGGTCATCTTTGGCCCTAAAACTTTGGCCAAACCACTGAAAAATTGGGGCTCAAAGATCGCTTTGGAACTTGAAATCTGTGACACCTGTGTATAAACCAAAAGTGGTTTTTGTAGACTGTTTTGTTTTGAGAAAACAACTCTCTCATGTTTTTGGAATTGGTTTTAATTTTCTCAAGATCTAGATTTCAAAAACATGTGTCAAACAGGAAATTCTGAGATCCGAAAATTAGGTCTTAGAGATGAATTTGATTCTCCCAATATGCAACCCTTATAGGAAAAATGAGAGAGGTTATTTTTCTCTAACCTGTTAAGATCAAAAACAATTGAGCATTTTTCAAAGTGATTCTCGAGTCACTCAAAATCATCATTTAAAAAAAATGATTTTTCACAGTAAAACGCTCCTTTCGGTGGCTTAGAGCGTCCTGAAATTTCAGCCTTAGCTGCCAAAAGTTTGCTTTCGGTGGCTTAGAGACCGTTTTGAAACCATTCTTAGCCACCAAAACCTATGTTTTGATTTTTTTGAGCGGGCTTTTCCCCTAACTCCTTCTTGCTTGCTTTCGGTGGTTAACGCCCTTCTTGCACTATTCACTAAGCTGCCGAAAGCAACACTTTTAGGTGGCTAATGAGTTGCTTAAAGTCTCTCCTAAGCCACCGAAAGTGATTTCATGATTTACTCACTCGAAACCGCTTTCGGTGGTTATCTTTCAACCCGTGTTAAGCTATTAGCTACCGAAACAAATCCTTTCGATGGCTAATGAGTTATTAAGAACCCCACCTAAGCCACCGAAAGCTAAAACTTCTGATTTTTTCAACCATAGCACAAACAGAGACCTTCAATTTGTTAGTAATCTTTAAATATTTCATGACATGACTCAAATTCTTCATACTATAAAAATAAATTTATTTTGGGAGATAACACAATACTTGTCCGTTTCCTGTGTGGTTTGTTTTGTTTAGTTTGTGTATTCATTCTCCATCTATTTGCTGTAAACAATATTAGAACTATCTGATTGAAGATTTTAATGGAATTCAAATTCTAATATGGTATCAGAGCCTTATTGCGAATGTTTCATGCATGTTTCTCCCCATCAAACATTAGAAGCAGTTGGGTTTCCACAGAAGTCCCCTATGATGATTTGCTAGCTATGGATTTATTCAAGAGCAGCAGAGAGGGCATGAAGTACCCTGAAAATATGTTCATGTCAAGAGGAAAGGAATGATTCTAACAATTCATATGTTTTAGTGTGTTATTGCAGTGAAATTGACAGGTGCTACGTAGATTGTGTGAAGTTTTTGCAATCTTTCAACCAGAGAAATTATGAGTTCTCAAACTCATGAACCACAGATCCTCACAACTTCCAATTATCTTGAGTGTAGGATTGATATGTAGTTGTCCTTGTGTAAGCATGGCTACCACTATATCATATATGGATTGGATCTTGAGCCTCATCAGCCAGTTGAAAGGAATGAGTTTCTGAACCGTTGTGATGAATTGTTCGGGTGCTTATGTACTTATATATCCAAAGATCTCCTCTTCCACTTACAAGGCTTGAGGACTCCTAGATAAGCCTAGGAGAATATTGATAGCTTGTTTAACAAACAAGATGAGTTTTGGGGATACATTCTATAGAATGAGTTGGCATCTTTACATCCTATCAGTTTTGAGACTATTGAGCAATTATTTACTAAATTCAAGTGTCTGGTACTTCAATGTAGTGTGGAATAGATCGGAAGGATGAGAAAATTTCCTTTCCATAATCAACAAACTAGGCTCTAAGTATTCTATATTTGTTTCCATATTTCATTCCAAGTGGGAAATCTTTCCTCATTGGAAAATTCCTTCATTAGATTCTATTTTCAAGTCCTTAATCAAAGAGTGAGACAAGTTGATTCGAATGGGAGTCATCAAGACCTCTAAAGATCAAGTTATCCTAGTTACAGACTCTTCCAAAGCGCAAGAAAAGGGGAAATCAAAGAAGAAGGATCCAAAAGCAACTGATTCAAAGCCTAAGCATAATCAACAAACTTTCGAAGGAGCCTCCATCTCTAAGAAGAAAAAGAAAAAGTGTCCCTACTATATGAGGGGTTTTCATCTAGAAGACTCATGCATGAAGAAGACCCTCGACCAGATGAAAGCTCTATGTGTACAAAAAAATATTTCCCTTCCATAAAGAGCAGTCATGTCAGATGATGAAGAGAAGACTGAATAATATGAGATACCCTTGCATGCAAGCCTCTCTTCGTCGAAGGCTTATGTGATAGATTCTGGAGCATCCAACCACATGGTTTCTTCCAGGGAATCCTTAATCACCTTCTCTCTATTAGAAGGACCTAGAATTCATATAGGATATGACTCTAAAATACCAAATGTTGAAAGAGGTTCAAATAAAATCCAGCATGATGATTTCATGCCCTCTACTATAGAAAATAAAATTGTTGAAGATGAAGAGGAAGCATAGTTTTCCCTACAGTCAATTCGAATGAAAGAAAGTCACATTGAAGTGACTCCTTCTCCTGCTGCTCCAAAAGTGTATGAGATCCCTGATATCTCACCTCATCACATGGCTGATTGAGAAGAATACATTCGAATCTCTGTTTGTGAAGAAAAACACTTCTATTCTTTGCAAAAATTCTCCTGTAATTATTTAAAATTTGTGCATAGTTTACCAATGATTGTTTCAGAAACGGTAGATGAATTTGATTTCTCTATCTATAATGATGATTTTGTTGTGCATATAAGTAATACCATTGATATTATGGAAATAGTATCAGATTATAAGAGTGATCCATTTACTCTCATTAATCTAGATTTTCCGGTAAATTCCTACAGGATTACATGCACAAAAAAATAGAATTTTGAAGAAGGAGAAAATTGTGCATCTACCATCTCGGTGGAGCAAAGTTTTGGATCTGATTTATTTTTTGATTTAATAATATGTGATTCATTTTTTAAGATTCAAGAGATTTCAGTATTTCTTGTAATTGGTTTCATCAATTTTGGTGTGACAAATCAAGCATCGCAAGTCTCCAATTTTGTTGTTGAGGATTCGATGTTAGTTCTCTCTTATGAGTTTGCTGATATCATATTTTGTGAATTATTTATTATTTCTGAAGCTATATCATATTATGGATCTCAAGCATTCACTCTCCACAGTCCTAGGGATTCTCTACCTTTGGTCACATGCTCGTCCCCTCACAGAAATAGTAAAGAGGAAGACATTCTGCATCCGCCTAGACAATTGCTCCTAACAGTTGGGGATGATTTTACCACTCATGGTTTTCTTTTCAAAGATGAAATATATGATATTATTGGGTGTTCCTGACATGGTTCGAATTCTCAAGAAATTTTTCTCTCTCTTCAATTGATTTCAGCTACTCTACATTGGTCCAGTTTTGATCCTGCATCTATCTATATTCCTGATTCAGTTGGGCACATTATTCTTCTTCCAAAGGGGAAGATTCCTCTAGACATAAGAACTTTGCTTGGAATGATGGGTTCACCTACAAAGAAGAACCAAGATACTACTATTGCATAGTGCTACAAATAGCAGCAAAAATTTTCACAAGTTTTTTCAAAATTTGTATTTCTGCTTATTTTGAGGGGGGTTTTTTCCCATGAGGTTTTCCCCTATTTCCTCGGTTGTATTAAGAAACATTATGTCTTTTAGATTTTATTTGGGTGACCTATGCTATTTCTACCAGGTCCCATAGTTGTTGAAGTTAGGATTCAGGGGGGGTGTTAGGATTATTAATCCTCCCTTGACCATACTGTCTATTAGATTATTTATCCTAACTTAGGAAACCTTAATTAATTAATTGGGTTCACTAGTACAATTGGGTACACTAGTATTATTGGATCCACTTGGCCTAATGGGGCCACATGTACCAGTCACTAGAGTGTGGGGAACACTGCTAGAGGTTAACTTCCACTTACTGCATGTGCATGCATCAGTTTGGGCGCCTCCTAGACCAATCCCTACATTTTAGGAGCCATCGGGAGTCCTGGAACCAACATACTTTAGTTATTTGGAGTTAATACTAGTAAGTCTTAGTTATCCCCCAGTTACTTTCAATTATTTCACAATCAGTTAGCTAACAAAATATTTGCATGGCTAATGCATGGTTGCATGTGGAGTAGGCGCCTTTACCCACCTACCACACTCAGTTGCACTGAGTTAACTAGCTGTCACTGATTGATTGAGTTGTTGGACATATAGGAGTTGATCTATTGGACTTCGATATTTTTTGAGACACCATGAGTTAGATGGTTAATTAGATAAAGTCAGATCCAATGGATAGATTCGAATTGCTATGTAATGCATTCGAATTCTTTTCCTATGTAAACTATTGTAACACTAGATTTTATTGTTGTGAATGGTACTATAAATTCGTGATAAATACTTGTTCGTTTCTTGTGTGGTTTGTTTTTTTTCAGTTTGTATCTTCATTCTCCATCTATTTGCTGCAAACATTATTAGAACTATCTGCTTGAAGATATAAATGGCATTCAAATTCTAATAATGAGAAGTGACGGAGGGACACACACACATAGATATAGAAAGAGAGGGAGGAGCGACACACACATGGAGGGATGGGTGAATGATAGAGAGTGATATGGAGGGAGGTATATAGAATGTGGAGAGAGGATATGAGAGAGGGGGGGTGAGGGAATGACACACACACATAGATATAGATAGAGAGAAGGGAGACGGACACACACACACACACACACACAGATTGTGTGGGAGAGAGAGGGGGATGGTTGAGCGATAGAGAGAGAGGGGGAAGGGGTGTGTAATATAGAGAAAGTGATGGATGGAGGGATAGTTAGGTAAGTATATAGAATG
>LPNX010799904.1:308841-387354 GCA_001517045.1 Pseudotsuga menziesii | reverse complement strand
TAAAGACACACACACACACATATATAAATAGAGAGAGATCACAATACAAATCTAGGTAGGGCCAATGAGTACGAAATAGAGGGATAATTAGGCATATGTGTAGCCATAGATGCCAAAAATATTATTTAGGGATTGAGTATTGGATTTCCTCCCTTGACCATGTTGATGCCTTAATACACATATCTAATGCTCAAAACCTCTTAAAGGAATGTGCATATTTTCTTGGAGACTAAGCATACCTTGAGTAGGTCATGTGTGGTGCTTCAAGGAATTGTTAAGGGGCCTACTATCTATACTTAGTGCTAAAAATGTTCTAATGATACTGCTATCCCTGTTTCAAGGTAAATGATACCATGGAAGGATCTATTGAGGTTGTTCAACACATCATTCTTGGCTCTAGATGCCTAGAATAATCTTATAGGGGCCAAGGCCTAAATTTTGTCCCCTTATTATGTCTAAGGTCCCAAGACACATACATAGTACTTAGAAACCCCTGATGGTTCCCATATCCCCGTTCAAATAAAAATATCAACTTGAGAAGTAATATATGGAGATTTAAGGTGTCGTTCATGGATCTTGAGCCCTAAAAGTTGGTTTACAACGTAAAATTAAAACTTAATGTACCAACCATGATTAACACCTTATCCTCCATATCTAATGCTAAAAAAATCCTAAACATGGCCATATCCCAACTTAAAGGTTGAGGATACCCTTAAGATATCATGTGTGTTTATTTGAGGTGTTGTTCTTGGCCCTATATGTGTATTGGATTCCTTTAGGGCCTAAGGACCAGGTTTCCTCCCTCAACCATGTCTACGGATATGTTCCTAGTTCTAAGAGAATTCTAATGCACTGCATATTCTCTCTTAGATGAAAAATATCACATATGAAGGTCTTATGTCCAGCTTCGATGCCTTTTTCATGGACCTCAAGCCTTAAAAAATACCTTTAGAGCATAAGTTTTGAATTTCCTCCCCCAAGCATGGTCAAGGGACTATTACCAATACTTAGTTCTTAAAGCTTCCTAATGGTGTCCAAACAACACACAAAAAATTTATGTTCTTGGGAGGTTAGGCATCGTTGTTTGAGATGTTGTTCTTGATGATGCTAAAATATTACTATAGGTCCTAATTATTGATGATGCAACCTATTATTTTTATTCATTTTCCTAGCCATGCATCAAAACCAATTTTTGTGGTTCTCCATAACGCATGCATGTTTTGCTTCACAAAAACACGTGCGTGATTTTCTTCTCTATAACGTGTGCATGTTTTTCTTCTCCATAACGTGTGGGAATTTTGTAACTGTAAAATGCATGCGCATTTATCTTAGCCTAACCTATGTGTCACATGACATGTCAGGCTCGAGATTAACCAAAACGAGCATTACATAATAGAAGCACATTGTATTTTTATGTATCATGAGTGTGTTTCCTAAAAGTTGGATTGCATATAAAAGGTCCCTCATCTTCTTGCACTCTCCCTTGAGCAATTATTTATGAAACAAATTAATGCTTGGAATAATTCTAGCATTACCTCTAACATTAAATTTTATTATACAAATTATACTTCTTCCCGTGTCCCAACATCTAGGTCTCTCACTGCCCCAACGCTTGGTCTCTTAGTCATAGCTATGAATCCACTGATTTTTCTCTAGAAATGGCCACTTGGAATTTCCTTTGATCCTACACTTGCCATTTCACTAGTGTAAATTCCTTCCCTACACTTGCCACAACCAAGCTGAAATTTCTTTTCATTTCCTAATTTCTCCAGCATCCCAATTTTTTCCTCTGTTCTCACATCTACTACTCTAAATATGTACCACTGGACATAGATTCTCAGATATGGAAATCTCTATAGGAGAACATGCACTTCGACCTTCCATAATTAAAATGATTGTTTTCTTTGCTTCTTCTTGTGTTTTGGATGTTGCACAACAAAACAACAAAGCAAGATTTCAACACTGTTTATCACTTCACTTTTTACCATTTTTGTTATGTAAATTGAAATATGCTAGAATTTCTTACTTCTTTTTGTGTTATGAGTTTGGGTATCAACTATAAGGCTACTATCATTTTCTTACCTGTGCGATAGTAGAATTTTTCTTCGACCTATGCAACTTGTATACTGACAATGAAAGGCACCATTGCTCCTTGAGTCTCAGAGCACTTAGTGGCAACTGGGAAACCTGTAGCACTAACAAAAAGAGAATTATTCAGAATGAAGAGCATTCACCAACCACTAGCCTCCAGTTATTAATAGAAACCATCAGCTAGCTACTACATAGTTCGTTAGTTGTTGGGTTTTTGTGAGTTGTCCAACCACACCTATAGTAGGATTTAAAGTAGGTAGGATTAAAGTTGTTAAGACATATAATAATACTTGTCATTTCTGGGACTTGGTCAATTGAAAAGCTCAATCTGGGGTTGGGGAACACCTGTAGAGAATTCAATGGGACCTGAATTTTTGTAGGGAAGGTCATATTCCTTTTGGCTTGGTAGAAGCAGAGCAGATAGGAGAAACCGCATTACATTATGCTTTGGAGATTCATATAGAAGAATTGAAACTATATAGGGCTAGTAAAGAAACCTTGATTATCTATCCAAAATTTAAGGCCTGTTTGAAATAGATTTTCAAATTTTTGGAAGATTATGGAGAATAGAAGGACATACCTGGGAATGGCCCAGGTATGAAGCAGTGGAGACTCTTAATCACATTCAAGAGTCTGGAATTGAAAATAAAACTATATCATCTTCCTTATGACACCCAACATGCTATTGATCCTATCTGCGAGATCACCAAACATGAACATGTTAATTATATGTTTTGAACATAGATAGAAACTGAGAAAAAATATGAAGGAGGAGGATAAATTAAGTCATTACCCAAAATGAACAATTCAACAATAAATAGAAAGTAATCTAAAAGAAACAAGATATAATTAAACTTGTTTTTCACATTACTCTGTAGTGCCAACAAATAATGCCCTAGAGAAAGGTTATATCTCAAGCCAAATTTTGCAACTTCCTAATATGTTCTCTCACCCTTCTTTAACAATAATAGGATAGAGCCTTTTTAAGTGCAGTTTATGGGAATCCCACTCAATTTTGAGTTATGTGCCTCCACTTCAGATCATTGCTTGAAATTTATAGGAGAAATCCACTATATTGAAGAGGAATGCATTCATGGAGATTTATATGGATGAATTAGTTAAGATCGATAATCCCATCATATTCTACTGTCTAAATAAATTTCCTTCATCATCACTTCCAACTCTTCTGAGCACAATGTATTATTAAAAAGAGAAACAATAGTTACAACTAGCTCTGCAGCAAAAATTTTCATGTCCCCATTGATTTCAAAGCCTTTGAAAACCATTTCCAACTCCTCCAGTATCTCTATGCCTACACATTTATCAGTATATTGTTTTTTTTCCTCCTCAAAACCCTAATAAACATAATATGCATTGCTCAGGAAAATATCTAGAGAATTCAACCAAACCAAAAAATGTTGATTTAGTTTTAGGATCCACCAAATATGTAGTAGGAACACCAATCGAGATACATATATATGGAACACCTATTTCAACTACCAACCACTTGCCAAAAAAACACCTAGCTATTTTCTCGTCAATGTATGGGAATCAACAAAGGTTTTTGTAGTTTGATCAAGTATTGTTTTATGAAAGAGCCTACAAGGATATCTGTAGTTTAATAAGAAATACTATGGAACATGTGAGGCACTTGTGCCTTATATTAAATACACTACTGATCTACAGACCAATGGAAAGGTAAAGGCCAATTGGTCTAAATAAAAAAGCGCGGTGTAATATGTCGACTTCAGTAATTATACAGAGGGATATATAAGGAAAGAAAATCAGGTAGCTTGAATTTAACATGTCTCCCCATGTAAGGTTTGTCGCTACACCAAAACCTGCAGATGTTGATGAACATATGAAACCAATCACAAGGACCTATTATTAGGAGTGGCAATTAGTCCACATTTTTATATTACCAACGGTGCGGGTGTGGTGGTTATACCATGCGGTTGTACTGATACTCCAACATCCACCCTGCAGCATAGCTCGAGGGAATTGAACCTAAGAGATTACCTCTGATAGCATGAAAGGTTTATCGTTACACCAAAACCTTCAAATAGTTATAACCATATGAAACTAAGTATAAGGCCCTAATAGCAACAGTGGTGGTTAGTCAACATTTTTATATTCCCAGAGGTGTGGGTGTGGAGGTATGCATGAAGATCCAAATATTTGCAAAATTAAACATGGTATAAGAGATGAGGTCTCAGGTTCAAACCCCCCTCCAACATAGCTCAAGGGAATTGAACCTGAGACCTCAACTTTGATACCATGTTTAATTTTTCAAAGCTTAGGATCTTTAGTCCTAAATGAATTCACTTGTGAAGGAAGGTTGAAGGAGAAAGGAAGAATTCAATATACATTGAACAAACATTCATGAAAAAATTCAACAACCAAGAGACCACATTTGTCAATACAACATTACATCCAATATTATTAACCTGAATGTAATACAATGGAGCTATAATAGGAAAAATTAGAATGCCTTATGTGGGATTCAAATTCACCAACTTGGACTGACTCCAGTGCTAGCTCAATGTGGGAAATTCACCACTAGAGACTTGCTAATGCAACTCTGGACAACTGAACTAGTTCACATTCAGTTAACTAATCAAGGTAGGTGAGAAAATGTGTCAAAATTCCCTTAAAACATGCAAAATAGTGCTAGACTAAATAAATATGAACTAAGTGATGGGAACTAGAGAATAACTAAACACCAACTAGGGTCAATTGCTAGTGAATTTTGGTGGCACTCAGAGTGGTTTCCTAAATTATAGGGATTGGTCTCTGAAGATCCTAAACTCATGTAGATAGGCACATCAAGTTTTAGGTGGGATCATATGAAGTCCCCATGGAACTGGTGAAGTGGCAACAACCTCCTAAACTAGGAAAAAGGAAATTAGACTATGGTGGTTAAGGGAGGATTAATTAATTAATCCCAGCACCCCATTTAAAAGTGCAATCTTATTTTCCATTTTTGTTGGATAAAATGCCTTTGCTCATATATATATATAGTATTTCAAAGAATTTTTGCAAAGAGCTGAAGTCAGGCTTAATTCAAATTACAAGGAGTCAACATGGATAATACATTTATGTCCTCTACAATTGGATCAATTCCGTATCAAACAGTCTCGACCAATCTTGCACTCAATGAAAATATTAATTGGAGTGGAATACGTGGGTTACACAATATATGCATGGGAGACAAAGCATTTTATTTTGTAAGGACGTTTGGAAACTTATCCATTTCATGACTGGGCAATTCATTAAAATGTAAGTTCAAAAATGATTTTTCTCATATACTTTTGGTCAGGGATGATTTTAAGGAACCATACTTATTTCAAAGTGTATAAATGTTGGAGAATATTACCAATTCTTAAAACACCAACTATAAAATGATTGGCAATATTTTTCAAAAAATATTTTAATTTCCAAGGATTTTATATCGTTTATATAATAATTTGGCTATTTTTAGGGTGAAAAAGTTTTACCCCATCAAAATTGGGAGAAACAGGGCTTCAAAAAATGCAAAATGGCGAATCTTTTTCGGGATAAAAACATGGAAAAATAGCCCACTGGGATAAAATTTGCCCCTAAAATTATCCCTGCTTTTGGTGCATCACTTGGGGAGGCAATATTGATGTAATGCAACATGCTTATATTTACATGTGTGTATTTTGACATGGTTAAACTAACACAACCACTAAATGTGTGATTGGTGGACCTCGATAGAACACCGAATACAAGTTAAATATTTTTTGTGTATTTTGACATGGTTAAACTAACACAACCACTAAATGTGTGATTGGTGGACCACGATATATCACCAAATACAAGTTAAATATCCTTTGGCATTTAAATTTATTCAACAAACAATAAAAGAGAAAATAATGATGATAGCATAAAGACAAGAATGATGACACTCACAAATGCACTCATTCATAAAATCCAAAAAAAATACTTGACAATTACCATTCATTATTAGTGTTTAACAATTTTTGAGAGCGTAAATTTTCACCTGTCAACTGAGTTAAATCAATGATGAAAATGATTGACAAAGAAAATGATAACGTATGCTTGGGCATACGAACATTTAGATTTCAATACATAAGAATCCATATAATTGACATAACTAAATTAGCAATGAAGTTGATTGAGAAAACTATTCATAACGGAACGCAACATTAGTTTGTGAAATGTTTGACATTTTAAGCCCACAAACCTCTTGATGAGTTAGCCTTTCATCTTGAAAACAAGGAATTCTCATAGAAGTTTTGAAAGAGTTTTCTCATGGCATGGTATATAAAATACAAATAAAAGGATGCATTCCTCCTCATAACTTTATTCACCGACATAACTCATTGTTTAGCTATGTGAATACCCAAACTCTCTTGTAGACAAGTCAAGCATGTTGGATCTGAGATCTACAGAGAAAATAAAACACAGAATATATAATAGACATTTAATAATGAACACAAAGGTTTACTATGGTAAAACCCACGGAGCAATGGTATCGGTCTTCTTATTATTCAATGAATGAATATTACAACAGCTTACAACTCTCTGACTCTTCTCTACCAGAATACAAGAAATATATAAAATTCTTTCACGGTTACTCTTAACTGAACAAACTAAATTAATTTGATAAGTTCGTTATGCTGCCACCGAGAGAACGATTGTCACCCGTTTCCAATAATCTCTACCTTGACAACAATTTACCTGATACCTTGTTCATTTCTCTATTCATCACCTTTCCTACAAGCCTAGAGAAGCTAGGAACCACCATAGCTTCTCTAAAGTAACCGACTTCGTGAACATGTTTGCACTATTCTCTTTAGTGTGAACCTTTTCAAGAAACACTCCACCTTCATCAACAACATGTCTAACAAAATGGTATTTTAAGGGAATATGCTTTATCTTACTATGATAAGGTGTATTTTTAGCCAAATTAATAGCACTTTGACTATCACAAAAAACTATTATAGTGTTTTGAACTTTTCCTAACTCACCCAACAAACCTTTTAACCAGACTGTCTCTTTGCAAGCATGTGAAGTAGTTATATATTATGTGTTTTATTTTCTCTGTGGATCTCAGATCCAAAGAGAACTTGTTGGATCTGATATCCATAGAGAAAATAAAACACAGAATATATAACAAACATTCAATAATGAACACAAAGGTTTACTGTGGTAAAACCCACTGAGCAATGGTATCGATCTTCTTATTATTCAATGAATTAAGATTACAACAACTTACAACTCTCCACGAGCAGGCTTCTTCATGCCAACGAACATACCTCCACTTGGTCAGCATTTGGATCTTCCACCTCCAGCATTAGCACTCAGTGGTTACAGGAAAAGCTCCATGCTCATAGCAGGTAGCAACGATTCTACTAGAGAGATAATTCTTGCACAACAACAATGATGATTCTACTACACAGTCTCTTTTTTAGCATTGGGGATTTGATACCACTTGTTGGATCTGAGATCCATAGAGAAAATAAAACACATAATATATAACAGACATTCAATAATGAACACAAAGGTTTATTGTGGTAAAACCCACAGACCAATGGTATCGATCTTCTTATTATTCAATGAATGAAGATTACAACAGCTTACAACTTTCTGACTCTTCTCTATGAGAATACAAGAAATATATACATTTCTTTCACGGTTACTCTTAACTGGACAAACTAAATTAATTCGGTAAGTTCATTATGCAACCACTGAGAGAACGATTGTCACCTATTTCCAACAATCTCTACCTTGACAACAATTTACCTAATACCTTGTTCATTGCTCTATTCATCACCTTTCTTGCAATCCTAGAGAAGCTAGGCACCACCGTAGCTTCTCTAAAGTAACCGGCTTCATGAACATGTCTGCACTATTATCTTTAGTGTGAACCTTTTCAAGAACCACTCCACCTTCATCAACAACATGTCTAACAAAATTGTATTTATGGGAATATGCTTTGTCTTACTATGATAAACTGGATTTTTAGCCAAATGAATAGCACTTTGACTATCACAAAAAACTTTTATAGTGTTCTGAACATTTCCTAACTCACCCAAAAAACCGTTTAACCATACTTCCTCTTTGCAAGCATGTGAAGCAGCTATATATTCTTAAGCTTTGACATCCAACTAATAGCTCCACCTACAAGAGTAAATACATAACCTGAAGTGGACCTCCTCTTGTCCAAATTACCTGTAAAATCAGAATCAACATAACCACAGACTTCATCACTACAACCATCAAAAGTGATACAATAGTTTCTTGTGCCTATTAGATACTGAAGCACCCATTTCACTGCTACTCAATGCTCTTTTCCTGGATTTTCCATGTATCTACTGACAATACCAACTACATGTGAAATATCTGGTCTTGTACTTATCATCGCATACATTAGACTTCCTACTGCATTAGCATATGGTATATGAGACATATACTGCTTTTCTTCATCATTTTTAGGACTCAAACCTGAAGAAATATTGAACTGAGAAGCTAAAGGGATATTAACAAGTTTCACCTTATTCATATCGAACCTCTGAAGTATTTTCTCCACATACTTCTTTTGTGATAACCACAGATTGCCATTTTTCTAGTCTCTATGTATCTGCATGCCCAAGATCTGATTTGCTGCTCCTAGATCCTTCATATCAAATTTCCTAGCCATTTGAGCCTTTAACCTGTTGATTTCAAACATTCTCTTGCTTGTGACAAGCATATCATCAACATATAACACCAAAATAATGAACATGTCATTTTCCAACTTTTTAAAGTACATAGAATGATCATGCTCATTCCCACTAAAATTCTGACTCACCATGAAAGAATCACACTTCTTGTACCATTTCCTGGGAGACTGCCTCAGGCCATACAATGAATTTCTGAGCTTGCAAACAAACCTCTGTTGCAATTATGAACAAACCCTTCTGGTTGTTTCATGAAAATTTCCTCATCTAAATCCCCATGTAAGAAAGTTGTTTTGACATCTGACTTCTCTAACTCCAAATCATACGAGGAAACTAGTGCTAACAAAATTCTGATAGAAACAAGTTTTACAACTGGTGAAAAAATATCATGAAAGTCAATACCTACTTTCTGAGAAAACCCTTTTGCATCCAGTCTCACTTTGTACTTTGGTACAGTGTCATCAACTCCTTTCTTCAGTTTGTACACCCATTTGCAGCCAACCACTTTCCTACTCTCAGGAAGTTCCACAAGATCCTATGTCTTTTTCTTTTCCAAAGAATCCATTTGTCACTGCCAGACACTTTCAATGCTTCCTGATAACTGTCAGATTCTCCTTCATTAGAAATGAAAGAAACATATATGACAAAATCATCATACTCTTTGTAAAAGTTCTTTCCCGTGTAGATTTCTGTAGAGATTGTTGTGGTATCTCTTCTATTTCTGTCTACTCATCCTCTTCCTGAGGAGTGTCCTCATGAATATCCTCTTGCTCGACATCCTCATGATTCCCTTTTGTAGATGTCCGAGTATCAAACTGAACTTGCTGAAACTGTGGTACATTAGCCTTTTTCAAATCATTACTTACATCTAAATTTGATAGAGAATGTTCATTAAATGTTACATCTCTATTTATGATGACTTTGTGGACAGTAGCATTCCATAATCTATATCCCTTAACAGCATCACCATATCCAACAAAGATCAATTTTCTTGATTTAGGATCTAGTTTGGAAGGCTGATTTTTGGGAATAAGAGCATACGCTTCACAACCAAATATTCTAACCTTAGAATAATCACATTGTTGACCTATCCATACCTCTTTCGGAATTTTGTATTCAATGGCCATTGATGGTGATCGATTGACCAGGTAACAAGATGTAAGCAATGCCTCTCCCCACAATTCCTACTGCAAGTTTTCATTACTGAGCATACTCCTTGCTCTTTCAAAAAGAGTCATGTTCATGCATTCAACAACGCCATTCTGCTGCAGAGTGTAAACAGTGGTCTTATGCCTTTCAATCCCATCCTTCTTGCAATAATTATCAAATTCCTTGGAATTAAAATCAGTTCCATTATATGTTCTAAGACATTTAATGAACCTGCCAATGCTCTTTTCAACCAAAGCTCTAAACTGCTTAAATATATCAAAAACATCGGCTTTACTTTTTAACAAATAGATCCATACTTTCCTCGATTAATCATCTATAAAACTGACGAAATATGATGATCCCCCATAATAAATTTTTGGAGATGGTCCCCATAGATAAGAATGAATATAGTCTAAGATACCTTTACTAGTGTGTTTTCCAGATTTAAATTTTTGTCTATCTTGTTTACCATAAAACAATGCTCACAAAACTTCAAATTTACACATTTTAAACTAGGAAGCAACTTTTGATCAGCAAGTACCTTCATTCATCTTTCATTGATATGACCTAACCATTGATGCCATAGATGAGTGAATTCTACTGCACCAACTGATGCTACTATTGCTTGATTGATTTCCATTCTCTCTTATACAGGTTCCCGAATCTGTTTTCCTTCATAAAAACCAAGATACCTTTCGATATCTTCATAAATCCACCTTGAACCACAAATTAGTAACCAGCATCATCAAGAACTCCCATTGATATCAAGTTCTTCCTTAGTTCAGGTACATGTCTCACATCTGCTAGAGTTCTAACAATCCCATCATACATTTTAATTCTGATACTCCGTATCCCAACGGTTTTACATGTAACCTTATTTCCCATGTAAACTATATCGTCATCTACAGATTGGTATGTGTGAAACCAACTTCTATGAAGACACATGTGATGAGATGCTCCAAAATCAACTAACCAACCATAAT
Source organism: Pseudotsuga menziesii (assembly GCA_001517045.1). Lineage (NCBI taxonomy): Eukaryota > Viridiplantae > Streptophyta > Pinopsida > Pinales > Pinaceae > Pseudotsuga > Pseudotsuga menziesii. The sequence continues at coordinate 376,424 of LPNX010799904.1, read as the reverse complement.
GATATTCTAAGACATTAGAAGTAGTTAATACCTCATCAATCATACCTGAATCATTTTCTACTATGTTTGCCTCATTTGTAGAGTTCTCCTCCCTAGAAGCTTGCTTGCGTTTCCAACAGTCTTTCTTAAGATGTCATGCTTTATTGCAAAACCAACACTTCAATTTACTCTTTTTGCCCTTCGAATTTGATCTTGATGTACCACTTGAATGTTTTCCTCTTTCACTAGTTCTTCCCCTAGCTATCATTACTTCTGATGTCGAGTTTTCAAGACTATATTTCTTTCGAGTTTCCTCAGAAATTAAGGCTCCCAAAACATCATCAAAGGTAATAGAATCAATAGAACTAAAACTAATAGAGGTTACAAAATGTACCCATGACTTAGGCATAGAGCACAACATTAAAATCACCTTGTCTTCAGAACTAATAAAATATTCCATACTAGACAATTGACAAACAAGAGTATTTAACGCATTCAAGTGATCAGAAATTTTTGTACCTTCTTTCATACGCAAGGTAAATAACTGCCACTTTAGGAGGATTTTATTTGTCAAGGATTTGGTCATATACAAACTTTCCAGTTTTTTCCAGAGACCCGCTGCTGTAGTTTCAGACACAATGTTAAATAAAACATCATCGGTGAAGCATAATTGAATAGAACTCAGATCTTTTTCAACTATCTCGCTCCAGTATTCAATTGACATATCATAGGGTTTCTTGGTTTTCCCTACCAATGCCTTTGCCACTCCTTGCGGAATCAACATAACCCTCATCTTGACCTTCCATAACTTGAAATTATTTCTCCCCTTGAATTTTTCAATTTCAAATTTAAAACTCTATGATTTTTCCATTTTCTCAAGAAATTTTCAATGAACCAATTTCAGCCTTCCAATATATTCTAGAAAAAAAATTTTCTCATAACTTTATTCTAAACTTCCAAATAAATTTTCGATAAAAATTCCACCGTTTTTATTCCAAAATTTCAATAAACCTTGCGGGACTTTTTTTTATATATGTTGGAAATAAATATATTTATATCCCAACTTCAAATTAACTCATTCCATAACACAAGTATTTATTTAAATAACCACTCTTAATTTCCAGCAAAAATACAAAGTCTTTTTTCTTTTGACCTTTTTGGCTGACTCCAAATGAGACTTAGACTTTCCAGAATTACAAAGAACTTCCCAAAAAATTTAACACTGCTCCGTTTTTTTAAAATTGGTGTCATTCTATTAAAAATTAAAATGTTACCGCTCTCCATAAAACGTAGCAGCAAACAACGATCTACAAACTTCTCCTTCTCCACGCTGGATGACACCGATTCTCTCTCCATGAGCAGGCTTCTTCATGCCAATGAATAGACCTCCACTTGGTCAGTGTTTGTCTCCTTCACCTCTAGGCTCAACACTCAGCAGGTTCCAGGAAAAGCTCCACGCTCATAGAAGGTAGCAGCTATTCTACTAGATAGACGATTCTTTCACAACAACAATGATGATTCTACTACAAAGTCTCTTTTTCAGCACTCGGGCTCTGATACCACTTGTTGGATTTGAGATCCACAGAGAACATAAAACACAAAATATATAATAGACATTCAATAATGAACATAAAAATTTACTTTGGTAAAACCCACGTAGCAATGGTATCAATCTTCTTATTATTCAATGAATGAAGATTACAACAACTTACAACTCTCCGACTCTTCTCTACGAGAATACAAGAAATATATACATTTCTTCCACGGTTACTCTTAACTGAACAAACTAAATTAATTCGGTAAATTCGTTATGTAGCCACCAAGAGAACGGTTGTCACCTGTTTCCAACAATGCAACTCAGCAAAAAGAGGATTATTTAAGTAGTGTATATGCCAAAAATGAAACAATTACCTCGAAATCCATTAATTACATGGGGATGACGGATCGGCTATATGGATGAACTCAGGATGCAAAAATTGTTACTCAAGCTCCCTCATGGACCAGTACACGTTAATATAGATTTCTTACCACGCAGTTGGTTATCAACTCATTCTTTGAAGTTGCAAAAAGGAGATCATCTGTAGATGCATGCCACACAAACTCCACTGGATCCGGATGGATTCCAATGACATTCATGAAAAATCCATCTTCATAATGCTAAACAATACCTAAAGGTAGGGACTCTTTGCTAGGAGACCCTCGTTGTTAACATAAGTAAACAATACCTAAAGGTAGGGAATTTTTTCTAGGCGACCGTCCTTGTTAACATAAGTAAACAATACCTAAAGGTAGTGACTTGTTTCTAGGAGGCTCTCCTTGTTAACATAAGTAAACAATACCTAAAGTTAAGGACTTGTTGCTATGCAACCCTTCTTGTCTTTAGAGGCTTGTTGATACGCAACCCTCCTTGTTAACATAAGTGATCCATATTAAAGATTGTATAACATGGATGAATGTGCATAGAGTTCAACTTAGATTTCAAAGAAACACCATTTCACACAAAGCTTGCACTTTAGTTGTTAAGTGTTTTTCAACATATTTTGGATGGTCCATTGAGATGTGAATTTTAATTCTAAAAGAAACTACCAAAACGTAGAAAATCTCACAAACTTAATAAAATTTATATAACTCAATTCCAATTCCCACAAATTTATGAAAACCCATATTAAAAAATTATGTAAACAAGATATTTTTGGCTTTCGACATCATGATAGATGTTGGCCTTAAGGTGGAATAATGATTCTGACTGATTGTTCAAAATATCTAAGAATCCTCTATGTATAACAAAATGTGTTCCAAGGAGTAGAGTTTGGAGGAGGGAGCAATAGTATTATTAAGCTGATAAATCATAAGGTCTTACCAATACTTATTTTTTTAATTCTTTTCCAACCATCCTTTAATCTTGAATTTGATCCTAAACTCATAATGGAGGTTTTGTGATATGTCTAACGTTAAAGAAATATAACTGCGGAAGATATTCTATTTTGTATTATTATTATTTACACCTTTAGAGATGTTGTTCCTCCGATTATGGATGTCATTGATGTATTTGGTCATGTAAAGTATTGAGGTAAAACCTTCATTGTAAGTCGGGTTAGTAGTACCGACAAAATTATTATTAAAATGTATTTTTGAGTCTTCCGATGCAAGTTGGTCGTGGAATCAAGGAGAATTCATCCCTTTTGGGTTATTACTCCTCTCAGCTTATTAGTATAAATAGGGGAAGTGCCTCCCTGATTTCAACACACTAAAAAACTCAAGACATTGCGCTAGAGAGAGAAAGAGCAGTCCACCTGGAGGAGAGGAAGCAATCTAGTCTTATTCTTGGTGTCTTATAAGTCTTATTCTTGGGTCTTACACTGTACTTGGTTGAATTCTATATTGAGGAAGTTTTGTTGGGTTTTCTTCCCCACGAGGGTTTCGCAAGATAAATTTGTGTGTTCTCTTTTCTACTTTGCTCATTGTTCTTTTGAAAATCCTTTTGTTTTGACATAACATATTTGAAAAGAAAACTTAAGATCAAAGGTATTAAGAAAAAAAAATTAAGTGTCATTTCAAAGATTAAATAAATATAAATATGTTGGAATACAAATGCAATCATCAAGCAACCACAAAATTTCAATGACTCAAATAGTGAAAGTTGTACAACTCACTATGAGGAATTTTCGAGTACACAATATACTTCCAAAACATCGAACACCTAGAGAATTCATTCATACAAACATATCACATATCAACACACCGATTTTTTTCACATGGTTTAAACTCTCGAAAAGGAAATAGTCCATGCCCTATCCAAATAGCTACTTGAGGAAATTTAGTATGCGAAATAAAGAAATTTACAGATGATCTTCTCATAATCGATCAAATAGCTAATGAATCTCCATGCTATTTAAATAGATATCATGGACCAATCGAGTGTTAAGCCACATATCAAAGGTAGTTAAGATCGAAGAGAAGATGAATTGTTGGTTCACTCTATGTCTAGAACATATCGTGACCATTATGTGAGATATTTACAAATGCATACTAAAGAAACACACTTTTCATAACGAATATATTATAACAAGTTGACCTTAACTAACTCGTAAGTTTCTAGGGGCGGCAGGTGCGGGTGGGATCCTAGTGGATCCTGGAGGACAAGTGGAACATCGATTCGCTTGGGGACTTGGATCGAGAACTAATAATGAAGCAGAATGGATGGCGCTTCTCCAGGGTCTACACCTCATTCGGACCAAAAATCTCCAGATAGTTCTGGTTTTCGGCGACTCAAGACATGTCATCTATAAGATGATTAATGGGTATCCTATAGGAGACATCAAATGCCGTAGATTATATAAAAAGGCTCAACTTCTTCTGTCCCAGCACATTGAATTTTACCACATTCTTCGCCAGAACAACAAAGACGCAGATGCGATGGCCAATGTTGGAGCTAGTCTCCCTCAAGGACATTACAGTCAGGATGACGTTCCTCCCATCTTCAAAGTCATTCCATGAAGAGGACCTCAAGGAACCAACATCAAATCAAGAATAAGCAAGTTTTTGAAGAGGAACTCCACACTCTCAAGGATTATCTTAGAGTGAACTTGGTCTTATCCTACCTTAGCTCTCTGGTACCCTCTCTCTCCTGCCTTATCCCTCTTCCACCCTCCTTTCCCCTTCTCCCTTTTCCTTCCACCTTTTTCCCTCTCCTTCACTTTTTCCGGCTCCCCTTCTCCCTCCCAACCAGCCGTCACCCTCTCCATCGTTTTGGCGGCCTTCAGCATTTAAATCCCCGTATTGTCTTATCCCTTGTGAAGGCCGCGTGTACAGCCCATCTCCCCTCGGCTGATGAGAATTTAGCTCCCTTCAGGCGCTCAATTAAGTGTCTCTTTTCCTCGCACGATCGAGGCTCTCCCTTCTCTGTCTCCATGTCGAATTTTGGCATTATTTCGCCTCTTGATTTCGCTGAGGGTTTGTTTACAGACCCTGCCTTCCTTCTGCAAGAGGCCGATGTAATTGGTATTGGGAGTCCTCAGGTTTCTTCTAGGCAAGCGCAGCCTCTCACCCAATCTACAGCCGAAGAAAATCTCTCCCAGCTAGCCCTTTGTCATTGCCATTATCCTTCTGCTCTTTGGGAAATTGATTCTCAGGTTGAAAACTGGAGTGAATCAGGCCACCAGCAAGCAAACCTTCACGATTTGGAAGATACAGCTCTTTCTCCCTTGCAGTCTTAGCTGTCTCGCTTGGCAATTTCGTCCGACCTTGGTATTATGGCGCATTTGGGTAATAATCTCGGCATGCAGGATTTTATGAAGAACCTTCGAAGGGTATATGAACTGACTGCTATAGGGGTGAAGGAGAATAGAGACACAGCCAAGGAAATAAAGGGGATGAGCGAGACTGTTAGCAGGATCTCTCAGGATGTCAGCGACAATGGAGCCCGCACTGACGATTTGGATAGCAACCTGCGTGAACTCTTGGGCAGAGTTGAGCATATAGAAGCAGACCTCCAAAGGCTCGTTTCAATGAACCAGGAGAGCAGGGTAAATGGAACCAACTCCTCAGCCTCCCAGCCCATGGAAGAGGAATCAGTACAGCAGCCTCGCCAGCTTAGAGGCAACTGAATTTTATTGTCTTCTTTACTTCCAGTTTATTGAGGGGTTTTAGTATCAATTTTTGTATGAATTATGTTTTTCTGCACTCTGCTATGTAGACAGTTCGTGAGGGTTTTTACAACTCGTTTAGTATGCAGCTCAGAAGCAATTTTGTGCTCTCTGTTTTGGGAAATAGACTTTGTATGGCTTGTTGTCTTTGTGCCGTCTCGGCTTTATATCTCCCTTCGGAAATGTAATGAATGGCTGTGCACAGCCTGTTAATACAACCCCTTTTTCTGTTTTTGTTAAAAAAAAAAACTCGTAAGTTTCTAAATATCCCAACATTCCCTATTAAGAACAACTTGGGATAGGATTGAAGGATTTAGTAAAGTTACACTAATAGGAGAAGGAATGAGGCATTAGAGCCTATCCCCCCTTAATGACAAGTTCCTAAACTCCTAACATAGATCGAAGTGTAGAAAAATTTGCTTCTGTAAAAGACTTTGTGAAATGTTTTTAACTTGATCATCTATAGTGAAGAATAACGCTTCAATAATGCAATTATGAATAATATTTATGATGAAGTGCATATGTAGCTCAATGTGTTTGTTGCGTTGATGTTGAATTGGATCTTTGATGAGAATGGTGGAACTTTGATTGTCACACCAAAGTGGGGTAATATTTTGCTGCTTGAATCGAAACTATGAAAGGATCCATCGAATCCATAAAGCTTCCCAACTGGCATTAACCATGGCTCGATATTCTACTTTTGGTGAATAAATATCAAGAGATTATTTTTTCTTACAATCCCAAGTGACAGGTCCAGAGCCCAGACTGAAAACATAACCAACAGTAGAATTACAATAATTAGGATCACCATACAAATCTAAATCAATGAAACCAATCAACAAAGGAGGCCCCCCTCGTTCCCTGAATATATCAAAGTATTATTTTTTCTACTTTCCAATGAATTTCATGGGGTATTGTAATATAGATGGAAACACGACCAATGAAAAAATAAATATTAGGATAGCAGTGATTCAAGTATAAGAGGTTACCAACAAGTTGACGATGCAAGGTGGCATCTACTTCACCTGAAGTGCAAGTGGAAAACATTTTGACTCCATACTTGAAAGGAGAAGGCGCTAGTTCAAAATCCTCCATGTGAAAGCAATGAAGAAGTTCACAAGCATACTTATATTGAGAAATAAATATTCATCGTTTTCTTTTCAATACTTGGAGATCAAGAAAATGATGCAAATTTCCTAAGTCTGTCATTTCAAAAATTTTCTTAAGAATGGATTTCACAAGAGTTAAAAGCTTAGGGTGACTACCAGTAAGAATAATATCATCAATATAAAGAACAAGGATGATGAGATTATTTCCTACTTTCTTGGCATAGGTATTGGGGCTAGAATGACATCTAGAAAAACTAGTGTCAAGGAGAAAGCTGTTCATTTTGGCATACCAAGCTCGAGGAGCTTGCTAAAGTATATATAAGGGTTTCTTAAGGCAAAAGAAAAGGATAGGTTCATTATGAACATATCCAAGAGGTTTTTCCATGTAAATTTCTTCCTACAAATAACCATGTAAAAATGTAGACCAAACAACCATTTGATGGACCTCCCATTTATGCAAGGATGAAAGGCAAATAACGAGGAGTATGGAGTTCATTCTTGCGACAGGAGAAAATGTTTCATTGTAGTAAATTCCTTCAACTTGGGAAAAAAATTTGCCAACTAACCTTTCCTTAATCCTTTCAACACTTCCATATGATGCATACTTAGTTCTGTAGACTCATTTACATCTTAAAATTTTTCTTCCTTTTGGAATAGGTACAAGATCCCAAGTATAATTTGTTATTAAAGTCCAATACTCTTCATCCATAGCTACATTCTAATGTAACTTTCCTAAAGCTATTGTAAAAGTTTATGGATTATGATTCTCTGAAACTTGATCCAAAAAAAAGAGGCTCGGTAGAACTGATAACGTGTTCAACATGGATCTCTAAGATCACCAGCAAGATCACCATCCAATTCACATGTTGAATGGACCCATCAAGGAGGAGGTTGGGTTAGTTAAACTAGAGAAAACTGAGTAGGAAGAGGTGGATTTTCATCCTCACGGTCATCATCAAAAACTGGAGTTGGAAATATATCAAGGAAGTTGGGACTAGAAGAAGGCACAAGCACCTGATTAGGCTCTCACACCATAGATGGAACAAATGCCGAGTTAGGATCACAAGAAAATATATTTTCATCAAATTTAAAATCTCTTCAAATAATTATATCATGAGAATGTGGATAAAGAAGTCTATAACCTTTTACATCTTCAAAATATCCAACAAATATGCACTTTCCACTTTTAGGCTGCAATGCTTTCTATTTTTCATTTAGAATGTGAGCCCATGCTTCACTACCAAACACACAGAAGTGACTTACATCTGGTTTAATATTACTCCATGCTTCTTTATGTGTGATACCTTGTAAAACTTCAGTGGGGGTGCAGTTAACTATGTAATTTTCACATTTTATCGCTTCATCCCAAAATTGAAGACTAAGTATGTTAGCTTGAAGCGTATAATTAGCCATTTCTTTTATTGTGTCATTATTTCATTCAAATACACCATTTTTTTGTGGTGTATATGGAATCGAATGTCATTGCAGATTCCATGTTTTGTGCAGAAAGTAGTGAACTTGTTGTTAACATATTCTCGCCCATTATCATATCAACTTAAGAGTTTGATGTCCAGATTTTTTTTCAAAAAGGGAATTATAGGATAAGAACATGTTAAATACTTTACTGTTAAGTTTTAGGAAACAAACCCAAGTGCATATGGATTAATCATCAACGACAGTTAAGAAATATTTGAAACTTGAAAAGGAAGCAGATGGAATAGGACCACACAAGTCACTATGCACAATATCCAAAGGGGATGAGGCGTGCCAAGAGGCACATTTTCCAAAACTGTCTTAATGATGTTTTTGAAGTACACAACCAGAAAAACATCATCCTTTCAAGATACCATCAGAAGACCTCTCACCATATTTTCTTTACATATTTATTGCAATGCACAATAATTTAAATGTCCAAATTGCTAATGACAAAGTTTTCTCAAGTCATTGCTATGAACAACAAAAACTGAAGGAAAAGGTGATGACCCAAAGTTTTTAAATTTGTATAACCTAGTAATATCTTCAACAATTCTGGCAGATAGGGCATGCTTATAAATTTTAAAATATTTGATTACAACTTGGTGAGGTGTACACGTTACAGTTTTACCTTCACTAGAGTGAGTGATTTAATAGATTGACAACAAATTACAAGAAATTCTTGGAACACATAGTACATCATTAACATTATCATTATCTACTGGAATTGTTCTAGATCCTACAACACTTAGAGATCTATCATCACCAATAAATATTTGTTTGGTGTTACATTCATACATAATAGAAAATATGGCTTAATCCTTATCCACACTTTTGGGATTAGTCCTTGTTAGCTTTCCCGGAATGTCCACGTTTTCCCAATGTTTCTGATTTACCATGATCTCACAAGGGGGCATGACAAAGAGAATATGCAACAGAGAAAAATTATTGAAACACTTCATTCGATAGGGGTTCACTCCACAGATCTGTCAACACCCATCGATGTAAGCTCCCTAAAAATTATCCTGAATAGGCTTTACCCTATCCAGCAACACCTACAAAGAATATGCAGTCTCAGCCGATATTTCTAAGGGAGGGATGCAAGAACCATGTTTCCACAGAAGAAAGAGGACTTGTGCAATATGTCTTACTCTATCACACAGTTAATCAGAGATCCACGGGTTTACGCATATCATTCATGATATCTACTTATCACCATTCATAGTAAAATCATACATCACACCAACATAATTCATATTAACTTAACAAAGCCATCAAAAAATATTAACCCAATGGACACTGCAAGACTTAGCAAAATTTAGATTAATCCATGTAAAATCATAGATCCCACCATCATTACGTTCGCAAGTTTAACAAATATGGAGATAAAAAGACATGATTTTCATCATAAACATCATCCTTGTATTATTTCAGAAACACCTCAAAACAGATAAGTGTTCCTTGTTCAAATACCCTCATACGAGAAAATAAATTATTCCATAGATCGACAACATGATCGATCACATACAAGCAGATCCAAGACTCAAAAATATCTCTCTGATGATTCCCCTTCGATCAATCGATGATCCAATGAATCTACTCCTAATTCTACTTATAGGCTTAAGCCATTAAAAAATGTTCTGCATAGGCCAATTTTCTAACTACTTTTGACCAAAAATTCTAACTAAGTTTACAACAATGACTACACTTTGTCAGTATCTTCTTCCATGCAGTTGAATCTCTCACTTGTCATTGTCTTCCTTGTCGCACTTTTCACATCTTATCCTCTTTTGAACAGCCCTCCAACACAAACTTGTGGCTCGTCCTTGAGTCACGTCAGCTGGGGATTACTAGTGCATCCAACTTTGTCATGAATTCATCATAGATAGGTTTTACATCATTGACAACTGCTTTGACATATAATTTGATCGTTGTGCACTGTTCTACTTTTTTCTCCGTAGGGTGATCCTCATTCATCTTCTGGACTGTGGTTAATTCCTCCTTTGTCTTCATGACCTCTTCCATTGCTTTAGGTGCCACTTCCTCTACTACGCCCTGTAGTTCATCTAACTACGTTGACCTCCTCTATTGTCTGGTATATGCCTTGTTGACTTGTTGTTGTATCTTCTTAATCTATGTTTCCTTGGTCACCTGTACTAGTGGGGGAATCCCTTTGAGATATCCACGCAGAGATGATAATTGCACTTTTTATTTTGTTGGTTGCACTTCCAACTGGTGTAGCTGCTCATCCTACACCAAATTCCCCCAATACTTGGTGATATCGTTTGCAATTATGTGAACTATCTTCTCATTCTCCACAAGTTTTTTTGTGGTATCCTCAATGACTCCTCTTCTCTCTGCGAGATGCTCTAACGGTGTGCTTGGTAATACTCATGCTTGAAGCTCCTTGTTCTACTTTCTTAGATCAAAAACTAGTTGTCCTCATCGCAACACTTTTTCTTCGACGAACATATCTTGGGTAATGGCCTGAATATTTCGCATACGACAGAGATTAATCTCTCTAATCGCTTTTGGTCATCAAAATCCTTGGTATTTTCGTTCACCACTTCCTCTTTCTCCATCTCCATTTAATGAATCTCTTCTTCCATCTTTTTTACTTTCACTCGAGACTTGACCAATTGATCATGCACTATCACCTCATGATATCAGATCTCTTGACTCGCTTCATTCTAGAGTATGGTCACCATATGCATTGAAATCTCATTAATGTTGACGTTAATCAAGTTGAATTAGTGTAAAGTGGCATTGGCATCTTGATCCCCTATTGTAAGTACTTACAAAAAAATCTCAATCATCTGCACTTTCTTTCCAATACTTACCTTGGGTGCTCTTTGTAGTGGGTCTGTTTGCGGTACCCTTGTCTCCAGTACAATCTTTGTCAGGGATTACAAAAAATCCCTTTACTTGGTGGAAATACTCTGTGGCATGTTTCGTTACTTGTGCTTGGATTTAACTGGTCGGTGTATTAATTGCGACCAATATCTTTCTTACATGATCTTCTGAGAGCTTTCTGGTGCTACTCCATTCACCTGGTTCAAATCGTCTCTTTGTCCATGCTTATTCCTATTGCTTCTCCATCTCTGAATCTGTCGGATTTGATGATGTTTCCTCCTATGAGTTCTTCTTAGAATCCTTCACCTTCTCCTGCTCGATTTTAATATCTGGTGGTAGTTCAGCTTCCGTTTCTGACATTTTGTCAATGTTGAATGGAACTTTCCACTCTAGCGGCCATTCATCAACGATGGTTTCCAACTATTCATCATTCAACTTGTACCATGTTTTCAACCACTAATGCTACGCATCATTCCTTGCTTGGATGTGGATAGAATGTAGGGCTATTACTAACCACACAAGCCTCCTATACTTTGTCACGACCTCATTTGTGAGTCGCGAGACTTTTCCTTCCACCTCCTAGAGTGCATCCAAATACAAGTATAAATGGATGTTGTTGTCAATTTATCACACTTTGTCATTGAGCACCCATAGATTCTGGTACAATACTCCTCTACAGGTTTTGACAGCTTCAACATTTATTCCTTGATAATACTTTGGTTCCATCCAACCCACAAGTGCAATCAATATTAGCAACCATGAGTGGGTAAATCATCTTCTCCTCTCATGCACCAATACAACATCTTCCATCAATTGGTTCAGTGAAAAATAGAGACCAATTCATTTGAAATCTCAATGTGCATTGCTCCATGCATGAGCTAATTCATGACGTGCAATGGTTTGGCTAGTTCATGCGCATGTTTTTTACGGCTAGCTGCTTTGCTCCAATTCAAACTACTTTATCATTAATGGTGCTAGTGACATACACTCTCTTTTCGCGTATCACATTGTACTTTTTCATTAAGCTCGTGACCAAATTTTTGTCATTGTCCTTCCCTCTGAAGTATTGAAATGGATCGACCCATGCCTTGGGAAAGCTGGTGATCTATGAGATCAAATCGACCATCATAGGGAATTTTGTATCCATCCATAGATACCCACCATGGAAGCATGATAGAAACTACTTCACACAGGAATTAGATTTTGTCGAAAGCCCAAACTGTGACATGTAGATGATAGCCAGCAGCCTCGACCACTGCAACCCCAATTCCCATTGTGTTGGTTCTCTAATGATGGGACCCTTGTCGTCGTGTGCCTGAGGTTCATATGTCTCCTCTATGCATTCTCAATATGCCATAATTTCATGATTAATGTATTGCATCTTCTACAACTGCGGAATGATGTTCATCGTTACAGGTACTCCCTTTGGCGTTGTCGACATCTTAATGCTATACTTTTTATTTTTGCTGATTCGAACCACTGACACTCCTGGCTTCCACAGTGGTAGTGTTGATGTCTGGGAAATTTCCAGGGACTGACAGTAGGGATTCTCCCCGGAGATCAATCCCAATTATATCGTCCACCGTTTGTTGTGGGGAATTCGTCCGGTTAACGTTTCGGCTACCGTATATTTAAATGTTATCTTAAGTTTTATCTGTTACGGCTTGATTCACTGTTTATGTTGTTTTATTTAAATGAATGATGAAACGAAAATGCCTAAACTAAATGCATGTAACTGATGAAAAAGAACCTCATAAGTGATGCTTATATTCTTACCTCCTGTCTTATCATTCCTTCTTTATAAACTACCTCTTTAAATTTGAATCTAAACAAGTCTATTCAGTTCTAGTCTATCCTATTCTAATCTATTTTATCCCCACGGGGAGCAGGTTTTAAACTTAGAGAAATGTACTATAACTATTCATATTAATCTCATAGATAGTTGTTTGAAGTTCATATGCATATCTACAACAGAAATAATGTTAAATAAATCTCTGGCATAATAAAACATTCATTACTCATTCTATACATAGACATTTATGTAGAAAGCAAAATCATTCATAATCATAGAAATAATTCAAATAAGTCGAAATGATCTCACAGTTGTATGGAAACAAGAAGTAATTCTACATTCGAAATTCCACACATCCCAAACAAATTCCTGTGCAATCCTTTCTAGGAATGTAGGTCCTTCTCTATTCCCAGAAAAATGAGTTCTCCTTATAAAATAATCCATCCTTCTTTGTGCTAGCAAAAAATCCCTCTAAATCTAGGGATTCCAAAAATTCATCTTCTAGTCCTTTACATTAGGAAAATGAAAAAATATACAAAAGACAAAATTTTCAAGTGGGCCCTACCAATATTGAAACATATTCTCCCCATGTGTTTTCCTCTTCTGTGATAGTTTTGTAGTTTATTGGCTCCAGCATTTGCATGGTCACTTCGTGCATGACCAACTATGTCTCCATGCGTGTCACCTTTTTTAGGCGGATATACACACGTCTTCTAAAATGTAATTGTTGACAAAATCCTACCCAACCCAAGTGTTAATATCTTCTTCGTTGACAACTTCTATTTTCTGAGTGTATTGTATACATCCTCGTAGTCTATCATGCATATGTTCCATATGCTGGTCCATGTTTGGAAGGTCAGTGATCTTTGCAACCAAAGAAAGTTGGAATTTCTCGCAGACTTGACGCATTTTTTATAGAAATCATCAAATTTTCCCAAAGTTTTGGCGATTTCATTGTTTAACCTCATGGAGGATTTCCTACAAAAATCCAAAAGTTCCATTTCTATTTTTATGCTTTCGACTATTTTCTGTGGTAGGTGTTTTGGAAAATTTGAGTTGGCTTCTATCTAGGTCAGCTGGATTTTAACCTTTTATCTGAATTCCATTAGTCCTTTTCTAAAATTTAGTGACTCTACTGCAATTACCTTTAATCTTGTCAATATCAGCCTTACTTTATAAATTTCACCTAAGAGATTAACTTGAGCTTGATGTATCTTTCTTTAGATTTGGCAAGCCTGGTCATGAAAAGGAGTGATGTCCTTCTTTTTCTCATTAGCTATCTTTCGCTAATTTTCTAGAGATCCAAACTGTTCCACCAATTCTTCTACTTGGGTTTTTAATTCTCCCACATGTTGGCTCACTACAGACTCTCTTGATTCCAATTTTGAGATCCTGGATTTAGAATCCTTCTTCTCTTCCTGTACATACAATGCATTCTTTTATGTCTCAAAATTTTGGTACTCCCTTTGGAGTCTTTCCTTTTTCTGAGAGGATATCATTGTGCTTTATTTTCAAATCAATTCCCTCTCCTCATATTTTCACCACACTATCCTTCAGCTTAAACATCTTCTCCTTGTGGCGCTCCACATCTTCCATCAATCGATCAACATTGTCGGCGCTTTCCTGCGCAACCACTACATTTACTGAGGCTGTGAATTTAAGGTCTTTGTGAGTACCATCCGTTATGGTGCTTTCAATGGCCACGACCATGTCATCTTTCATTCCCATCTTCAATCACTTCTTTGACCTTGTGGTGATTGTTGGTAGGGGTTTTGGTACAAGTCAGTTGTGCAGCATCACGGATGCTACGCAAGGTCAAAAGAAACCACACAAGTGGAGAATGGCTTGAAAGTGGAAAATAAAATATTTTTTATATTTTATGTCACCTTTTTGTACTTTGGACCATATTTTGCGTAGATTGGTCATGATTTTGTAGATTCAGTTAATAATTGGTTAAAATTTAGTTAGAAGTGGACCTTGAATGTAAAGGCGCGAGCCTATAAATATAGGTAGAAGTACAAGTGATGTAAATCAATCAATCAAGATATAGATATGGAGAGACTTGAGAAGGAAATTGAAGAGTACTTGTTGAATTGTGAACTATTTTGAATCTATGGATCATTGCGCAGAAGTAATTTGAAAAGGAAAAAGTTGATCTAAATTACTGTTTCCTTTTATATTTTTTCCGTCTTACTGTTTTTACAATCCAATGATTAATGTTGATTTAAATTGTGACATGGATCTATGATGCGATGTTTCCTACTTTTGAATGGGGTTATATTTCTAGATATGTTTGCACCACAGTATGTTTATGTTAGTTGTGAATGAATGATGCGATCTGTTAAGAGCGATGATGAATGGTCTTGTTAATGATTAAGTAGTCAGTCAGATCTATGAATAAATTGATAAGATTTCGATACACATAGTCCTCTTCTATCCTGTAAAAAAATGGTTCCGACATCTCTCCCTCGAACATCTCGGGTGAGACTTCATTCACTTCATGGGTGTTGTTGGGAAGGGTTAAAGCTATCTGGGCTAATGCTTAGGGAGATCGCGGTGATGGCATATAAGTGGTTGGCCCTTCTGCATACTTATTCTTCTTTGTTAAAGATATCTGAGCATTCATAACGAATTTTGACGGTCGTGCAATGTTCTGTGACCTTTCCTCTGCTATCATTGCTCTAGAAACTTTTCTCACCAAAATTAAAAATCAACATCTCTTTTACAAAATCAGCAGCATGTTTGACCTTAGAGAACTTGTATCTTTCTATGCAAAAAGGTAGTGGTGGAAAGGTTTCCTTTTTCATATCATGCAGGAAGTTACGTATTCCGTTTAAGAACACTTTCCTTACTACTTGTTTTTGGACTACATAGTCTGTGGCATACTTGAGAAGCAGGGATGGAGCTTTGGAGAATCAATACATTCTCAGGTATGTTCCTTCTTGTGATAAATAGTAGTCTCCATACTCGCTGATAAATCCCATAGAATTATCAAACATCTAGTTTGGTTCTTTGAGGAAAATCAAATCATAAAGATGAATCAAAAACCCTTCACAAATGAGTTTATAAAAACCTACATACTTATGTGCCCAAAGAATTTGATAAGCAACAAACATAGGGGACTCAGTATGGGTCCAAATGCACCCAAAATTTAGAAAAAGTGTACCTACTGTAAAATGCAATTGATAAGGTAGGATGACACATAGAACTCATATATTTTCTGGGTTATACCTCCTTGTGCGGCTGCTACACAGGATCCAAGACTGTATGATATGATGTCTGCCCAGTTAAAAATCATGCCCTCAAAGGAAATCCAATTCAATTTATACAAGGTTTCCATTAGCACAGACAAAAATCATGTTCAACATCAAAGCTATGATCTTGAATGGGGTTTGTAGGATTTGGGACTCATATTCCCCACTTGCCTTTTGGCATAATTATTTTTCGATATTTTCATTTTCTTTGCACATTCCAAAGGACCAATACTTACCCATTTAATCCAATCATTGTTCATCATAACTTGTGTAGGGGGTAGCTTGTAGACCAATGCCATGTAAGTTGTTAGAACGAAGCAAAAGATTCTCCTTTAATGTATGATATAATCTTGGAGGAGGGGTTTTTCTATGGAAGAATCCAACCAATCACCATTGAGTAAGGAAATAGCTATGGGTGTGTAGAGGCTTTGATAATTAATGCATTTCTTATGTTTTGTTATAGTAACATTTATTGGAGACTAGCATCGGGGACGTTCTGATCTCTGATCATCATATAGAAATCTACCCATTTTAATTCTGGAACCACTCCTGTGATAGCCTTAGTATCCTCAAACTTAATGTTCGTCCTAAAGATGATATCTACATCTGATACTGGTTTGCTTGCCCTTTCCTTCTTCTTCCCACCTTTTTAAGGCATTGTGTGAATTCATTGTTTTCAAGTCCATCCTTCAGAAAGTAATCATGCTTGGTGACAATAAAACCTATGACATGAGTATAGTGAGAAGTGTCTTAGTAATACCACAACTGCTTTGAATAACGAAAGAAATGATCATACATTATTTCAATGAGGTATCCTATAATGAAAATAAAAGATGATATATGCATGCATCATTGTTCCTCAAACTTGGAGAGTGCAATCATTGTATGGTGTTAGAAATGAAAGAAAAACCATCGCTACCAATCCATTGATAGTCACTCAAAAAGAAGCTGCGTAAGATGGAGAGAGGTGCTTTAATCCAAGTTGCTTGAGCATTCGTGATGTGATAAAAGGATGTGTACAGAAAAACCAATAAACACCTATGCACATGATGTTATGTGGGTTATCATCCTATTGCTATCCTATATCAAAATTTTGGAGGAAGCTCCTCCAATTCTCCTTCTTTGTTTTAAAACCACAATATCTTACCAAAGAAATGTTGAAGGTAAGAATTTTATTGTTTGTTTTCATTCATATTCATTTGTGATTTTATTAACATTTTTTTATTTTATAAAGGTTAATGGAGTTTACAAACTTGATTTCCAACCTTTTATTTATTAATTCCAAAATGTCGAGGAAAAGAGTCTTACTCTAAATCTTATTCAAAGGTGAGGGTGCGCAAAGAAAGATAGGTGAAAACCTCATATTGTTGCAATGGCTCATTTTCATAGTGGTGGAATAGGGGGATTCCCAAAATAAAACCAAGCGATTTTTATGTAACGTTTCCAGTATCCTTTTCACTAAGTCAAGTTTATAGGGTGTTTATTGTTCCTCATTCGGGGTCTTCAATGTGATAGGTGGAGTAAAAAGCATATATATGTGTAATAATCGTATTGGAGAAAATCCCTCCTTATGAGAAGAGAGGTTTAGGAACAAACTGGAAACCTAAAAACCATGGAAACATATACATGCCTAGTATTTTGATTGGGAGGTTATCTTAGCCTAGAATCAGAGCGAAGTAAGGTCTGAAAACTTTGCTCATAAAAATTAGTCTATTAGAATCTTGACAATTCGACTCGGGAAATAACTTTTCTCGATGAAATTCGAATGCGTAATGAACTCCCCAGTGATATAGCAATGATGAAAAGGAACAAACCATGGGAAAAGATCCATGCAGGATGGGCCAAAGTCTTACGGGAGTAGTGTTCCTAAAAGACCGCTTCTCGAACAAACCTTTCATTTTTAAAGTGAATCATTTTATACTAGCTAGGGAACAAATACGATCATGAGGCCAAGCTCTATTCTAAAAAACCAATCATAATGGCTTCTAAACGTGAAAACAAAAAAAACCACTACCCTAGGGGCCATGGAAAAATGTTCTACCAGGTATGGTGCTACAAAACAGAGAGAAAAATGATATCTCAAGATGAAAAATGACTACGATGCATCTAAATCAAGTTTCTACCACATATATAAAAGATTCAATCTTTAGAAAAACATAAAAAGTACAAAATGTAATGTACATACCTATCAATTATTGAAAAGTCACGGGTTGGGAGAAAATGAGATGGCTCTAGATGTCTCTCATTGGTTGGTTTCTCTCCGAACAACGTTTCGTGAAATAGAAAACAAACAACTGCACCCATTTATATAGAAAAATAACAAAGTGCATCATTAATGCGATAGTTGCGAGACTTAATGCAGTAGTTGGACAATTAAATGTGGTGGGTAGAAAAATTCCATTTGATGCAATGCACTTTTGGTTGCAACAACAAGGTTTGTGATGCTGACAGTATCGACACACACTTTTAAGTTATCTCGATCACTTTGGCGATATTGTTTATGTTCTACCGATAATGTCGGAATCCTTATCCCAATTTCTCCAATCCCAAGACATGTGATTGATTCGAAAAGTTTCAAGGTTTGCGCTTTGGAGAAAAATCAAAAGTATTCTTCGTTGTTTCAGTGTGAGACTCCGAGTCGACCCAAAAATTTGCATCTGATAAGACTCCCAAGCACCTCCAACCGCATCGAAAAAAACTCATGATTTTTTTTCGATTGGCTTTGTCTTCGTTCCGTCTATTGGCCAATTTTATTTGATTGCAACTGTATCAGATGAAAACTTTGATTTTCTTCGAAAATTTTAGCCACTTTTAATATCGACATCATTCACTGATCTCTTCGATCATTTTGGTGGTGACTAGTGAGTTATGCCCAACAGTGTCGACACGTTTCGTTGAGTTACGCTGAAACAATATTTTGCTAAAAAATTCTTGTGTCGAAGCTGATTGTGTTGGAGATACTATATGAGTTCCTCTGATTTGTCGGAGAAAATGGTCAAGTTGCTTCGATAAGTCGGCGATAAATCGTGAGTTTAACTTAGCCAAAACTTATGTATTCAAATTTTGCGAAAAAACTAAGTGTTTAGGATGGAATCCATAGAGATGGAAAACTTGTTTAAGTAAGTTTTCAGTCAAAAATATAAGGAGGGGCCCTAAAATAAAAAATTTGTGGGGGCAGTTGCATTAGCAACAATTGGTGACTAGTTGGCGAACACATATATATGAAAAAACTATCTTTGGAAAACAAGACTGCTACATGGTACTAGATTGTGGATATACAACAATTTCTCCAATGTGTTCTCCAAGATCATTTAAAAGAATAAACTTATCCAGGGATGTAATTTTTTGCGCATCAGCTTGATTGTCATTTGTTGGGAGTAGGGTAACTAGGACTAGGGGTCTTGATAACTCTCATGGGAAAAAATATGAAATTCATTTTGCCTCTGTCTTTTGGCTGCCACTAGATATGACTCGACAAGATTGTAACAAGGATAGATGGATGTATTTGTTTGTTCCTCATTCCCATGCTATTAGCATTCTTTTTTATGCTTTCTTTTTAAGAACATTTGTCTCCGGAGTCTTCCTTGATTGCTTCTTCCACTTTGATAATTAGGTATGGGTTCTTCCATCCATAATGTCCTTTTGTGTGAGTAATAAAATTGTTTCAATCTCACGGACAAAGAAGAACCTATCTCATTTTAGTTGTTAAAGAAACCAGTTTGATCTGAAGGTTTATTCCTTCAACATTGTTTCTTTGATGAAGACCATTTTCCTTGAAATTTTGACTCTTTAGTAAAATCCTTTTGGATTTTAATGTGTTGCATAGGATTATTTGAATGCCATACATCTGTCATACCTAGTTCCTTCGTGTGGGTCTATCATGGTAGGCTTCCTAAGACAGATATTAGTATGAGAAAGGACAGATCCCTATGATAGTACTCTAGAACTCATGAACCTTAGTTATTTTACAGGGTTTAAAATGAATTCAATGTGGACTCAAAATTATCTTCCCTTTCTATAGTCTATCAATAATTAAATAATATCAAGTTTGATCAAATTTTACCACGCATGTTTTCCCATAAGCAACTCCTTACTTTCAAAGAGCTTTGAGATTATTCAAATTCCTATAATTCCAAGCATCAAATATTGATCTGGTTTATTATAAGAAAATAACAAGAAAAATGCGAACAAAGTAAATCAAAGAAGAAAAAACAAACTATAGGAAATCAAGAAAAGAAAGGTTTATTTATGTACAAAAGTGTTCCACAATCCTGGGTGAAGTACTGTTTGAGAACAAGGCCATTTACAGGAAAGCTTTCTTCGTGCCCTTGTAAATCTTGCAACTTGTAAGTTGAGGGGCCAACCCATAGATGTTGAAATTTTGTGTGTTTTCCCTTCTCGTCATGCAGGTGATCCCACTTTAATACTAAGTCTCCTACTTCAAAGTTTCTTTTTCCGGATTTTCATTTATCAAACCATCTCTTGACAATGTCATGATGTTCGTTAAATCTATCTTTGGCCTTTTGTTTGGATTCTTCAAGTTTCAATAGAGTGTTAATGTGTGCTTGTAATATTTCCCTACCAGATCCTCATGAGTCTTAAGCTAATTGCAAGAATGTTAGCATAGTGTTTGGGGGTAAAATAGCTTCCTTCTCATATACTAGAGTATAGGGAGAAACTCCTAAGGAATTATTTGGGGTGACCCTATCTTCCCATAGTGCATTCTGAAGGGCTATGTGCCAATTTATTTGATTCTCAATAAAAAAAATCTTCAAAATTCGAATGAGATTATTATTCATTTTTTCTCCTAAACCATTTCCCCGAGGATAATAATTTGCCGAATAATGTAATTTTATCCCTTTTTTCACAAGAAAATTATGTTATCTTGATAGATGAGAAATAAGATGCATTATTAAAAACAAGGGAAATTGGAACCCCAAACCTGGTCATAATGTTCTCTCACAGAAAGTTGATGACTGCATACTCATTCAGTTTGTGCAATAGAACCACTTCAACCCATTGTGTGAAATGATCCGTAGCCGTAAGGATATACTAATGTTGTAGTGAATAGTTCTGGTTGATTTCCCCAATAATATCTATGCCCCACTGTTCAAATGTTTATGAAATAATGACAGTCTGTAATGGTCTTACGACTTTTGACAATCTGCCACCACTCCTTTGGCACAAGTCACATTTTCTTACCTAAGTATGAGCATATTTCAATAGAGTGGGACAATAATAACATGCTCTGAGAATATTATGAGCAATGGTATCTACCAAGAAATTTCCTCATGCAGGACCATCATGTAATTCTTTAACTACTTTGAATGCATATTCTTCTCAAGACACCTAAGAAAAACTCCATCATAGTTCTTCCTGAAAATTACTTTATTAATTATATGAAAAGAGGTTGAATTCAATTGAAGTTCCCTTATCTTCTTGGAGTTATAATGTTTCGATAGATGTCCTTACTGAAGATAATGCACTAAATATCTGTACCGTGATTCAGGAGTAGTGAAAATGGGGCATACATCAATTAAGTTTAATTCGGCTTCATTCTCCCAATCATAATGTTCATTAGCATGAATTTCCATAAGAACATTGCACATCCATTGACCTTTAATGATACTATCTGGTTCGAATTCAAAATCATATTCTTGTAGTGATGTCACCTAATTTCCTCTTTGCTCGCCCAATTATTTCTGTACAAAGAGGGACCTGACAGCCGGATGAGGAACAATAATGTTTTTTCTATTTTTAAAAATATAAGGTATGGATTGTTTTACTACCTTGAAAAATGCGTAGGCCTGTTTGTCGACAGCTGGGTAATTCAATTCATCCCCTTGTAATCAAAAGATCATAAATGATATTGGGTATTCATCTCCCAATTCTCCTTTCTGAGTGAGCATTGCTGCGAGAGAGTTATCTTAGGAAAAGGTGTATAAAATAAAATCCTTTTCAAAGTCTAGACTCCTTAAAGAATGTGCACGATCTATTTCTATTTTCATGTCTTTAAAAATGACCTTATCGATATTATCCCACTTGAACTGTATTCTTTGCTTCACCATTTGCTGCAAATATTTTACAATTTGTGCAAAATATGGTACAAACCTTCGAATAAAATTTATTTTTCCCATTAATGAATGCATATCCTTTTTACTATGGGGAAAGAGAATATGAGATATAGATTCAATTTTCTTCGTGTCTATTGAGATTCCCTTCTTTGAGATGATGTAACCCAACAATTTTCCTTCCAGAACTGCAAAAATTCTCTTCTTTGGATTTAACGATATGCCATATTTTCTACAACTGTCAAAAATCTGTTTTAAGTGAAAAGTGCGGTCTTCTCTTTTCTTGGAAAAATGGTCACATCATCTAAGAATACTACTACACAATGGCCGATTAATCCTCAGAAAGAAATATCCATAGCCCTCTGAAATGTAGCTCTGACATTTATGAGGACAAACAACATTCTCCTATAAGCAAACGTTCCCCAGTTTCTGTGAAATGTAGTCTTTGTTCTATCTTGTTCGGCCACTAATACTCGATTATAACATGAAAACCCATCTAACAAGGAGAACCATTATGAGCCTGATATGATTTGAAGAATTTGTTCCATCGGTGAAACTAGATAGTTATCTTAGTTTTATGCTCTATTCATATTTCATAAATCAACACACAACCTTATCTCTCCTGATTTCTTTTTTACCAGAACCAAATTTGCTAACTATTCAGAATGTCGAGCCCTGAAGATAATCTTTTCATCTAGTATCTTTTTCACTTTGCTTTGAATTAAAGGATCTAACTTGGGATGAATTTTCCCAAGTTGCTGAAATGGTTTTACACCTATCTTAATAGGAATTACATGCTGAATAATGCGTGTATCATATGTTTTCAGATATTCATATGTCTAGGATAAGATATCTTTATATTGTTGAAACAATTTAATGAACCTACACCTTTCTCTAGGCGAGCAACATTTTCCCAAATTTACATACTTGGGTTCAACTTCCATTCCTAAATTTATCATCTCATATTGCATTTGTGAACTATTTTTTTTATATTTGGTTGTTTTTTCTGAATTTGTCTTGCAAATCAAACATTCCTCCCAGTGTTCTCACTCCTTTAGGCATGAAATTTCCTTTGAACATATCTCTGTTTTGTAAATATGCTTGATGTTCTTCATTGTCGATTACAGATTCTTTGAAAACTTCATCATTGGTTATCAAATTAATGATTTTGTCATCATCATCAAACACTCTCAAATTTTTGATATTGTTGGGTACCAATAGCATGAAAATTAGTTCAATAGAACACATTATTAGTTGGCACTAACCTAGAAGTAGAAGTAGCTAATAAATCAGCTGCAACATTTTGTATTCTAGGGATTGCATTTATATTAAAATCATTAAAGTGTGCTATCAAATTCCATGCTTCATCTTGGTATCCTTTAAGGTGTGTAGATAAGAAATGAATGGTGTCTCTTATTTTTCTTACAACTATCTTTGAATCACCAAAAACTTTTAAATTTATTATATTTATCTCAACGTATTTCTTGAGACCTTCAACTAGGGCTTCATATTCATCGGTATTATTTGTGCATTCAAACTCTAACCTACAAGAGAGAAAATGTTTATTCTTTTTAGGATCAATCAGAAATCAACCTGCTCCCGATCCCTCTTTTGTTCTAGAATCGTCAAAATATAAAATCCAAAATCTATCTTCTAAAACTACTTCTTTAGTATCATTTCCTACATTAGTGACTAAATTTACTATGTTACAATCAATGTCATCAGTCTGTGAAAATCAAAGGAGATCAAACTACGTATCTGATTCACAATTGACTTCCTCAGCTTGGTAATTCCCTGGTTCAAGCTCTAAAAAGTAGTTTTCCAAAATTGAAGATGAGAAATTTATCGGCTCATTCTTTTCTTGCAACTAAGTTACATTTTGTTTCATATGTGATTCTCTCAGCATCTTAATCTGATTCTGATTATTCTTGTATGGAATCCATTTGTGAGACCAATCAATTGCAAAATAATCGTTAAGTTTTATTGACCAGTCCCTGCTCAAAATTAATCCATAAGCCTCAGGTATATCTACAACCATAATATCTATTTACTGGCACATTGTAGGATCTGCAGACAATCTAATTAGCACATCTTTCATCTCCCCTCTAACCTTAACATCAGACCTATCCAGTTGAATGATTTGAGAGGGGGATGGTGTTGATTTACCATTAATCTTCCTACAAATAGAAAGTGCTATAACATTGGACGAGGCTCTAGAATATACAAAATTATGTACATTGTGATTAAAAATTTCAAATCATAACAGGAAAGGAAAATTCTTAGATTTCGATTTACCACCAATGATTTCTTCGTTAAACTCATTATCTGACTCAATGCCTTCTGAAGTACTACTTTTTTGTGGATCAAAGGCTTCCAATATTTTCTTTCTTTGCTAAGGAATATTACGTAATTCAAATAAAGAAATATTCGCTTTAGTTTTCTTAATGTCTTCCATAATATCACACCCCATGTCATATTACACCGTGCCTTTCTTAGTAATTTTTTTTTGTTTCCAATTTTTTCATAGGTTTATTAACTATTGGTTTTGTCTCTTTTATGTTTTCCGTATTAAACTTATGTTGCATTCGAGTAGCGCTGATAATTTTATTCATGGATTCTTTTATCTTCTTTGTTTTAGGTAGCACTAAAATTTGATCCATCACCATTCCTTTACTTCTCATTGTAACATTTACTGATGATACTTGGATCTCTTTAGTCTTTTCTTCCTCACTCAGCCCCAATGTGGGTGCCCAATCCGATAAAACCATCGTGGTTTCTTCATTTTTTTCTTTCGGCTCATTTTTTTGGTCTTCTTCTACTTCAGGATCTTTCAATTAAGAGTCTAATAATAGATTCATCATGAACGCCATTGAATTTATCGATTATGGGAAACTTTTTTCATAGTGGTGTTCTTGATGAAAATTGCAAAAATGATCCATACAAAATTCATTAAAATTCAAAACAACAAAGTTAAGTAGAGGTGGTTGAAGCGGTCCAATTTCTTCCCTTTTCTTGTAATAGGGCTTGAATGGCTTTCTAGATGAACTAGCTCCTTTCTCCTTTTCTAAGTCTACTATCTTGCTTGATAATTTATGCACCATTTGACCATGTTTTCTAACTCATTAGAATGTTATTCTTTAGGCCTAGTTAACTTACAAATGTTTTTTTACTAGTTGTTGTTTTCACTTCGGGTTCTGAAGTATGCTTCGCTATACTATCAATATCGGCTTCCACCCTTTTGGATTCTTCATATTTTTCTATCAGTGTGTGCTTAACTGTGCTTTTTATAAGCATTGCTATAGGTGGTATAGTGTTGTAGTATAATATTCTACCAAAGACTCCTCAGTTGGTTTTGTTACAACACTAAAACTGTTTAAAAGAGTAGTGAACCTTTGATTGAAATATTGGACCTTCTTTTTATTTTCCATATTCATAGATAACAATTCTTTCATGAGCGTGGCTATGATTTTATCGTTTCCAAATTTACGTCTAAACATCCTTTCAAAAGTATCCTAGTTTTATATTGAGTTACCCTGTAGACTGAAATACCATGAAGATTCTCTTGGTTCGATAGTGTACGGGAATAGTATGCAGACAACGTCTTCATGCTCAACATTGAGAAGACTTAGTGTGACGTAAAAACTTTTCATATGATCTTCAATGGAGATACCCTTTCGAGGATCAAACTTTGGTAGCACTTTTTCTAGGTACTTGGGTAAATTGCGTAAAGGTGCAGCCAAGTTGAGTGGCATTGTGGCTCTCCATGCAGGTTGATTAACAACTGCAGCCATAACTCGGAGCATAGATTGTGGTGGAGAATGCAGAAAGTCTTGAGATGTATGGGATTCAAGTCCTAATTGATCAAGAGGTTGGGTGATTTCTTGGAGAGAAAAATATACCAATTCTTCCAAATTTTCCACAAAGACTAAATCTCGAGTGTATGCGACTTATTTCTTTGGAGATTTCCTCCTAGTTAACGTAGGAATTACTTTCAACCCACCAATATTCTTAACGTAGGGTCGCGTATGCCTCTGAAAATGATCAACTTCTTCAAATGGGACAACGTATAAGAATTTTAATTATTCTTCTTCAGAAATTACCCTTTCTTTTTATTTATATTCAATAATGAAATGTTCTAAGAAAGTCATTTTAGATGTAGTTCTAATAGAATATTTTCTCACAAATTGATTTCCTCTGCCAGCCATGCAATGGGAACCCTCCTTCTAGTGCCAAATCTGTTGATTCCTGGGAAATTTCTAGGTACCGACAATAGCAATTCTCCTCAATGATCGATCCCAATTATATAATCCATTGTTTGTTGTGGGAAATCCATTCGGTTGATGGTCTGGCTACCGTATATTTAAATATGTTCTTAAGTTTTATCGGTTACGCTCCAATTCACTGTTTATGTTTTTTTTCTTTAAATGAATGATCAAATGCAAATGACTAAACTAAATTCATGTAACTGATGAACATGAACATCACAAGTGATGCATAGGTTCTTACCTCCCGTATTATCATTCCTTCTTTATCAATTACCTCTTTAAATATGAATCTAAACAAGTAGATTTACTTCTAGTCTATCCTATTCTAATCTATTATATACCCATGGGGAGCATATTTTAAACTTATATCAATGTGCTGTAACTATTCATATTAATCTCACAGATAGCTGTTTGAATTTTATATGCATATCTACACTAGAAATAATGTCAAAGAAAGCTATGACATAATAAAACATTCATTGCTCTTTCTACACACAGACATTTATGTAGAAAGAAATCATTCATAATCAAATAAATAAGTCAGAGAAGTTAGAATGATCTCATAGTTATATGGAAACAAGAAGAAGTGATTCCACATTTGAAATTCCACACATCCCAAACAAACTCCTCTGTAGTCCTTTCCCGGTAAGTAGGTCCTTCTTTATTAGCATAAAATGAGTTCTCCTTACAAAGTAATCCAACCTTTATTGTTCTAGCGAAAAGTCCTCTAACTCTACTTTTTATCTCTATTTATATTATTGTTACAATTTGTCATCTAGTGACTCTTCAACTTCCCTAACCCTAGGTATTCCAAAAAATCGTCTTCTAGAGCTTTACGTTAGGAAAATGAAAAAATATACAAAAGAAAAAAATTTCAAGTGGGCCCCTCCAAGATTGAAACATATTCTCCCCATCCGTTGGCCTCTTCTGTAATAGTTTTGTAGTTTATTGGCTCCAAAATTTGCATGGTCACTTCGTGCATGGACAACTATGTCTCCAAACATGTCACCTTTTATGAGGTAGATATACACACATCTTCTAAAATGTAATTGTTGAAAGAAGCCTTCCCAACCCAATTGTTAATATCTTCTTTGTTGACAAATTATATTTTTGAACATATTGTATATCTTCTTGTACTCCATCTTGCAGAAGTGCCATATGATGGTCCTTGTTTGGAAGGTTGGAGATATTTGCAACCAAGGAAAGCCGACATTTCTTGTGGAATTGACATATCGTTTTATACAAATCATCACATTTTTCCAAATTTTTGTCAGTTTCATTGTTTAACCTCATAGAGGCTTTCCAGCAAAACTATAGAATTTCCATTTCTATTTTTATGCCTTCTGTTGTTTTCTATGGAAGGAGTTTTGGAAACTTCGATTTAGCCTCTATCCAGGTCAACTCAATTTTAACCTTTCACTAGTACAAAATGAGGAATTAGTGACTATGTGACTAAAAATTCTAGTCACCACAGATTTTTCAAGTGATTTACTACTAAATACGAGCAATTTTGATTGATCCAACTATAAACGACTAATTTAGTAACCAATTAATAAATATGACTAGATAATAAGTGACAGAGCTAAAAGTGACTAACATAAATGACTATTTTAGTCATGACATAAAAAATGACTAGCTAGAAGAATATGAATTAGTCGTTTATGTTAGTCATTTTTTAATGTGCAAGTTATATTTCATGTGTTGTCATGTCATGGTCAAGTTGAATTGGTAGCTTAAAGGTTTTTTCATTATGCATATTCATGTCGTCATTTTGGCATAATTCAGTTTAGCTAATTTCATTGATCGTGCTCATATTTTGTTTTCAAAATTCCGAGTCTGTTTGACCCTCTCGCCAATCAGTTAAAATTTCAGCAAGTTAAAGTCTCTTGATCTTGATAGTGAAATCTATAAATTTTGTGTCCACCAATAAATCGTCATTGACACCTACCCATCAGTGTCGTTGTCACGTCTATTTTAAAAAATTTAAAAATTCTCCCCTTGATGCCCCTAGTTACAAAAATGACAATATCTTTTATTTTAATAAAAGAAATCCTCCTTCCCATTTTAATGATCTGTCGCCATTTTTAAATTTAAAATAATAATAAGTTTTCATCTAGTTCAATAGGGTTTTAACATACAATAATTAATATGACATGATTTTCATATATAAATATATTATGGTCAAACATTATATAATATATTAATATTAAAAAATTAAATTTCTATTCACCTATTTTGATAGAAATATAAATTAATTAAAATTGTATGAAAAACAAGTGGATAAAATAAAAATTAAAAATAGAGCGAAGCAATCACTCTAGGGTTGGATTCTAATTAAGAACTTCATGAAGAAAAGTTGAAGAGCACAACTACCATTTTAAATTTTATGGTTGCAATAGCCTAATCTTCAATAGTTGGAGATAAAAGTAAGACAATTACCCTTTTTCATGGTTAAAAATGATTGCATTTACTGGTTATAATGAACACAGGGGGTAATTTATTTGCTGCTTAAACTTCCCAAATTCCATTGTGATAGGTCATGATGCCAACTTCACTAGCAAGTTATGAAAAGAGTTGTTTCAACTACAGGCCTAAATAAACAGATTGAGAGCATGGATAGAGCCTGTAGCTGGCTAAGAAACCAGACTGTGTGGTTGTGAGAAGCACCTATTTTATTTTCTTGTCACATGCTTTGGTATAAGAAGGGATCATGAATAGGTAAATAGAGATGACTAGGTGGACTCCCTCGTTGTAGGCAAATGCAGAAGTTACTTTCTCATAAATACATCACTTTTAAATGGGGAAAGGGGGAAAAGTATGTCTTTGAATACCGATGGAAAACCCGCCACAATGAAAATTTGTGTGGAGAATAGAACACCCTCTATGCAATTTCCCCCATTCGAAAAGAGTTTTTATGCAATTTAGTTGTGTATATTGATGTCCTCTAGCTTTGTTACCATAAAAACCTATTTGAATTTATGCTTTTCACTCATTTGGTTCAAATTCCTGTTACAATTTTGTGTTGTTTCAAATCTCGGTTTGAATTTTTACTACAAACCATGTTTGAATGGTTGGCCCAAGATGCGCTTTCAATTTTTATCCTATCTAAAAATGTTATTTCAACTATTGGTTCAAAACCTTTTTTGAATTTTAGTTTTGATCAAAACCCTTCCTTAATTTCAAGTTTGCTCAAAACTTGTTTGAATTTATGTTTGGCTCAAAACCCTATTTGCAAATTGGTTGAAAACTTTGACCTTCTATGGGTTTAAAATTTTCTATATGCATTTCTCCATATTTTTAGAACTCCTTCATTTTATTTTGTGAATTTTTTCATTAAATTTCCTTGGGTGGGAATAAAGAAAAGCCAATTTTCTGATGCCGAGGGATTTCTTCCACTGGGACGAGTCAGAACAAAACCCAGATCCATATTAGGATGATTAGGTGTTATTCCACGGTTCTACTTTTTAAAATCCTAGAGGTTAATTATTTGTTGAGGAGCGTAGGAGATGAGTAAAAGGATGGATGCTTATATGAATCTATACAACGTGAAAGAGTAACTAAGCTTTCATATATTGTTACCAATCAGAACAAAAAAAATGATAAGTTGGAAGAAAATAGTGGAAGGAACAACAAAGAATCACGTATGAACAACTCTAATCTCGTGGAGTAATCCGGAGAGACAAACTAAATCCTTTCATATTCCTCTATTCATCACAGTGAATGGCCAAGGGTTACACGCAGATCTCATAAAATAGGGAATTTTGTGATATTTGCAAATCATATGGCCACCCCCTAGATACTATCTTATATTATTGAAGTATTCTCCAGTCCCCAATACCATGTACTATTAATTTTGTGGAACCTCTACTAACAACATAGATAAACGTAGGGACCTGGATTCTGTAAGCTATACCACCTACTTTCCCTTTATTAGTCCAACTGTTGAGCCTTTAAGAAGTGAAGACTTCTACTTCCTATAAGAGCACCTCAACCTAGTCTTCAAGCCTGCAAATATGATGCTCTTATATGTATATCAATGCCTCTATCAGGAATCCTTATGGGAACTGACTTACTATTGGCATACTTATTCTACATCCAATAGATGGAGATTTAATTCCAAGTGAAAAACTCTGTTTCACCTTCTTCTCACTCTGTTTCCTTGACACAGAAACATGAGAATTGAATAGAACAAATAGTCTTAACATTTTGTTCGTGTCTTCAATGTTTTAGGTCGAAATAAAATTACATACATGTGTATTCTAATTTCTAGGGAGTGAATTCATTTGTGAGATATTCAAGGAATGGTGTGGCTCGCCAACTTCTTAATATGCAAGAAATGGCATATACCATAATCGCTAGATAATTGATAGAAGGGATAGTATAAGTGGATGTAGGAGCTCCATAAGGTTCATAAGTAGATGCGAATAAAGAGGTTGAATAAGGACTTGGAACTGAATATTTGCACCAAATGAAGAAGGTACAAAATTTGACAGTGACCCCAAGTTCATACTATAAGCATAACACATCCCAAAAATATAATCATAATGGATGCCCTTTCCCGGATATTGAACAAAGTTTTCCTGGATATATTTCTTATCTATTATCATGGGATATAATGAAAGTCCCAAACAAGTCAAACATCAAATGAATCATAGGAAAATTAAAACAATATCATGATAAAATAACCACCCAATCATACATGCGAATGAACAATAAAATGGCACAAGGGTCTGGTGGAATACATTTATTTGGGATTCAACCATATGCTAAAAGAACTAACATGTTTATAAATGGATACACTTGTATTCCATCCTCAAATTCAAATAAAATTTATATTTTATCTCCTAAATTATCCTTCATTTAAAATTCATGCAAGATTCCTACATATAAAACAAAGAAACAATAAAGGTAGTTTATGGGAAATGTGCAACATAAATTTCTAAAATGGAGCATCACTCATGTTCTGAGATATAAACACAGTAAATAGAGAAGAACATTATTAATGATGTGATTCTTGATAGAACTTTGATTACCTAACAACAATTGTGATGGATAATTGTTGGGAATGGATTTGTAGAAGTTTCCCACTAATATGGAATTTGATAAGATCATGGTTTTTTAAGATTAGAATGGATTTCCTGGAAAAAATCTTAGTTGAATTTATGGAAGAAATGGTGGAATCGATTCAATAGTACAGAGAAAAATAATTCAAGTCTTTCATTGCTGACTAAAACACCAATAAATGATTACAGTATTCTTAAAATGAGGCATATAAAACTCTCTCTCTTTTACATAATAATATAATCTCCAAGGTCCTATATGAAATGCTAATACCACCATTTCAACACTGCCATAGATGAGTAAGACGTTTTTAACTTTGGATACAGTAGTCTCATTTTTCCTGTAAGATGATCATTTTGTGTGTTTTATCGTCTTTTGGGAATCTATCAGATGGTTGAGTTATATCAAACATCTCAATGTTGATTCCCACATAAGTTGCCAACAAATTCAAATTCATCCTCGTGGTTGTGATATAGTTCAAGCTACTTGTAGTAAGTGTTCATCTTAGTCTTAAATTTTTTGAAAAGCTTGAGTTGGGTACTTGTTGTGACATGAGTTGACCCCACTTTTAAAGTCTTTCATCTAAGTCTTAAAATGTTTGAAAAGTTTTGGTTGTGTACATTTACCCATGTGATTATCTACCAAAATATAGAATGGATTAAGATCCTTTAAATTTTTGAACAAAGCCCTCTTATGAAAGTCTTTTGTGTGGGCTAATTTCAAGGTCACAGAGTGTCCATTCTCAGCACTCTTTTTATAACTTAATCATTTTGTGGACATGTATTGGGTTGTGAAGAGACCATCCTCCACCCCTTAATCCTTTGACCTAGAGCCCTTACATTTTCCCATACTCTTATTTTTCTCCTTCCATCATTTTCTTCTTATCTCACTCTCCTTTCACTTTCGCTTGGGGTAGAGGTGATTGACCTTTCTCCTACAATTCACTTACCTTTTCCTCAATTTAACTTTATACTTGTTTCATGAACCTTCCTTCATGTCTTCTTTATTTTCAATTCACCTTTCCCTTGGCATGGAGAGTGGGGGTAAGTTGGTAACCGATCATCCTCCCTCCTTCACCTCTGCCCCACTTTCCTCTATACCATACTCAATTCCCTAGTTTCCTTCCGACATTCACACTTCACCTAACCCTTGGGGTGGAGGGAAGGGCTAATCCTTCCTTCTCCTTTCATCCTAGACCTCCACCCCATTCATTTTTCCCAAAATCCAATTTCACTTCACATTCCATGGGGTGGAGGGAAAAGGTCATTCAACCTTCGCCTTGCACCGTTTACCTCTATCCTTCGTATTCATTCTTGGTTGTATATTTGACAAGAGATCAATGGGAGATAATGTGGATAAGATAAAAGGTTATAGGTTTCATTATTTGATGGAAGGAAGGAAAGCAGTGATGTGGAAAAGACATGTGATAGGAATCTAGTGACGTGGAAAGGACAAGTGGCAACTAGGACCAAGACTAATGTTTGGATTATAAAATAGAGCATGTGCATAGAGTCCACGGCTCTTGCACAATACTATGGTGAAATCATCCTTCTAGTGAGGACGAACTAAAAAATATTGATATGAGCTATGACCAAGGTTTGGTGAAGGATAATGTAGTTTCTCAAATGCTGAACTGCATGAATGGTAGCTAAGTCTAGCCTCTCCACATGGGAATAGAGAAGTTATGCATCTATAAGGTTTCAACTCAAATAATATATGACATGCTCATGGAGCTCCTCATCCTCCTGAACCAAAACCATACCAACCGTCTCCATGGACGCGGCCACATAAATCAAGAAATCATGGCTATAGTGCGGTGGAATAAGCACAGGGGTTGTTTCTAAGGCTCACTTAAGAGCATCAAAGGACTGATGAGCTCACTCATCCCAGTAAAAAGGAGTGTCCTTCATCAAAAGACGCATAAAGGCTTTATTCAAATTGGAAAAATTAACCACGAATCTCTGCAAGAAGTTTTCCATGCCTTGTAAACACTGAAGATGTCTAATATTATGCAGGGGAGACAATTGCAGTATTGCCTCAACCTTTAATGGTTTGACTCTTATACCATCCCTGGATATGATAAATCCCAGAAAGCGACCAACAGTCACAAAAAAGATGCACTTATGAGGATTTAAACGAACCTGGTAATGACGACATCTTTTGAACACTAAACTCAAATGATATGGATGATGCGCTCTCAAACGAGAGTGAGCAGCAATATCATCCAAATATACTTCGATAATCGTTTTGAGATCATGAAAAATTAAGGTCATGGTCCACGGAAACATAGCTCTGACGTTTTTAAGGCCGAAAATAATCTTTCAATATGCAAAAGTACCCTAAGGACAAATAAATGCGCTTTTATGCTGATCCTCAGAATTAATTTGAATCTGATTATATCCATAAAAACCATCCATAAACAAAAATACCTCACTCCCGGCACACTCATCCAAAATCTGATCAATAAATGGTGTGGGGAAATTATCCTTAGGACATGCGCGATTGATGTCATGGAAATCAGTTCATATATAGATTGCTCCCTGTTTCTTATTCACTGGAATGAGATTTGAAACCCACTCCATCAAGGGAACGGGATAGATAAAACCATATTTCAATAGGTTCTTTATCTCAGCCTTAATGGCGGGTACTTTGTGGAAATTGAACCTGGGTGATAGATCAATTGCACTCACAAAATTACCACAGGGGCTTCACTTGTTGACCAATATCCTATCGCGTTAATTCATATTGTGGGTTTTAAAATTATAAAAAATTGAACCAATATATTGCAGGTATTGGGGGGATGAGGGGTTTAAGGTGGGGGTGGGTAGGGTGGTTTATAAGGATTGAGGTATAAAAAGGGGTGGGGAGGAGGTTTTAAGTATTGGGAGGAGGTTTCAACAAAAAGAGTTTGGATCAATATCTCTCGAAATTAAGGATCTTATTTAATATCCCACGATCGCACGTGCTATGTGAAAGGTTCACTAAGTGAAGTCCCCGTAAAAATTACTAATCAAACATGCAAATTTACACACAAAGGAGATTGAAATTGGAGCATAACACTAATCTATATTGAATAAGTGTACAATATCCAACCTTTTTAAGTCATAGGCTACTGCAATAAATAATTACATGAGAGATTAGAATGCATAAGGATTCCATTCGAAATAGTCAAAAGAAGGCTTACTAAATCTAGTCAAATTCCCCATAGGTGCATAAAGTAGTTTCCTAATCTGCCTAGGAGCTCACGAATTGGAAAATTCAAGTAGGAAAAATAATAGGTGATGGAAAAAAACTCATACATTATTTTATTAGGAGAAAAAAATGGAGGATGACAAGGGAAAAAAACAAGTCAACTGCACCTAGTCTTACTTTCCCTTTTTGCCATAAAACTCAGTAAAGTAGGCAATAAAGCAGAAAAAGCAGACATGCGCTAGGGAGGATCTGGAATAAAGTAGATATGTTAAATATGGATTCTAGGAGGTTTCACAAGTGCTCCATGACTCATTTTTAGCAAGTTTGACTTCTAGGACATGTGGAAGACAACTTGCATAGAGTGCAATATTGGAAACTAGGCAAATAAGACAAAAATGGATTAATTAATGTCTAAGGTAGCTAACTATGGGTTGATTATTCTAAAACCCCTCCTTAAGCCTGACTTATGAGTAAATATCAGAAAACTATAGGTCCTAGCAACAAGGCTTAGTCACCCTTTACATACTGCATGTCCATTTAACCAAGGAAAGAGGCAAAAACCCAGTGGGAAAATCCTCCCTTAAACATGGACAGTAAAA
Source organism: Pseudotsuga menziesii (assembly GCA_001517045.1). NCBI lineage: Eukaryota > Viridiplantae > Streptophyta > Pinopsida > Pinales > Pinaceae > Pseudotsuga > Pseudotsuga menziesii. Next base: position 341,131 of record LPNX010799904.1, on the reverse strand, counting down.
CAAAAATTGAAAATCTTGTCTTCAATCATGCTTCACAGCATGATCAGAAATCCATAGCAGTGATTTGAGATTCCTGAATGTATTCTCACAAAAAACTTTGGTGAAGATGTCAACTACTTGTTTTGAAGATGCACAGAAGAGTAGGTGAATGGTGCCATCATGCACAAGCTATCTGATGTAGTGCATATGGATATCAATGTGTTTTGTTCTCTTTCTCTGAACTGTATCATTGCAGATTCAAATGGTGCTCTAATTATCACAATAGATAATAGTTGAGAACTCTAATTCGAAGCCACACTCACCAAGTAACCCCTGCAACCATAAACATTGAGTTGTTGCATTTACAACTCCTTTGTACTATGCTTCTGTAGATGAGAGTGCAATGGAACTTTGTTTCTTGCTTGACCAGCTGATTGGTCCTTCAGCAAGCATGAACACATATCCTAATGTTGACTTTCAATCTGTGTTGTCACCTTCCCAATCACTGTAAGTAAACCCAATAAAATCAAGATCAGATTTAGCTTTGTAGAAGATCCCATGAGTTCTTGTTCCCTGAACAAAGTTAAGCATCCTTTTGGCTACTCTCCAATGGATCTCATGAGGCTGATCCATGTATCTTGAAGCCACACTTACTGCATAAGAAATATCAGTTCAAGTGTGTGTAAGGTACAGCAAACACCCAATCAGTTGTCTATATAGTGTACTATCTACCATAGGAGAAGAACCTGCTTCTTCAAGATTAACTCTTGAAAGGAAGGGAGTCTTGCTTGGCTTGCAATCTTTTATGTTGAACTTGTTCAGAAAATCCAAAGCATACTTGGACTGATATAATTTTATTCCATGTTGGGATTGAGCAATTTTGAGACCCAAAAATTGTCTCAACAACCCCAAATCAGTCATAGAAAATGCATGGTTCATTGCATCCTTCAAGGAGGCAATTTCTTTCTTTGAGCTTCCTGTAATCAGAATTTCATCCACATACAAGACAATAATAATCAAATAACCATGAATCAGGTTCAAATAAACATTTGGATCAGACTTGTATCGAACAAAACTCAATGATAGCAGAAATCCATGAATCTTGGCATACCAAGCCCTGGGGGCTTGCTTAAGCCCATACAATGATTTCTTTATCCTGCACACAAAAGATGGATTAGTAACAAACCATTGAGGACGCTGCATGTAAGTCTCTTCATTAAGATCTCCATTCAGGAAATAACACTTCACATCCATGTGATGTACCTCCCACTGCTTCGAAACTGCAATGGCTAAGGCTAGCCTGATGGAGTGCATCTTTGCCACTGGTGCAAAGGTCTCATTGTAGTCAATACCATGTACCTATGAGTATCCCTTGGCTACCAATATTGCCTTATATTTCAAAGGTGAACCATAATCAGCAAACTTAGTTTTGAAAACCCACTTACATTGAACTAGCTTCCTCCCTGGGGGAAGATCAACCAACTCCCAAGTGTTGTTCTTCTGGAATGAGATGGATTCTAATTTCATGGATGCTTGCCATATTGGATAATGTGCTGCATATTCATATGTTTTTGGGTCTGATTCAACCATCACATAGCATTTATTTGCAAACAAAGGGTCTTTCGTGCTCAGGGCACTCTCAAACTGAGATGTAGTCCTCCTAGGATCACTAGGATTTCCAGCTAGTTCCCCAGCTGCATGAATGGTATTTGCTGCCCATTTTGGTTTTGTAGGAATATTAAGATCTGAAATTAAATCATCATTATTAGACATATCAGAATCAACAAACTCATTTTTCTCTTCACTTACATTCAATGGTTCTGGTGGTGAAGAAGACTCTCCAACTTCAACTGCTGCTAAAGGATCTTCTTGGAACTGAACACTCCTTTCAATGAAGGATTTTTTTGTGCTCAAATTTATTAGCTTGTACCCTTTTGAATCTTCAAAGTACCCAACAATTAGACACTCTTGGCTTTGGGGCTGCACAGCCTTCCTCTTTTCTGTTGGAATTCTAGCCCAAGCCCTTGAGCCAAAAATCCTGAAATGGGTCACATCTGGCTTGTGCCCACTCCATGCTTTGAAAGGAGTCATACCATCAATTTTTTTATGAGGAACCATATTCTGGATATAATATGCATATTTTGTAGCCTTGGCCCAAAACTTTGGTGGCAAAGTCTTAGACTCCAACATACAGGTTGCCATCTCTTTCACTGATCTATTCTTTCTCTCAGCAACACCATTTTGTTGTGGTGTGTAAGGGATTGAATGTTGCATCTGAATACCTGCATCTTCACAATATTGAATGAACTCAGACTTGACATACTCACCACCATTTTCAGATCTGACGATCTTGAGTTTCCTCCCAGACTGGTTTTCAACCAAATCCTTAAAGACTTTGAAGAGGCCAAAAACTTCAGACTTATGCTTCAAGAAGTAAACCCAACAGTACCTAGAAAAATCATCTATGAAATTTAATGCATATTTGGCCTGATTCATTGACATATGAGGGAATGGACCGAAAACATCACTATGGATCAACTCAAGAGGCGCAGAGGTTCTCTCATGACTAGCTCTCTCAAATTTATGCTCTGGGTATTTTCCTAGGACACAACCTTGACAGACTCCCTTGGAAAACTTAATATTTGGTAACCCTATGACCATTTCGTTTTCACTTAGATTAGAAAGATACTTATAGTTAAGATGGCCAAATATTTCATGCCAAATCTTGCTTGCCTCATTAGCATGAATCAGAAGAGCAGAGGGGTTTGAGTAGGGTAGAAAATGTGAAAACCAGTATACCTTTGAAGTGTGATATACAACTCCTTTTACAATGAATTTACCACTCGATATATCCATGATCTCAACATCATCAGGGGAGAATATGACCTTCTTTTGAGACCCTGTGTGGATCATCTGATACACTGACAAGAGGTTAGAGGCAAGACCTAGAACATACAATACATTTTTGAACTTACCATGGTCAAGATCAATTCTTCCTTTTCCCAAACTGTCAGTGACAAAGTCATCTCCCAGCACTATTGGTGGACCTTTCGACATGTCAAGAGAGGAGAATTCCTCCTTGGTTGAAACCATATGTCTTGAAGCTCCAGAGTCTATGATGAAGCTAGGTGAGCTTGATGTGCTAGCAACCAATGCATGAAATCTCTCTCTGTCTTCTAAATTTGATCCTCCTTCCCTCTTCTTTGAGCTATCAGGAAGGGAGATGTTATTGTTCTCCAGGAGTTGGGTCAACATGTCAATATGCTTCTTCATGTAGGAGCTTTCAAGATGAAATCCCTTACTACAGTATGTGCACTTGCTCATTTCTCCTTTGTTCTTCTTCTTCTGGAAGTTCTTCTTGGAGCCTTGGGGCTCCTCCTTAGAATTGTTCTTGTCTCTCTTCTACTCAGGTGGCTTCTTTAGCTTTCTTCTTACCTTTTGAATCCACCCTCGAATCTGCAGCAACCAGAGCTTGGTATTTGGAAGGTTTGATGGTGGCCATCATCACCAGTTTATCTTGTTCTTATGTGAGGGATTCCATGAACTCTACAAGCTTAGGCATCTTCCAGGATTGAGATATCAACTTGGTGGCATGGAAGGTAAAAAAAACACTGAATAGCTAGGTCCAAGCTTCGAGAGTACCACCAAAACTAGTTGTTCCTCCTTTTCAATTCCACACTGTTTTATCTACAAAACAACGGCTTTAAACTTGGAAAAGTAGAGTTGCAGGGATTCAAAGTTACTGGGACTCAAGGAGATCAATTCATTCTTGATTTGATGTCCTCTAATCTCATCTATCTTACCAAAAATCTATACAATATTCTCCCATACTTTATTTGGTGATGTCAATCCATCAAGATGGAAGAGGAGGTCTTTGGATATGCTCTGACACAAGAGACCATAAGCTTCATCCCTCCTGTTGTGCCATTTAATTTTCTCTACAGCTACATTGGGCTCTACTTCAGTTGCCATAGTCACCCTGTAGAGACCTTTTTCTCTCAACAGTATCTCTATCTCTGCTTTCCATTCAAAGAAATTAAATGGAGTCAAGATGATCTTCTGAGATTGATCCATAGCTCAGAAATTGTCCCTTCAGTCAGCAAAATAGCTCCCAGTCGATATGTCAAACCTACAATAGCAATATGGAAGGATATAAATCAATATATAAGGCTCTTATACCATGTGGAAATTGAACCCAGGTGATAGATCAATTGCACTCACAAAATTACTAATCAAACATGCAAATTTACACACAAAGGAGACTGAAATTGAAGCATAACACTAATATGTATTGAATTAGTGTACAATAGCCAACCTTGCTAAGTAATAGGCTGTTGTAATACATAGTTACATGAGAGATTCAAATGCATAAGGATTCCATTCAAAATAGTCAAAAGCAGGCTTACTAATTCTAGTCAAATCCCCCATAGGTGCATAAGGCAGTTTCCAAATCTGCCTAGGAGCTCATGAATTGGAAAAGTCAAGTAGGAAATATAATAGGTGATGGAAATACAAATCATACATGATTTCTTAGGATAAAATAATGGAGGATGATGAGGGAAAAAAACAAGTCAACTGCACCTAGTCTTACTTTCCCATTTTTCCATAAAACTCAGTAAAGTAGGCAATAAAGCAAAAAAAGTAGACATGCGCTAAGGAGGATCTGGAATAAAGAAAATATGATAAATATGGATTCCAGGAGGTTTCCCAAGTGCTCCATGACTTAGTTTTAGTAATTTTGACTTCTAGGACATGTGGAAGACAACTTGCATAGAGTGGAATATTGGAAACTAGGAAAATAAGACAAAAATGGATTAATTAATGTCTAAGGTAGCTAACTATGGGTTGATTATTCTAACATACTTTTCTAGGATTCACTACATGCAAATGTTGTCGAACTGGCTTCACATCCAGATAGGTTTTGATTTCATGTTCGACAATACGAGGGTTAATACCTGGAATCTCATCGTATGACCAAGAAAAGATGTCACAAAATTGTTTAAATAGGTTAGTATACTCCTTGATCTCATCAGGGGAACAATCCACCCCAATGTATACATTCTCAACCTTGCCAGGATCATGAGAAATATTGATAGGAATAGTTGATGATACATTAGCCATGTTTCCATCAACCATCGGACCAGGAGAGCTTAATGGAACCATGGGACTACCAATATTCTCGCTAAGAATCTCCCTAAAGTCATCACACTCCATACGGTCAATATTTAGAAGAAAATATGATCGATGATGCAATTCCTCCCAAGGTTTCTCAACTCCTAACATTGCCTCAAGGATAACTTCATCCGATGGAAAAACATCATTGAGGAAATCATGTGAGTGAGATGAATCTACTGCCCATGCTGGTAGCACATATGGGTCCTCCTCCCTTGTTCGTGAAGAGGAAGGACTAGGCTTTGCAACCTGATCAAGATTTGCATGATAAGCCACCATCGTTGTAGGCAACGACATGTCAATATTAGTGGGCACACTCTAGGTAGTCTGTGACTAAAGAATCCAAGGATCTTGCATATGGGTAGTGCGAAAAGATACTGAATTCAAGGAGGATGAAGCCCAACCAAAAAATAGACCAATCATAAAAATGGGTGTAGGACAATTAAAGGTTCCCATAAGAGAAGGATACATACCTATGCCCATAGTCCCAGTTGCCGGCTGAGAATGATCGATAATCAGGATAGAAGCTCCCGATGATGAATTGACACTCATATTTTGGAATGACGTCTAATCAATAGTAACAATATTCCCGTTAAACGGAAAGCATATCACTCGAAAGAGGAAAGAAGATATGTCTTCCATACTATACATCCAATTCCTACCCATTAAAATATTGTAGTCAAGTGGCACATCAACCACCTCAACCTCGATCGCGATGGTCTTCCCTCCCAATTGGACCTTTAAGGAAGGAATAATTTCATGTGGCCAAAGCGATCTACCATTGAAAGCAGTCAACATAGTAGTAGATTGAGACAAATTGGGAGAACCCAAACCCTTCCAACAAGACAAAGACATCATGGAAGCAGCAGCGCCTTCCCCAATGATAGTATGCTTGACGGTGTTTTTAAGACACTCTACATGAATCAAAAGAGACATGTAGTAAGGAAAGCAAGGATGTACTCCCATGGTTTCAAATTTGACCATACTAGAAGAGTTATCATCACTGAACCCAATAGCATATAATAAAGCTTTCCTCTATGGAGGACAACTCTGAAGCACTTCTAACACGAACATCGCACAAGGATTTTGGCCCAAATCCCCGACAACTGAATAGTTTTGGGTGGTTCGGGCATTAGGATTGTGCCTCGAACACTTTAATAATACCTTAGGAATACAAGGTGGAGCTTCAGGTTTAGCCATAGGATTTTTGATTCGCAAAGGGCTCTCAGGTGGGGAAGGTTCTTTACCAAGGTCTTATTGTGGCAAACCATAGTATTTCGAATGAGTCACAACCTTAGTAGCACTCATCATGTTGATGCATCCATGACCACTAGCGGCCTCCAGTGGGTTTTGATTTCCACTCGATGCATAACCAAGATCAATGGTCCTTGATTTCATATTTTGATTGTTGTGTAAAGGATTAGTCAACACAGCTCGGCCTTGTGCTATGAACCTTGAGGCATATTCCATACAAGGGCACAAGTGAGTGAGATGGTCGTCCTTACACAACTTGCAAGGAAACTTCACCTTACATTTAGACTACTTGTACCCCCCAGCATTAGTGTTCTTGTCATTATCATTAGCATTATCATTCATTTTCCCACCCTTACGATTATTTTTTCCTTTTTTCTTATTCCTTCCAGGCTTCTAGTTGCCTTTCGGGTTTGACATTTACACAGAAAGTACATTTGCCGATTGGGTAGGTTGAGAAGAATTCGTAGCTTGTCCCAACACAGACTGGTTAACTGACAATTGGATCACTTGTTTCACAACTGATTCTATTGGTTTGGTACTTGTACAGCCCACAATACCATTGTCATGTGGCCCAGGCTAGACCTTGGGGTCGAAATAATGACCTAGGAACATTAGGTATAATCTCATACAAAATTATAGATTGAGCATAGATCAAATCCAACTCTTGTGCCCTAAAAATAGCCTGTTCCTCATTTTGAACTCCAAATGTTGAAACATCCTTCACTATGTAAGTTAATAAATATTTGAGGAACTAATCAAGAAGAAACTCTAATAGTATAAAATATTTGATTAACCGTTTCTGTCTACGCCACTCTTGAATATGATCCGAAATGTGTGTGGCTTTATCTTGCCGGAAGGTTGACAAGAGTTTGGTACCGACGTCGTAACGTACGGGTAGCTGGAAATGATTAAGGAAATTCATCGCAAGATCATTAAACATAACATAAGCCCCCTGATAACTCTATATACCATTTCATTGCAAAACCATTAGGGTGCATTGAAATAGCCACAAACGAATGGAATCATCATGTAAGGAATTGGAAGAGCCCCAAAGGTGTAAAGTGGTGACATGCTCAGCAACATCTTCACTAGCCTTACCTTCAAACTTGGGAATGTCTTAAGGAATCTTGTTAGGGATAGCCGTCCATGCCAGGTTATGAGACACAAGATCATTCATCAATCTCGACAAGTCAGGTAAGTTCAAAGTTGCAAGGAAAGTGAGCCTAGGTTGAGCTGGTCGATTCCATGCTCCCTGGTAGTTTTGATTCATGTAAGGTTGATTTCTATAAATACCATGGCCTTGGCCATAATAAACTCCTCCCATTTGACCCATGTAGGGTTGCATGGAAGCATTATGATGTGGGGTTCCTTGATTATGAGGTGCTACAGAGCCATAATTGGAAGAGTAAGCAGGTTGTTGATACTTGTACCCATATATTTGATAGTTTTTTCCATAGTGCGGTCCATACGAATGTCGATGAGAAGCTCCATAAGGTGTTCCATGGGATGTACCATGAGAATGTTGATAGTTAAGGGTATGGGAAGCTCCAAAATTTGGAACATGAGACGATCCAGAAACAGGTGAATGAACTACTGACACAACAAGAGGTACTTGACTTTGAGATACTACCGTGTGAGTAGTCGTAGAATGAACATGGCTAGTAGCAACATTCCAGCCTAAAGGCCCACATGAACTAGGGTGAGGATGAGTCATTAAAAATGCATTTGAAGGAACAAGGTTTGAAGACAAAGGGACATGTGAAGGAATGTAATCGGTGTTCCCAATGTTCACTCGTCTCGGTTCTGGTATCTGGATAGGATTACTAACACTAGGTCTAGGATGAACATGTGAGTTTCCTCCACCACAGGGATGGAGGGTGCAATGTGACTAGATCCACCAAATATCTCCACATGGAAAGGGATGGGAGTGCCTCCATGCATAGTGCCAGGACCAACTTCTGACACAACACGATGTGTTGAATCAGCTATAGGGATATTAGACATGTCATATTTCACATAACTAGTGATTACGGGTCCATGGTGAGTCTCCTCACCCAGAAACCAATACCAGTGACCTGTGAATGAGGGATCATAACCATATCATGAAGGCTTTTCATGTGAAGCATCATATGTGCTAATAGGATCTTCCTCCCCAACCTCGTGAGGTGGAGAAGAAATCTCTAGAATCTCATCCTCATGATCTCCCATGGTGTGTGAATCAAAGTGTGAAGTAGTCTTCCCGGACTATCTGGGGCTCTCTCCCAAAGGAGGAGAAGATGTGGAAGGTGGGGTGCCGCACCCAAATTCACAGTTACTCAAAAAATAAAAATACTCGAACTAATTACACAAACCCTAGGAAAACTAGCGTGCACAGAGCATACACCTATAAAATTTAATCTAAATTGCAAGAAAATAAGGGTAGGATATGTGAGATCCTAAATGAAGCAGGTATGTCTCACCTAGGAGAGGCTTGAGACTCCCATACACAACAAGCAGAGGTTTGTAACCAATTATAGTGGCCCTCAGCTTCAACGCATACAACGACAGTGCTGTCCGACCCATACCTGGCTAGGACACCTGCAGAATAACCTCTGCAAATACCCCCTCGATAACCTAGGTAAGGAAACTAAGGTCACCAAAATATAATCAATTTTCAGGTGGACAGTCACAGGTGGGATTGACCATATGGGCAGGGTAGCAAAGCCCAAAACTCTAGAAAGAGCCCCCAGATACAAATACAATCCTGGAAATATCTTCAGTGCTACTCAATTAGAACCAGGGGTCATCCCAATCATAACAGGTCAAAATGCATCGTGCTTAACTCCATTGTAAGAGGAGGATCTTGAGAAACTCTAATTATATAAAGGATTTCACACTGTCACATGGACAAACACCTAATTGTTTTGTTTAGTGATCTTGGAGAATTGGCTCACAATGAACTATTCTAAGACCCTAAAACCTAGCCTTGTTGGTGCACCCTAAAAAATAAAAGAGTGTAATTCATTTTATTATGTGTTGATTTTAATTGGCTTTATTACTGAAAGGGTAAATGGTCGTCCAACTAATGATGTTATGACACAACAAGAAGTAAAGTGCACACCTAACAATCAATGCAAATGCACTGTGTCGAATGAAAAACAGGGTATGCTACTACGTGAAGTGCAAAATTTTTCCTTCAAATGTATATGCAATCATTTCCTATATGAAATTTTGACTAATATTCACCAAGAAAACCTAATGCAAGTACCATGCTAAATGCAAAATGCAAACAATGCATAACAATGCAAAAAAGAAAAATGTTTTTTGTATTTTTGAATTAAATGAGATAAAAAGAAAAAGTATGACTCTACAACCCTCATACTTTGCAAGCACTCACTGTTACAGAGAGAAATTCCTATGTCTTGGGGTACCACAACAGACAGCTAGACTCCAGAAATCAATCTTTCCCAATATGCAATAGAAATAAAAACATCTAACACTAAAGGATCGAACCTCGTACCTTATTCCAGATGATTGAAGTAGATCCCCGTTGAGCTTTCCAATCTCCAGCTTGAATTGTTATAGCACGTCCTCAACAACAAGTAAACAATACAAGCATACTATATTTCATGGTGTTAGATCTATTATAGCATATATAATCAATAATGTATAAGCATTTGACACATTCCAATGGATACGATATTCATTCAAATACACATTACTCGACAGGAAAATATATTTCTATTAATATGAATCAGAGATTACAAGTGAAAACCTCTGACGGCACGTCTGTGAACCGGAGAAACTGAATCCCCCACTTGGGCCTCCACCACCTCAATCCTCCATCACTTCGATAGCAAGCTTACTAGCAAAAGGCAAGCTTGGGAAGAACACAACAGTGCTCCAAGGGAAAAAGGGATGCAGACTCAAGCATAAGTTCTGGCAACAATGGACTATAGTTTCGATACTCTCAATTCTCTCTTATCTATCTCCCCCTTTTAATGTACCAAGGGGTTCCTTATATAGCTTCACAAGGGATAATGAAGGGTCGAATCCGAGCGATCCCAAGGCATATGGAAGGCCAGGAGTCAAATGAGTCGGATCCTAGTCAAGGAATGCTCCAAAAGGATTTGGATTATGTACACATCCCGATGTACGCGACTATAGAGGGAATATCCGCGTATGTACGCGGTTATCGGGGAAAAGGCCGCGTATATCATTTTCCTAATGTTTTAGGGATGGTCAAGGATACATCAAAAGACAAAAAGTGGTCCATAGGGGCTAATGAGTCTGCAGCAGGACAGGGGAAGGCCATACAATGTGTGATTCACCTAGTGTGGTGAAATCCGCTATAACAGATTCCCCCTAATGTATGAGATCAGAGGGGTTATACGATGGCCGAAATACATTATAAGTCCATCCCAGAAGTGAAGTGATGAAGGTACCCAAATGGAATACCATCGACCCAATCATCATAATACCATAATACAACTCTGCATATAACTGTAAATACATATAACAGTCCCGGATACATAAGAGTACAATGGCCATGAATAGGCATGAAACATGAGAACACATATGTGGTCATCGCCACGTACAATATACATAGATCAGAATCTCCATGATGAAGATATACAAAGGACCAAGATCTCCACAAAGGCTGAAGATATATAACAGATCAAGATCTCCATAGTGGCTGGAAATGTCTGACATATACTGGAACAAGTTACGAGAGCTGAAATCTCATGAACACTGGCACGATCAAGGAGGTAGCATATAGTGGATGCCACCAATCTGGAAGGTCTTCTACACAAACCTCTACGAGTACATGTCCTACTATGTGAATAGAGGTTTCGAGGTCGAACATAGTAGTCCATCGTCTGATTACCGGTCACTGATGTATACCGTTAACAGACGCGAGATCACCCACCAATGATGAAAATGGGAATCAAGGTACTAGAGTGCAAACGAACAAGTGTGAATAAAGGTGTTGAGGTCGAACACTTGAGAGAATCCATTGATCAGGGGACATTAATGTATTCCCAAAACTGTTGATGGCGAGAGAACCTGCCAGTGATGACTGCAAGTCTCAAGGCACTCAAAATGACTCTAGACTCCAATCCCAGAATAAATGATCTGAAGTCGATGGGATGAAATCCGCTGGAAGGAGGGCATTAGGGCATCCCCCATAATCCAACATGAGGTACTCAGCAAGGCTATATAATATAGAAGAACTCGATCATAAGGTGCACGAACCAGTAACTGTATCGGGAATGGCCGACATGCAAAGTCAAGATAACTGAGGAATGGCCGACTCAGGTTTCAACTTCCTTCAAACAAGAGCATAACGGCATATGGTGTCTGAATGAAGGCAACATAGACTCGATATACAAACTGGGACATCTCTATGATGCAGGAGGCATCAATAGAGGCTCCATAGGGACTGGAAGCTTAACCAGTCGGTGGAGATAAAACTCAGATAAACAAGTACAGCTCCTAAAGTCAAACTATAACCCAACCAATGGATGTGATATATAGTGCTCTGTTTGAAGGCGACACGACTCGACAGCTGCCAAAGATAATATCTTTTCTTATCCAACTTTTTGGTTTTTTTATTTTTTTGGTCTTTTTCAGTTATTTGAAAATTTTGAAAAAAGAATAAACTAGCTTTATAGTTACAAACTAGGAGGAGACGAGTGTCATTTAGGACAAACAAACTAGTTCCAAGTAGTGGAAGATACCTATGCTCAATGCAAGGATACATGTGTAGGATATCGGCACTCGGGGGAAAATCCCCTCCCGGTAAAAAGAGAATCAAGCTGCGAAGGATATAAATAAAGGCTCTGCATGGCTAGACATGAGACAAGCTTGGGCTATATGGCTGAAACGCAATGTCAGGGGAGCCAGCATAAAGTTCAATAAGACAGGCAAAGCTTATGATAATGCATCCACAACTTGATACAAGGGGAGTCCGGAGGGAAATAGGCCAGCATAAGATCAAGAGGAGTATGAGGCTCTTGCTAAATGTCATGGCAATACTATACAACGAACTCCCACACTCTAAAGGGAGAAACATCGGCATGGGCACCAAATGAAAATAAAGCGCTAACTAGGGTACCCATGTAAGGTGAGGCTCTACCACTAATCATATCATGCCACTTCTATAGCAGCAAGAAGGTTCTGTGACATAATAGAGTGGGTTCGTACCTAAGGATATAGTGACATGGTCATAAGGTCATGCAAAATGCAAACGATAGTGAACCTAACCTATATGCCAGTGTAGAAGTAATACTTATGATAGGCACAAACGGTCTCTGGTCACAAAAGAAGCATCCAACAGACAACTTCAGACCTAAGGAAGACCCAACCACACTCACAACCCACCTAGCAACTTCCCACAACATCAGACTCACAAAAAATGAGGATGTACACGACTGTATAAAGAACAGCTGCGTATGTACGCGACTTTTGGCCAAAGATCCGTGTATGTACGCGACTGTTGTCCAAAAACCCGCGTATATAGAGAAGGCAGTGGTAAAGAGCAGGTCAAGGACAAACCAATAAAGGGGAGTGTCAATGGACAAACATACTATAAAATGCGACACAGAAACAGAGAGAAACCAAGAGCAAGTCAATAATATCAAGCCCATTGTTCCCCCAACCCCAAAGAAAAACAAGGAACATCCCCAGCGGAGTTGCCAATTCTATTACGAAGAGAAATTCCTATGGCTTGGGGTACCACAACAGACAGCTAGACTCCAGAAATCAATCTTTCCCAATATGCAATAGAAATAAAAACATCTAACACTAAAGGATCAAACCTTGTACCTTATTTCGGATGGTTGAAGTAGATTCCCGTTGAGCTTTCCAATCTTCAGCTTGAATTGTTATAGCACTTCCTCAACAACAAGTAAACAATACAAGCATACTATATTTCATGGTGTTAGATCTATTCTAGCATATATAATCAATAATGTATAAGCATTTGACATATTCCAATGGATATGATATTCATTCAAATACACATTATTGGATAGGAAAAGATATTTCTATTAATATGAATCAGAGATTACAAGTGACAACCTCTGACGGCACGTCTGCGAACCGGAGAAACTGAATCCCCCACTTGGTCCTCCACCACCTCAATCCTCCATCACTTCGATAGCAAGCTTACTAGCAAAAGGAAAGCTTGGGAAGAACACAACAGTGCTCCAAGGGACAAAAGGATGCAGACTCAAGCATAAGTTCTGGCAACAATGGAGTATAGTTTCGATACTCTCAATTCTCTCTTATCTATCTCCCCCTTTTAATGTACCAAGGCGTTCCTTATATAGCTTCATAAGGGATAATGATAGGTCGAATCCGAGTGATCTCAAGGCATATGGAAGGCCAGGAGTCAAATGAGTCGGATCCTAGTCAAGGAAGACTCCAAAAGGATTTGGATTATGTACACATCCCGATGTACATGACTATAGAGGGAATATCTGCGTATGTACGCGGTTATCGGGGAAAAGGCAGCATATATCATTTTTCTAATGTATTAGGGATGGTCAAGGATACATCAAAAGACAAAAAGTGGTCCATAGGGGCTAATGAGTCTGCAGCGGGACAGGGGAAGGCCATACAATGTGTGATTCACCTAGTGTGGTGAAATCCGCTATAACACTCACAAACAACAGCCAAGCAAAGCAGCAAGGTAAAAGAGACCTAATGCACTAATCCTAAAAAAAAATAGAAATGAAATGACAAGAACATTTTTCAAAAATCAACTAAAAAAGACTCTGCTCAGAAATGGAGGGGAGATACAGACTCCAGAAGCATCAAGGAAGACTCAACAATCAGCCAAACTCACCCTGCAACACTTAATCTTCCCAAAAAAGCAAAAAATGAGGGCATACGTGACTGTTATCAGTAAACCCGCGTACATATGCGATTTTCTAGGAAAACCCATGTGTATACGTAATTGTGAAATCAAAACCTGTGTATAGGAAGAAAAAGATATAAATATAAGGTAAATGGAAAAACTGAGACAAAATTCACTTCTCCAGGATACTACGGGGTAATCATGCCCCCAGACCCGAAACAAAAATAGAAAAATCAGAGCAATAAAAGCACATTGAATGCCGAAAACCCCCAAATAAAAACATCTAGGAACCTCCCCAGTGGATTCGCCAATTCTCTTATGGAGAAAACTTCCTGTGGCTTGGGGTGTACCACAATAGATGGAGAAACCACAGAAATCAATCCCTTCCCAATATGCAAGAGAAATAAAACATCTAACACTAAAGGATCTCAACACATACCTTATTCAGGATGGTTGTAGTAGACCCCCATTGAGATTTTTCCAATCCCTCTTGCGTTAGCAATTTACTCTCAACAACAGTAAACAAGGAAAGCATGCAATATAATATAGTCACTAGTATAAAATGAGAAATTAATGACTAAAAAAATGACTAAAATCAGGCTATAAACGACTCTTTTTGAGTTGACGACTAATAGTAGCTAATTTCCACTATCTTATAGCTAGTCGTATTTTACTTAGTCATTAATAGCTTGGCTTATTATTCATTGATTTAGTCATCGATAGCCAATGATTTAGTCATTGATAGTCAATGATTTAGTCATTGATTTAGTCATGGATTAAGTCACTGATTGCAACATCTAATGACCAAATATACGACTAAATAAACTATTAGATGATAACATATTAATGACTAAGCTAAATACGATTAAGATACAAGAAATTAGCTACTAATATCCGTATATATGCAAATTTAGTCATTTTTGTAGTCACAAATTTATGATAGGGAATGGAAGAATCGAACCACCAACCTCCTGCCTAATTATAGGAAGTCGCTCTACCATTGAGCTAGCACCCTTTAAGAAGTTGTTATTGCTTGACAATGATGATATTCAAACAAATTTATGATAGATAAAAATCTACAAAATACATAATTATTACTATTACAATGTACAAATAACTAGTATTTATGATAAACTAATTTTTGAGAGCTATGTACAATTTTAACTATCTGGCATATCCATTCATGTTACCAGAGAGAACGGAATACCTCCGTGATGGATGTGATACCAATTAATTCAACCAATTTATGAAATATCTCTTGGTGTGCCCAAATATATGAGAAAAATATCATTATATGAAATCAACCAATGTAAAAGTCAAATAAAGTAAGCAAACCTTGCCATTTATAAAACAATCTATCAGCGACAATATAAAAATACATGAAAGCGAAAGATTTCCGACTGAGTGTTGCAAAGCATAAGCTACCATATCAGCCAATTCTAGAAAATGAAACATATTTTTATAGAAATATGAAGCCTACCAAAATAAGCAAGCAAATGAAATTCAACACATTTCAAAAATATTTGAATGAAATAATAAAAGCAGACCCAACGTTATAGTTGACACATTTTATATGAAAATCATTACGAAACATTCAATCATGTTTGTAAGTTTATCTTTGGCCAACCTGCCTTAGATATAGCCATAACTAGACTGATACAAATAATTATCACAACCAAGTGCACTCCAGAAGTGCACCACAAGAAAAGTAATAAAGACAAGAAAAAAATCACCATGATGAAGATAAGATTTGAGAATAGACAAATATTGTATGGTGGTTCTACTATATTTGGACACATAGGTGCTATAAGCAATGACAATTAGAAGATAACCAATTAGCTAATTTTTAGTTATCATCCCTTGACTCTTTTATAAGGAAAGTTGAAGAGAATGAGACAAATCTGTTCTCCCATAATTTGGCCTCCTTGCTAAAACGAGCTTCCTCAATCTTCTTGATGGCCTTAAAAGTATTTTGAACAACATTTATATCAGATATCTCAGGCCTGTTTCTTCTTCTCTCAAACTCGAACGTTGATGTCTAAACATGAAGTTTTATATAGCACAACCCTCGTGTGCGCTGCTACTCAAATCATGCAAGAATTATGTGGGCATCATTGCATGTTTTAGACAGAATTCTTGAATCAAAACACGTACCAGTTACACCAAAACATGTCTGCAGTTCAATTCCATAGCTATCTTTTAAACCAAATATTCCCACAGCAACACTGGCCTACTAAATTAAGAGCTTTCAGTAAACTTTATTTATACCAAGAATTTCAAAACATATAGATATGACTTACATAGTCATGCCACCTAGAAAAGAAAGATATGTTGATTAATCAAGATGGCAATAATTGGTACATAAAGACAACAAAATGACCATAATTTTACTCACTTGAGAAAGCCAAAATATCTTTAAATATTCTATGTCAGATAAGCGCCACTGAAAAGTATGACCCTCGTCAAAGCACAAGTTCTGCTTAGCTGAGGCAACAAGAAAGTATTCCTTCCATAAAGACCAAATTATGGAGTAACTAAAATCTCCTCATCTTCGCATTCCTCCTATTAAAAATACATAGCTCATACCATGAATTGCCATTTTTAGTTGATATAAAATATAATTAAAAATTTTCCTAAAACTGATAAATCCATGTGAACGAGGATGTATCAGATATCAAGAAAACATATAATAAGTTTAACTCATCGATGCATCCTTTATTATAGCAGAAAACCAGGAAAATCTTATTTATAAATGCTTCAAAAATCATATTTTCCTCGGGAGTATGTTTATGATACATGAATTTTACTTGCCATTACATTTCTCACAATTGCAGCTCTTCATTTTAAACAACAGAACATAGCCATCATAAAAGTTCAGATTAACTCCACATAAAACAAATTTAGTTGGGTATTGAATTATTTAATCTAATGCTTTAGCTGCTCTGTAAAAAGATAGTTGAGTGTTGAATCGTTTAATATGAGCTATCAACTTCTCTATAAAAAGACAATTGTGCATACTGAGCCCAATCCATTGCAACATTTTCAAAATCAAATGGCAAGAAATTTAACCCTCCTAATGTTACCTACTTGTACTAAATCCGCTAAGTAATCAAGTACAAGAAAGGCCCAAAAAATAGAGTAGCTGATTTTCTAACTCTTTCATCGGTTATCACTCAAGGGAAAAAAGAAAGAAAATTCCTACCATCATTGAGGATATGCATGCAAAAGGAATTATCTCTTGAAAGCTTCATTTCCTCCATTCCTCTTCAAATCCCTTCAGATATTAATCAAGCCTGCTCATTCCTTCAAATCGATCTCTCACAAGGCTGATTGCTTTCAACACAAATGAGTATGAAGTTGAAGAGAGCTTGCATTCCAATGTCAAGTTTGGTGATGATCCCATTGTCATACATAGATCTGTTTGTGAAACATGGGAAGATCAACTCCTCATAAGCTGGAAGAATACATTGTATAGAAATAAACCCACACCATAAATCCTTCATTACAATTTCTTTAAGGAAATGGATTTTCAGAAGAAAATCAATGCACGTAACCCATTTCATTAAAACTCTAGTGCAACCTCCCTGGAAAAATGGGGCAATCCCATAGAATCAAAACAGTAATCTAGCCTCTCTTGCAATTAAACATTGCATAAAGAGAACTCAAATGTTTAGAATTTCCGGAATTCCAACTCCATTTACTCTTCTTAGATGCGTCTTCAAGCATCTTCTTAGATCCAGATAGATTACTTCTAAATCTGGTCTAGATTTCAGAAAAACTCCAATTATTATGGGAATGACTACAAAGAAAAAACCCAGAATGCAAATCATTGTTCCCCTATATGTGTAAATAAATGTCTGAAAATCCGCAAGAATATGGAAGACCCATTAAACTCCATTGGAAGCTAAATGTTGGCAGCTGGCTCTTAAAAACTTGTCAGATCACATTTTGAGGGGACATTTAAGAATATTCCAAGGAGATCAAATTTTATCATTTATTTTGATCCCTAAAACATGTTTTTAGAGAACCCTTGCTCCCTTCAGGCTCCCCAAACTAATGCATAAGATAACTTTCCACTTACAACTCTTTTTACTTTGTTTTATACAGCATAAAAATTTGCATTGCTTGCATATTTCAGATTTGTGATTCATACCTTATCATTCTTTATCTATCCAGGCTTGGAGAATCAGCACCATAAATAACTACAAAAAATATATGTCTCAAGAATTTTATTTCAAATTATCTAAGCAGGTATGTGAAAACTTCATTTTCCTCCAGCAACTGATGACAAGAACAATTTACAAAATAATGGTTCCCAATGTCAATTGAGATAACATTGCTAAGAATCTTATCTTATCGCCTTCTTCAAACTTGATTAGTTCATTAATTTTGCTACCACTAATGCCAACAGAGTCTATTCAAGTGAAAACAAAGTCATATTTCTTATAGTTCGTATAGATTTCTTTTACCATCTATTGGCTACTTCCATTGCATCTGCAAATGGATAGAACTCTCTCAGTGTGGCACAAAGTTTATTGTATCCCTAACTTAACTCGAATTATACTTAAATATATATAAACTAAAGGCTTAATTGGTTTTTGGAAGTGATCCTAGGTCAAAATTTTACAAGTTGTAAGCAATAAGAGTTGGTTGCACTAAAAGCATGTCATTCTATTTCAAGTTTTGAGTGCCACGCCATCTCCCTATATGACTGAATTCTTAGAATAACAAAATGAAACTACTACATAGCCTATGTGAACAACTTACATTAGTGAAATTGGAAAGGTCAAAGAAGATTGTTTCACCCTCCCCCACTTGACAAGAAAGGATCAAATAATGTAACCCACATGATTCTCTAGGATGACAAACTAACATGAAAGAATCCAAAATTCTAAAAAGTATAACTCAAACTTACCAAAAGCATCAAGTGAAGCAATAAGTACTTCTCCCGGCATAAGGCTGAAAAATTTATTGCCTAGTTTTGAATTCACTACTGACCCTATTATAAACCGTGCTAGTTTGAAACTTTGACCACCCCAGACAAAATACCCACAACTACCTTCTCCGACATCATTGAAACTCTTTTTTCCCTACACCCAATAACCACATCTGAGTTCAATTTGCACAATCACAATTAAAAAGTTGGAGAAAAATTTAATCTAAAAGAAATTAACCTACAGAGGAACAACATTACAAATATATTTATAACTCTATCCACTATTGCCTAGGAAACACACTTAAAAAAAATACCTTGCGGATTGAACCTAAATTATAACCCAAAAATCAAATAAGCTAACATGGACTGAATGCAAGAACAAAAAGAGGGAATAACTTACGCATAGATCCTTCTAAAGAACCAATGAATCATGCACAAAGATAGTAACTAATGAATCATGCACAAAGATACAGATTGCAAGATAGCTATAAGAATTAAATGCAATGATATAGACTACATGCCCAAACAATGGCAGCTTCAGAAATTATACACCCAGATGTGGTCAATAAAACTAGGAAAAATGCCAAAAAGCTAACAAGCTTTGAGTAAACATTTGCATGCCTGAGACATTGAATGCGCCATTGCCAATATCAAACAGAAGTATAACCTTCATCACCCAAGGTGACCTATGCTGAGTATGTGAGAGTGAATCCACAGTATTGTAATATTTGGCAGTCTAAAATGGCAAAGATTGAGAAACTTCATGGGAAAATACAAAGAAAAAATAATTTTTCAAGGCTGGCAAATTAGGAGGAACACCCATTTCTAGTCCAGGAAGGGCACTGCAGCAACTTAAATAAAGGTAAGTCATCGAGTTGAAGAAGGATGTGGCGCAGTTTATCATGATACTTAGGAATCCCCACATGGATCTAGGTTTCTTAGGGAATCATCAGTTTTGATAGACAATGAGGATGAAGATGAGGAGGAGGCTGAAGCCTGCTGGACCTCAAATTTTAAGATGATTTTCACCAAACAGTTTATGATTTTATAGGATAGAATTGATAGAAATGAAGAAAAATCAGAGCCCAGTTTTGTCAGTTCAAGAAATGAAATCATTGAATCTTTTCCACTGGATTTGAACAATGAACTTAATGTTTTTCCAATGAATGTCATGTTGTTAATGATATCATATACACTTTGTCCTTCAACAAAAAATCAAAAAATGTTGTTTGTAAATCTATATGTGGGACTGCTACTATGTGAAATAAAACTTCCACAACTTAACATGATTGTGCTTATTTGAGAACATAAGGACAACAATCACCTCTACTTTGGAAAATTTAACAATAACTTCAATTTAGGGAACAAATCTTTAGCCAATTCAATCGGTGATTGTCTAGTATGTGATCAATTTTGGAGTAATATTTTTATCTTCTCATGTGGAAATATTTTCATAAAAGTAGTTAAAGCTTTCTAGAGGTCCAACTCAAATCTATACGGATAAGTATAAGCAATTTTACTATAATTCCAAGGTAAGAGTATCTGCAATCTAGGGAGAAAGTTGTTAACCAATTGGACTAGTGATTGTCTAACTTGTGATAAGTTTTGGAGATTTCTTTGACTTTTGTCATCTGTCAACATTATTCATAAGTAGTTGAGTCTAGAATGACCCATTGTGATACCAAGTCTCTATTTTTTGTAAATGCTGCTTATACGAAATCAAATTAGTTGTCCTTCTACTAAGAGGTCACACTATGAAGTGCAAGCATTGGGTAATTTTTATGTCTTTAGGAGAAATTTCTAGTTGTATAATGATTTAATTGTGAAAATAATAAAACTATAATCATGTTGTTTTTGGAAAAAAAAATGCAATTATTCATCACTTGGATGTAATCCATAAGAATGATTTTAATTTTTAGATAATAAGTCTAAAATACCTCAATTGAGTAGAATTGATTTGCCAAATCAATGTTTCTTTTTTCCTGAATGCAAACAAATTAACAAACAGAGGAATTGGTACCAAATTCGAATCAACAAAGAGAGGAATTGGTACCAAATTTGTTATATTAGAAATTGCTATACAAAGCTACAAATATAAAAATATATGGGTCAATAATAAATAACATTAATGAAATCATTCAGTACTCTAATCTATTTCATTCCATCAAAGAATACAAATATCACTATATATGGGTAAATAATATAAATAACACTAAATAAATCATTCAATACTCTAATCAATCTATTTCATTCAATCAAAGAAAACTTTGAAAATGCAATTATATAGCAAAATAGTGGATAAATTCTACACAATACTAAGCCACGCCTTCCAAGCATTAGCCATATTTCCATAGCACTTTGAAAATTTAGAATCAATCGTTAAAGCCTCTTTGTTTTTGACAATGCACATGTCAAAGTCATGTAAACGCAAGGTAGAACATGAAGTTGTAAACCATACAAATCAATCAAAAATGAACTTTATCAACAAATTCAACAAATAACATTATTCGATCTCGCAGACCAAGATGGATTGCTTTTTCTCTCTCTTGAAAATGGTAGGAATGATCCTCCAGTTCTCTACTTAGAATTGGAAAATAGATTTGAAATTGTAGGGGAGAATTGTTCCTAGTCAGATATGAGTTGACAATCATCCTACTTCAGTGTCTCTAAGGAAAATGTCCCGTGCTAGAAGAAAAAAGAAAACATAAAATATTCAATACCCGAGATCAATCCCTAATATCTAATTCCAACATAACTATTGTCTAAACCATAAATTAAACCCTATCCAAAGTACAAATTGTTGATTGTTGGTATTGGATATGGTAGATCTTGGTCTAGTGTTTTTGCAACAAAATTTAGAGAAAAGATGCACCTTGGGTAAAATTTGAACCAAAACAACAGATGTTTTTATTGTAGTTTAGTCAGTGTCAGCATACCAACAGTCGAGGTCCACAATTATTGGTTTTGTGTTTTAGTTGGTCATGGACAAATAGCCATTGGCCATAAGTGAAAAATAAATTGTTGTAGATTGTAATGGTAGGTTTAAAACAACCAAAGTTGTTCAAGGTGCACCATCATTGGCCTTGGTGTAGAATCATCGGTGGGGGTTCACTGTCAACCTTGTGTTCACAAGTTTCATAGTTCATGTTGGAAAAATCGGATTGGTTTTGATAACATTGGTTAATAGGTCTACATGGTCAATGGCATGGGTTATCAATTGCATCTCGTAGAGTTTAGAATTTCAAGCATGCAGGTACAAATCATTCACACATAGATGCAGGTCAAAGTCACCAATTCATATCGTTCACGAGCATGTGCTTAGCATCATCGATGCAATTAAAGCTACAAGGATGGGATTACTATATCCTCTGTGTATGTAGTGCCTAACATGAGGTGGGTTCACATTCACTAGTGTGGTGTTCTTAGCCACTAGCATGAGTTCATGAACACTAGCCAGTCATCCTTCACCTTGACTTATAAATCTTCGCCTTCTATGCTATCCTAGAATGTGCTTATGATTTTTCTAATCAGAGATCATCTACAAAAAAAATTAGGCATATTGGCCATGTTAACATATTCTTATTTTATGGGCACAATTGAATTGCTTGAGACTAAGTTTGTTGGAAAGAAATACAGGTTAAGCATTGTATCAATTTTTGATAGTCATCTAGGACTCTAAACTTACATTTTAGTACTCAATGTAGGAAAACATGTATCTATTCACAATCACAAAGAACTACAGTGATATCGAATCATACCATGTTAAACAAGAAGAGATGGTAAAACATAAATATAAATATAAATATCCATTTAAATTTTGTAATATAGGTAACCATGAACAAAAGTATGATACACTCTATCATAAAAATTTTCCTTGTAGCATTCAAGGCAATAATAGAAATGACATACACTCAAACATTTCCATGCCTACATCTTGGTTGCCAACTCAATGGGAAGCACTGCAATGCAAGCAATTTATTTGCCTAAAAAAACTCCATATGCATTGTGCGCAAAAAAAGTACAAAATCACATCAATAAAACAAACTGCAAAATAACAAAACAAACAGGAAATTTTTTTTGCATCATGTGTTCAAAAATATAATTCATTTCACCAAAACTCAAAAACACATCAATGGGAAAAACTACCTTTGATAGCATAACCACAAGGAAAGTATTATTAGTAACTTTCTTTTCTTCTATAGTGGTTTCATCCTTCAGCACCTTCCCCTGATATATCAGCAATTGCTGTTCACTTGGGTAATTATGTGCTCCTAGAACTTGCTCAATCTGTTTCTTAACATTTAAAAATTGAAAGAGAAGAACAAAAATTAATATACAGTTACATACCTTTGAAAAGTACTTCAACACAACACTCAATTTCTCACATTATAAATATATTGAAGCCCTAAATTGTAAATAATTGACAGGGTAAAGATCCAGAAAGCTACAAAATTAAAAAAGATTATCTGAAAGAAACATGAAATAAAAAATGCTTTTACTGATCATGATATGGCCTGGATGACATGGAACAATTACCAAGTATGCAAAAGTAAATCAATTCTAACATTGGGGGACAGATAGGTTCTAGATTTCTAATATTGGGAGACAAATAGGTTGCAGATTACTTTTTTATTTAGCATGCACTAGCAATGGCTCAGACTACAAAAGCCTTAACAAACTTTGCATTATCTCTTACCATGATTTACTGTGTATGTTTCCAAGCAATGTATGTCCACTAGGCTGTAGAATGCTTATCCAATAATGGAACACATTTTCCATACCTGGGACAGGTACAAAAACAAAACCAGCTGCTAGGGATGTTCCTGAGCAACAATCCCCAATATTGGAGGGGTGTCTAGGGACAACCCCCTCAAAAATAATTACACCAAAAAAACATTTTTTGGAAAAAAAAAACACATGGGCCGAGCAGAAAATCCTAGGTTAGCATGTTGGGCCCATAGTTTTGATATAGAATCCAGTGAGTTTTATTAATTTTCTTCTTTTAATTTTCACATCATATCAATCCAATCCTCTCACCAATATAAATTCACAAATTTATAATTTTGTCATTTATAATCAATGTTCCCCCAATTTTCTGAGACGAGGGGACGCGGGAGCGAGGAAGCGCACATTCAGGACGCATGGAGACCACCCCCAAATTTAGGGAATTTCGGGGGCGACGTGGGGATGTCTCTAAAATTATAAAAATAAAATAAAATATCAAAAATAATAATTCATTTGATGTATATTCATGATTGTGCAATGTAAATACTAAATATATTTATTTACTTTCTAAGTAGTACCAAGTAGGGATTGGAAAAAGTGAAAATAATAGGAAAAAAAATTTCAAAAATTCTCAGGGGGATGGTGGGGGGAAACATTTCTCCAGGAGTCCCCAAGTCCTTGGGACACAAGAAATGTGGAAACATGTCCCCGAACCCGTGGGGCGCGTTACTATGGAACACTGTTTATTATTATGTTAACCTTGAAGCATGCAAGTGAAAGGGAAGTGAGTTTAATCATGCATAGGCATTGTGTACATATAACAAATTCTTCAACAGATATTCGACAGAACATGGAAAACAAAGTATAGGATATTGGAAATTGTGCATAGAAAACTTTGTTAAAAAAGAATCTAATATTGTTGTTAATTGATAATCTATTCAGCATGACTTCAAGGTTGAGGCAAAGGGTAGTCATGCTTATATGATGATGTTAATTTATGAAATACTCTTTGATATTGATGAGTATTTTATGGAAATCACAGACATCCATATATATGTTAATCCAATTTTGCATGACTTGTGCATGCATTAGAAGTTAACATATTATCAGGTCTATGTCCCGTTATCTTCTGCTAATGTGAAAATATAGGTGTTTACTTATAGCATTATTGCATGAACCAAAGGTTATGTTTTAAGCAAGTTTTGCATCAAGTTACCCAGGTTTTGTAGACTGTGAGTTGACAAGGAGTTTCTAGCTCTCAGAATCATACAGAGGAAGGTGATTGACTTTTTGTTGTTTCATGCAGACAAAGGATATATTAACAGAGATATATGTGCTTGAAGAGGAAGTCACTAATCGTGAGCAGTACATTATTTCTCTCTATCAAAATATTTTTTATCAATGCATAGTTGGATCATTGTTAGCACAAAATTCAAGTAAGACATCACCAACACGTGCAAATTATGAAGAGAGAAATCTACCAAGTATAATTTCAAGGACTTTGTGCACACCAAGCAAGTTCCCCCCTCCACACCATTATGTTTCTTCTTCCAACAAAGGTTATTAGAATGCAAATACACAGCTACAGTCGAAGACAATGCATGCCTCATTATTGAGTACACCATTAACCATGGATGAAAGAATTCAGATTCCCCATTCTCATTCTGCTTCTAGAGGGAGGGTATAAGCAACAAACTTGGGGATAAGATTCTTGAATAGTTTACTTTCCTATTACACACCTTTATTTTTAATTATCTTGATTATCCAGGTATTAAAGTGTAGAAACAAAACCCAACAGTCATCTACTTGTTACATGTAATATAGAGACTCTAGAGTCATCTAATTAAGTCTTATGAACATTGAATCCTTATATTTGTTAATATGATCTTAAATTGTATAGGATTTATTATTAACAAGTAAGGGGCTTGAAGGTCAATGTTGCAACAGAAGTTTCAAAATTTTAGAGTTCAAGGATACTTAAAGTCAAGTGCTCCTTTTCCTGTAAATAGAAATCTCTCATAGACATTAATAGAAGCTAGAACCCCAACTGTTTCTTCACAAAAGTGTTTGGGAGCACTTTTCGAGCTTACTCAATATGCCTAGTAATTTCAGATATGAAAATTATAAAAATTCACTAACTGTTACCATCTCTGGGTTAAAAAATCTTGTGAAAACTCAAATTACCATGAAACACTTTCTAGGTTATTTTGGGGTTTTCTACTTGAATTCCAATAATGAAGTGGAAATGAAAACCAAATTTGGAAGCCTAAAACCTGAGGTGGTCCCATCTGGTATTGCTCTTTATCTCTCCACAAAGAGAGAGAGAGACAATAATTGCTCTGACGATTCACCAACAATGGTTGCCCAATTTTCCATAGAGTGGATAGTTCTTGAAGATTTAAATTGTTGAAGATGAATGCTAATAGTTTAACTTTCAGTCAAAACAATAATCCAAGAATATAAATATTTCTCCAAGAGATTTCTTCTTATATTTTGAACTTCCAACAAGTTATAATTGTTATATTTTTACCTTGTTTAATTCAGATAGCCTTTTCCATAGCAGTAGGACACAGAGAGTCAGTAGCTACAGTAGCAACAGAAATAAGTGTATTTAATGCAGATCTATATAGCAGTAGTTTTCCTAGATTCTTATGCACATCAGAGTGTGATGGAGGCACAGTTGTGTCAGAGAGGACGACACATGCATTCTTTAAGCATGCATATGCCAATCTTAGTTTATTTTGATTTTTGCTACATTCACTTAAACTCAGTTCATTGTTGTTCTAGATTTATCAAATTCCAGTTTCTAGTTCAGTTCAGTACAACTTCAATTTAGTTCTTTTCTTAAAATGAGTTCCATTTCTTACTTAAAAGTTAAAATTCTAAGTGCTTTGCATGAGAATAGGGCTAGCTATGGTGCAGCTCTCTAGGAGTATAGTTATTTCCATGAGAGTGTACTAACCTAGGTATTCTCACATGCAATCTAGGCACATCTATTGAGGCCATACTTAGGGTGGTAGTGTTAGGGTTTCTTAACAAATTTAGAGCAAACTGATTTAGGTTTTGTGATCGTAAACCGTAGCTATATTTCCTATTTTATAAACAAGATATAGGGCACACCATTGATATGGTTAGCAAGTTTATATTTTTGAGCCATAGCATTAGAGCTGTCTGTTTTCCAGATACAATAAGACGATGATGTAGGATTGAGAGCTATGTTTAATATGTATTTTCTTTGAGTGTTTCCACCAACATCTGTATGTAGATTCTAGTATTAAATTATAACTACTGAAACTTGAATCACAATTTTTATTGAGTCTTTAACAACATTGACCATGAAATCATTGTTTTAAGTTTTATTGTTTTAGATAAAGTCCATGTGTGATTTCTTAAATTTCTATTCTTTTTACACATTTAAAACTTCATATGTGATGGACATCGACATGACTCCACACCCTGCTTTCCAAAATTGGAAATCTTCTCCTCATCCCCTCCCACAAGCATGAGCCCGGCCAACTTAGTTTACTGCCAAACTGAAATCATTTAATCATATCTTAGCATTTGTTCAGCCATTAACTAATCCAGTGTGTATCCTCTCCAAATGTTTAGGCAGTTTTTCAAAAACAAGTTGTGCATCCCATTTGGTAGGCAATATAAACCCCTATATCTTTCATATTATGTAATTTTTCTCGTATTAGCAAATCGTTGCATACAAGGAAACAAAACAATATTCAATGTATATTTTTCGACAAGAAATCCATCTGTGGTGGGAAACCATAGCATCAAATGACAAAATAACCCCATCCCACTACTTCTTATTCATTTGGGCACATCGAAATATAGTTGCAGTTGAAGCAATAGAAAGAAATAAAAAATGTTATCTCCAGTGCGCAAATGCCAAATTCAAATATCCAGGTTCATAATTTCATAATTTTAACTTTTCTACTCCAACATTAACATCGTGTCAAACCAAACAGTCACATTGGAATTCATTAATTAATTTTTGTCTAAATCTATACTTCTACATAGGTGAATATGTTTAAAAATTTCCATATACCATTCCATACACAAGCATATTTAAAAAAAATAATTTCACTAAGTTAAAACATATATGAAAAAACATATACTATCCCACTTGGACCCAACTAATGTTCAACATCCCTATGTTACATAATACAGACTAAGATTGGCATATCAAGTACTTTGGACATAACAGGTTCTCCTTTCTTGGGCCTTTTTTCAACAAAAGCATCATCAGATGTTGATACTACTTATCAGATCATTGCCTTTCCATATTACTTTTTTTCTTGTACCTTAAGACACAACCAACATTAGAAAAGAAGCCCTAATAACATGTTCACAAAAATCCATAAGTATTTAGGTATGTTAGTCCTTTTGTTAGAAACAAGTAATTTTGGGTACAATCTCAAAATGATCTCATCCATAATTTAAATGTATATGATGTGGTGCCACTGTGTGTGAAGAAAAAACTGTGATTTCCTATTTAGGTGTAATTTGTGATGAAGTACCTTGACAAGAGCTGTAAAATTGGTACTTTTCTAGCTAGATGTAAAGTAAAAAGGATTATTGCTCGAGTAACATGCATGTGGTATACATCATATGGCGGCATGATTTGTATACCATTATTTTCTCTAAGTCATATAACATCAATTTGAGGTTTTTGAATATGGCCTCTAGCATGGTCCCTCCATCATGTGTGTAACTAATGCTATACCTTCTCATAAATCATGTGGCATACCTTCTCCAATGGTATGCATCATGCATGTGTATACCTGATGCTATATGTTGGCAGGATTTGTGTACCAAATTTTTCTCTATAGAATATAACATAAGGTTTATGTTCTTGAATATGGTATCTATCATGGTCATTCCATGTGTATACCTGATTCTATAGGTTGCCAAGAGTTGTAGAAGAAAAAGTTTATTTACTATATAAAACCCATAATGGGCACTTCATATTGACTTTCAAAGCATATACTCAGCTTGCTTTTAAAAAGCATTGTACTTACTGTCATAGTTGACATGTTAAAGAAAACTAGCAAAAGATTCTTCATAACCCCAAATATATTAAGCATCATGAGGGATCAAAAACTCAAAACATAGACCTCCATGTTTTTGGATCTCTTACAAACTTCTCAGATCCAAGGCTAAGATATATCTATGCTAGTTTAATTATAGATAAGATTTAATTATGTCGATGCTCTCTTTGATTTGGTTTTTTGGAATCTATTGTAAATTGTAATCTAAACAAATAAGAAGTTGATTCTTATTTGAATTTTTATTTCCTTAGTGTTACAAGCACACTCATTTGCATGCATGTTGAATATGTCCCCCCACCTAGGATGTAGAGCATCTCACTTTTCTGGGTGAAGCAGCATAGTGATATCTTAATAAGTTGCGCAAAATTTATATTGCGCCATACATAGATTTACGCACATCCTTTAATTATGATCCATGTTGAATTCATAAAATAATTGTTTACACAAATGCCAGTGTTAATTTCAAGACTAACAGTACTCTCACTATCATCCAAGAATATATTTACTGCTTCATTTCATGCCAAAAAATATTATGGAAGTACCCAGCCACGTGAATCAAAATAATTCATCGAGTGAATTTCACATGGCCCTACTTTGTTTATCATTATGAGCAAAAACAAAGTAGCTCAAGGCACAAATGCTAAAAATCAATCCCATGAGTAGTTAAGAGAAAGAGAATTCTACAGTAATTAGCATCCATACTTTAAAGAGCAGTTACTAGAGCATCTACAGCTTTATTTTAATACAAAATATATACATTTCAATTAAGAGAAATAGAACATACATCCCACAAGAGTGAAAATTTAATTCATGCTCCCGACTTCAAAGTTGTTGATTCTCAAAAATTATCCTACTAGTAATGATAGATAGCTATAAAATGCCCGAGATCAATCTCTATTACATATCAAAAGCATGGTAATCACAAATTAGGTAAGGACGGACACTAATCTAATGCTAATCTCTATTTGTATTTTAAGATCACAAGCACAGACTATGCAAGGTCAATAAGAATGAAAGGTAATATATTCCCTTACTTATTTTTTGTATTCTTGACTCTAATAATCTTGACTCCACAACTGAGCAGAAATCATCCATTTCAGCTTCTCACCATTGGTGAATTTTGTTCTCTTTGCATCATTTTGGTTTTTTTCTTGAGATTCATCACATATTTTCTTTTTAGGAATGAATTCCCCAAGTACTGGTCTGTTGTATTGCTCTGCTAAAATTGAAAGCTAGCTTGTTGCATCGGTCTGGGTGCTTGCACAGATGGTTGGAACTTGGTGTTAGAAAAAAATGTAAGAATTTGAATCAATATCCATATACATAAGAAACATAAATTCAAATTCAAAAAAATAATAGACCTATTGATTATGAATGACAAAATCTTCCTCTAATGAAGGTCTGAGTAACTCCATCATTGCAGCATCACTAAAGTCATAGCATATATGTTCTAAAATGTCTTTGTCGGCAACAAACCCCAATGCTCAAAATACAATAATGCCCAAAAACACAATGCCCAACAGAGCAACAAAAATATCAATTAAAATAGTGGTGTATCCCAATGAAATCACGTGACACTTCTACCAACCCTCACACCAAAAATATTCATCCCGAAATCCCTCATCCGCCAATATTCATTCCCAAAAACCCCAAAATATTCATCCCCAAATCCCTCATCCGCCAATATTCATTCCCAAAACCTTCATTGTCCAAACCCTCATGCTTCAATTCCATATTTTACTCAACTTCCAAACCACGATTTCCTTCTTCGCAAACACCTAAATCCATCCGTTCATCAAATTCCTTGAATTATCCTCCTTCTCTCTCAGTGATTCGAAATCTGAACCCAATAAAATATCTTCAATGTCATAATGGTTTTGAGATTCAATTGGCATGCCCTAGTTGTGGCTCAATAAGAAAATGAAGGCATCAAACTCCAAACAATCTAAATCCTAAATGCAAACCCCTTTAATACCATTATCAACAGATGCTGATGAATTCAAGGATACATTATCATTCTCTACATACCCGATAGCACCAACAAATCCTCTCGTGTTGCAGTTGTGTGCATATATGGCAAGTCTGGGCATGTGTTCACCATCAAGTAAGCCTCAGAAAATGGTGAACGGGATTTTTCCTATACCTTTTAACAATAACAAACATTTAATGGCCGTAAATGACCTTAAACAGTAGTGAAAGGGCTTGTTCATGTACCTTTGAACAACAAGCAACATTTATCCTCAATTATGACCTTGTAAGGTATCTGGCGAAAAACTTCTTCAACAATTGCCATTCCCATGCACAAGAAATGGAAGCAAGGAGTCACTTGGCCAGCGCTCAACCCAATACATGGTTTTAGTTCAAGAGATGGTAGCAAGGAGTCACTTGGCCAGCCCTCCACTCAATACATGTTTTTAGTATGGTATTATGTAAAATTATAATACATGTTTTGGTTTTGTAATGATATAAAAAATTGTATATTTTTAATATTTTATTATGCGTTTCATATGTTTTTAATATGATATTATATAATATTATAATATATGTTTTTTAATAATATAAAAATTTGTAGGTTTTTAGTATTATATTATATAATATTATAATATATTTTTTTGTAATAATATAAAATTTGTATATTTATACTCTGGGCTTATCGGGTGTTGTCGAGAGATCTCATGACGTCGTTTGCTCCCTTCTTCAGATAACAACCTTAATTTGGCATACTCTCTTTGTCCATCAGCCCATTTGTGGGGCCACTCCACCGCTTATGCCCTCACAGGAGATCCCTGAATATGCTTTTGTTAGCATTTAATTAATGCATGGATTTTGAACATCTTGAACACCCCTGCCCCTCGCGCCTGGAACGAAGAACTCTATCCTACTCCTCACTTGCACTAGCATGGAGAACTTTGATCCATCCTTGATTCCTCACCTTGCATCCCTCTCCTATGAACTCCAAGATTCTATCATCCCCTGTGAACTCCCAGTGTCTCTCTGTTAGAATAATCAACCCATAGTTAGCTACCTTAGACATTAATTTGATTATTTTTGTCTTATTTTCCTAGTTCATGTGTCCCACCTTATGCAAGTTGTCATTTAACTATCCATAGTGGTAAAACTTGCCTATTTTGACTCATGTAGTGCTTGGGAAACCTAAAGGAATCAATTATGTGTTATTCCTGGCCTCCTAAGTGCCCTTCTACTTTTTTTTCTTTATTTCCTGCTTTTTCAGTGCTTTAAGGCAATTGGGAAAGTTTGACTAGGTGAGGTTAACTAGTTTTTTGTCCTCCACATCCTCCACTCTTTTATCCTATGAAAAGA
>LPNX010799904.1:290508-308658 GCA_001517045.1 Pseudotsuga menziesii | reverse complement strand
AATTTTAGTAAGCCTGCTTTTGACTAGATTCGAATTTCCTCCTCATGCATTCGAATATCCTATGTAATTATTTAATGCAGCAACCTATTATGTTACAGGGTTGGCTATTGTACACTAAGTTAATACAGTTTAGTGTTCAGCTCCATTTTCAGTCTCTTTTGTGAGTGATTTTGCAAGTTCAATTGATAATTGTTGTGAGTAAAATTGTTCTATCACTGGGTTCAATTTCCACATGGTATCAGAGCCATTACAAATCTATTTCTTTCCTTCAAATTTATTTTGCAGGTTTGACATCAGTGACTGGGAGCCTTCTACTAACAGCCGGGACAATTTCCGAGCTATGGATCAATCTCAGAAGATCATCTTGACTCCCTTCAACTTCTTTGAATGGAAAGAAGAGATGGAGATAATATTGAGAGTGAAAGGCCTCTATAGGGTGACTATGGCAACAAAAACAGAGCCCAATGCTGCTGTAGAGAAGATAAAATGGCACAACAGGAGGGATGAGGCCTATGGTCTCTTATGTCTGAGTATTTCCAGAGACCTCCTTTTCCATCTTGATGGATTAACATCACCGAATGAAGTATGGGAGAATATTACTGCTCTTTTTGGAAAGATAGATGAGATGAGGGGACATCAAATAAAAAATGAGCTGATTTCCCTGAGTCCCAGTAGCTTTGAATCTCTGCAACTCTATTTCTCCAAGTTCAAAGCACTTGTTTTGCAGCTAAAACAATGTGAGATCAAAAAGAAGGATGATCATCTGGTATTGGCCATACTCTCGAAGCTTGGACCTGACTATTCAGTGTTTGTTTCAACCTTCTATGCCACAAAGTTGATAGCTCGAACTTGGAAGATTCCTAGCCTTGCAGATCTCATGGAATCTCTCACACAAGAACAAGACAAGCTGGTGATCATGGGCACCATCAAACCATCCAAAGACCAAGATCTGGTTGCTGGAGATTCGAGGGTGGATTCAAAAAGCAAAAAGAAAGCTAAAAATCCACCTGAGCAAAAGAGAGACAAGAACAAGTCTCCGGAGGAGCCACAAGGTTCCAAGAAGAATAACCAGAAGAAGAATAATAAAGGAGAAATGAGCAAGTGTGCATACTGCAATAAGGGAAATCACACTGAAAGCTCTTGTATGAAGAAGCAAATAGACATGCTGACCCAAATCCTAGAGAAGAATGGCATCTCCCTTCCAGAAATCTCAAAGAAGAGAGAAGGAGGATCAAGTTCAGAAGACAGAGAGAGAGTTCATGCATTGGTTGCTGGCACATCAAGCTTACCAAGTTTCATCATTGATTCTGGAGCTTCAAGACACATGGTTTCAACCAAGGAGGAATTATCCTCACTTGACATGTCGAAGGAACCACCTATAGTACTGGGAGATGAATCTCTCACTGAAAGTTTGGGCAAAGGGAGGATTGATCTTGATCATGGTCAGTTCAGCAATGTGTTGTATGTGCCTGGTCTTTCCTCCAACCTCTTATCAGTGTACCAAATGACTCACACTGGGTCTCCAAATAACGTCATATTCTCCCCTTATGAATTTGAGATCATAGAGATCTCAAGTGGTAAATTCATTGCAAAAGGAGTTGCAAATCACGCTCAGAAGGTATACATGTTCTCACACTTCCTACCCTACTCAAACCCCTCTGCTCTTCTGATTCATGCTAATGAAGCAAGCAAGATTTGGCATGAAATATTTGGCCACCTAAATTACAAGTATCTTTCTAATCTTATTGAAAAAGAGATGGTCATAGGGTTTCCCAAGATAAAATTTTCCAAAGGAGTCTGCCAAGGTTGTATCCTAGGAAAACACCCAGAGCATAACTTTGAGAGAGCTAGTCATGAGAGAACCTCTGCACCCCTCGAGTTGATCCACAGTGATGTTTCTGGCCCATTACCTCATATGTCCATGAGTCAGGCCAAATATGCATTGACTTTCATAGATGACTTTTCCAGGTATTGCTGGGTTTAATTTTTGAAACACAAGTCTGAAGTTTTTGGACTATTCAAAGTCTTTAAGGCTTTGGTTGAGAACCAGCCTGGGAGGAAACTTAAGGTCCTCAGATCTGACAATGGTGGTGAGTATGTCAAGTCTGAGTTTATACAATATTGTGCAGATGCAGGTATTCATATGCAGCATTCTATCCCTTACACACCACAGCAAAATGGTGTTGCTGAGAGGAAGAACAAATCACTGAAGGAGATGATAACATGCATGATGGAGGCCAAAACTTTGCCACCAAAGTACTGGGCTGAAGCTATCAATGGTGCAGCCTATATCCAGAATAGGGTGCCTCACAAACATCTTTATGGTATGACTCCTTTTGAATCATGGAGTGGGCACAAGCCAGATGTGACCCATTTCAGGATTTTTGGCTCAAGGGCTTGGGCTAGAATTCCAACAGAAAAGAGAAAAGCTTTGCAGCCCCAAATCCAAGAGTGCCTATTTGTTGGATACTATGAAGATTCAAAAGGGTACAAACTGATAAATTTGAGCACAAACAAAGCCTTCATTGAAAGGTGTGTTCAGTTTCAAGAAGAACCCCTAGCAGCAATGGAAGTTGGAGAAGCCTCTTCACCACCAGAGCCTTTGAAAGTAAGTGAAGAGATTGTTGAACATGTTGTTTCTGATATGTCTGATAGTGATGAGTTTATTGCAGATCCTAACAGCCCTACAAGGCAAAAATTGGCATCCAAGACTCTTCATGCAGCAGGAGAGCTAGCAAGGAATCCCAATGACCCCAGGAGGACTAGATCTCAATTTGAGGTTGGTCTGTGCATGAAGGATCCTATGTTTGCTGAGAAATGCTA
This sequence comes from Pseudotsuga menziesii, assembly GCA_001517045.1. Taxonomy (NCBI): domain Eukaryota; kingdom Viridiplantae; phylum Streptophyta; class Pinopsida; order Pinales; family Pinaceae; genus Pseudotsuga; species Pseudotsuga menziesii. The sequence continues at coordinate 305,835 of LPNX010799904.1, read as the reverse complement.
TCTGATGGTGGAATCAGATCCTCAGACATATGAATATGCATCAGGAGATCCAATATGGCAAGCAGCCATGAAGGAAGATTTCAGCTCACTCCAGAAGAGTAACACTTGGGAGCTAGTAGATCTTCCCCCAGGGAGGAAGCTAGTTCAGTGTAAGTGGGTCTACAAGACCAAATTTGCTGCTGATGGTTCACCTCTGAAGTACAATTCCATATTGGTATCCAAGGGATACTCACAGGTTCATGGCATATATTACAATGAGACCTTTGCACCAGTGGCAAAGATGGACTCCATCAGGCTAGCCTTAGCCATTGCAGCTTCAAAGCAATGGGAGGTACATCACATGGATGTAAAGTGTTCCTTTTTGAATGGATATCTCACTGAAGAGATATACATGCAGCAGCCTCAAGGATTTTCTACTAACCCATCTCTTGTGTGCAGGTTGAGAAATTCATTGTATGGGCTAAAGAAAGCCCCAAGGGCTTGGTATGCCAAGATTGATAGCTTCTTGCTATCACTGAATTTTGTTCGGTGCAAATCAGATCCAAATGTCTATTTGAAGTTAATTAATGGTTCATTAATGATCATTGTGTTATATGTTGATGACCTCCTCATTACAAGAAGCTCAAAGGATTAGATTGCTTCCTTGAAGGGTGCAATGAACCAAGCCTTCTCCATGACAGATTTGGGGCTCTTAAGCCAATTTTTGGGGCTTGAGATTGCTCAAACCAAAGCTGGAATCAAGGTGCACCAGTCCAAGTATTCCTTGTATTTACTTAACAAATTCAAAATGAAGGACTGCAAACCAAGCAAGACTCCCTTCCTTTCAGGAGTGAAGCTGGAAGAAGCTGATTCTTCACCTATGGTAAACAATACACTGTATAGGAAATTGATTGGATGTTTGTTGTATATTACACATACTAGACTTGATATTTCTTATGCAGTAAGTGTGGCTTCTAGATACATGGATCAGCCTCATGAGATCCATTGGAAAGTAGCCAAAAGGATCCTTAACTTTGTTCAGGGAACAAGGACACATGGGATCTTCTATAAAGCAAAATCTGATCTTGATTTGATTGGATTTACTGACAGTGATTGGGCAGGTGATAGCACAGATAGAAATTCCACATTATGATATGTGTTCATACTTGCAGAAGGGCCAATCAGCTGGTCAAGCAAGAAACATAGTGTCATTGCACTCTCATCTATAGAAGCAGAGTACAGAGGAGTTGTTAATGCAGCAACTCAATGTTTATGGTTGCAGGGGTTACTTGGAGAGTGTGGCTTCGAATCATAGTACTCAACTACCATCTACTATGATAACCAGAGTACCATTCAAATATACAATGATCCAGTTCAGAAGCAGAGAACCAAACACATTGAGATCCATATGCACTACATCAGAGAGCTTGTGCATGATGGCACCATTCACCTACTCTTCTGTTCATCTTCAGAACAAGTAGCTGATATCTTCACCAAAGAATTTTGTGAGAATACCTTCAGCAATCTCAAATCACTACTGGGGATTTCTGATCATGCTGTGAAGCATGAGTGAAGACAAGATTTCCAAATTTTGTTTTACAGTCCATGTTTAAGGGAGGATTTTCCCATGTGGTTGTTGCCTCTTTCCTTGTTTAAATGGACATGCAGTATGTAAAGGGTGACTAAGCCTTGTTGCTAGGCCCTATAATTTTCTGATATATTACTCATAAGTCAGGCTTAAGGGGGGTTTTTATAATAATCAACCCATAGTTATCTACCTTAGACATTAATTTAATTATTTTTGTCTTATTTTCCTAGTTCATGTGTCCCACCTTATGCAAGTTGTCATTTACCTATCCATAGTGGTTAAAATTGCCTATTTTGACTCATGTAGTGCTTGGGAAACCTCAAGGAATCAATTCTTCTTTATTCCTGGCCTTCTAGGCACTCTTCTTCTTTTTCTGCTTTATTGCCTGCTTTTTCAGTGCTTTAAGGCAATTGGGAAAGTTTGACTAGGTGAGGTTAACTAATTTTTTGTCCTCCACATCCTCCACTCTTTTATCCTATGAAAAGCATGTATGATTTTTCATTCCATCACTCTTTATCTTTCCTAAGTGCTTTTGCCAATTCGTGAGCTCCATGACTGATTTGGAAACTACTTTATGCACCTATGGGGGATTTGCTTAATTTTAGTAAGCCTGCTTTTGACTAGATTTGAATTGCCTCCTCATGCATTCGAATATCCTATGTAATTATTTAATGTAGCAACCTATTATGTTACAGGTTTGGCTATTGTACACTGAGTTAATACAATTTAGTGTTCATCTCCATTTTCAGTCTCTTTTGTGAGTGATTTTGCAAGTTCAAATGATAATTGTTGTGAGTAAAATTGTTCTATCACTGGGTTCAATTTCCACTCTCTTGACCCCTGCAAACTCAAACATCCTTGACTACACTGATCAGTCCATCATATGAAGATTCACACCTGCATTGCCTCCCCTACTCCTGCATCCTCGAACCCTCATCCTTTCAGCAGTAGCGACTCAAGGGACCTTGACTCAATAGGAAATCACGATTCTAAACTTTTGTCAGCTATATACTATTAGAATATGGGTAAAGGACCTGAAGTTTAAGAGTTCAGAGTATTATTTATATTTGGTGAGAGAGTGGGTGCTTTAGGTTCAATTGATGCATTTAACTTTGTTGAATTCTTGAGAATATTTACCATAATAGGATTTAATAGCTCATCCAATTTGATACTTTAGCATGTCCCATCCTTGGTGCATATTTATTATTCCAATGCCATAGAGATGTTCTTGCAAGCTGTATGGTATTTTTATACTCAACGTGACTCCTAGAAAGAAAGAAACCAATCTTCACTCTTTGCAAAATATTAGTGTTTTTTTGTGATCTACAGTCGTGTTTTAGAAAGAAAAAACCAATCCTCACTGTGAATGAAACTTCAATCCACTTAGCATGAAATTTATTGATTATTTCATCTACTTTTATCAGACACACCCAAAAAACCCTATGAGATTCAAGGTTAAGAAAATTGAACCCATGCTTTTGTAAGAGTTTTTAATCAAATACACTCTAAGAGATTCACGGTTTAGAAAATTTGAAACATTGTTTTACAATATTTCCAAGGTTATTCTCTCTCGATAAATTATCCTATGGTGTATTAAGCGTTATACCCATAACAAAGAATTTATGCTAAAGTGTATTATGCATTAATAACCCATATATATGTCAAATTAAGGTCAAATAACACTGAGTATTAAGCATTATAACTCATATTAACAAATAAATTTTCTCTGAGTATTAAATTGTTTCTATAGTAACTTCATAATGTTCCATAGCTCCCAAGTGGTGGAAAAAAATGAGAAGTAAGTTGGAGTACAAACGTATGGTATTTACATTGGTTAGGGAATTTGGCACGTGCTTAACGATTTGCTTCAATGGTGCAGTAGGGACAAAGATGGTCAAGAGAAAATTTGTGCAATTGCTTTGTTGGATCTCTAAAAATCGAGGTGCATGGCACTGATATTACAGATAGAAGGTAGACAATCTACAAATTTACACTTCATTGTCAAAATTGCAATTTTCCATGACACAATTAAAATAGACTAATTCACATTCTTCAAGCTAGTCATTTTTTATGTTGTGACTAAATTGGTCGTTTATGTTAGTCGTTTTTAACTCTATCACTTATTATCTAGTCATATTTGTTAACCGGTGACTAAATTAGTCATTAATTTTAGTCATTTATAGTTGGGTCAATCAAAATTGCTCATATTTAGTAGTAAATCACTTGAAAAAACTATGGTGACTAGAATTTTTAGTCATGTAATCACTAATTCCTCATTTTGTACTAGTGAGTGTTAGGCCTACTCTAGAATATATAATCAATGATACATAAGAAATTAAACACATCCATGGATCCAATATTGATTTAAATGCACCTCATTGGACAGGAAAAGATAAATTTTCTATTAAATAAATCAGAGATTACATAAGTGACAACCTCTGTCGGCATGTCTGCGAACTGGAGAAACTGAGTCCTCCACCTAGGCCTCCACCACCTCAATCCTCTATCTCTTTATAGAAATATAACAAGTAAAGGCAGGCATGGGAAGACCACAAAGTGCTCAAAGGGACAAAGGGATGTAGACTCAAGTATAAGCAAGCTACGGCAACAATGGACTATAGTTTCGATGCTCTTCAATTCCTCTTCTTTAATGTATCCGAAGGGTTCCTTATATAGTGCTTCAATGGGGTAATGGAAGGTAAAATCCGAGTGATCTTGAGGAATATGGAAGGCCAAGAGACAAGTGATTTGGATCCACATCAAGGGAAACTCCAAAAACATTTGTCCTTTTGCACACATCCCGATGTATGCAGGTTTAAGAGTAATATCCATGTATATACGCTAGAAAGGGATTAAAAGTAATGTACAACAAATAATGAGTGTTTTTAGGGATGATCATGGAAACATCAAAGGTACAAAAATAGTCTATAGGGTCCAAAGAGTTTGCAGAGGGACAGGGAAGGCCATAAAAGTGTGATCAACCATGTGTGGTAAAATCAGCTATAAGTACTGAAGTTTGTAAACAACAAACATTTTTACTATGTGGTGCTTGTGGTACATATAATTTCCAATCAAATCCCACAGTTAGGGGGGAAATGGAAACATATCTAATGACTCAGAATTATCAAGAGCTCACATCTTGGGACATTGACCATCAAATCGAGCATACGAGAGCTCATTGGAAATTTTTTTATGAGAAGAATCAAATTAAAAATCCATTTCCATGACAAAAATTTGGCTTTACATGCACTCTTGGTATAACATACATAATTTTGGGAACAACACATTGTCATGCTCGAAATTTCAGGGACAACATTCAAAATTGAGAAAAATAGCATAAAATCTAGATCCTAGACACCAACGGGATTCAAATGAGTTGTGGATAACTGGTATAGTTTTCACAAAACACTACTACTATGGAGGTGATGTATTGAGTAAAATATAACCATTGCTAATATTATTTCCCTATGATGGCAGTGAAAATTAAAATATCAATGCCAAACAGAACAACAATTCATGCATTCTTAGTTTTCCACATATGATACTAGATTTAAATGATTGGAATGAGACTTCGAGTTATCAGTAAACAATCATTTACAGAACAAATCCTTTTCAATCAATCCGGAAGCTACTTGAAATAGGAAATGGTATAAAAGAGAGGAGAATTGGAAAAAGGCATTGACCATTTTTGGATAAGGATATATTATTTAACTTTTGTGCAGCTGAAGGAGTTAGAGCATAGATATTTTGGGGCTTAAATAATTCACTAACAAGGTTGTTACATAGGATTGACCACACAAGCTATGAGTTTGGGAAAGTTTATATTGTTATGCATTCATCATTTGATACATACATTGTTCTAAGGAAGAGTTTTTTTTGCATATTGAAGGTATATGGAACATTGAGAATGCATGTGAAATTGATATTAATGTGGAATTTGGAACTATAAATTGATTTTGGAGTAGATTCTAGGGTTGGAATTTCCCTTTTGGATTCGAGCAACCTCATGGTTCTTAGGGTATGCAGTTATCTTTTTAATTTGTTTCTTACGAAAATTCTCTCTTACTTGTTTGACATTGTTTCATTATTCTAAATTGAATTTGTGTTGAGTTGTAGGAAATATCAATTATAAGTTCCAATGAAAATTTAGGTGTTCATGGACAAGTTCAACTCAAGCTATTAGGAATAGGAGACATTATTAAAGGACAACGACTCTTCCTATCTCTTGTTTATAATATCCATGTAAGATTCATGAATATATCTTTATGGTTCTCTTGATTTGTTTTTGAATAAAATGATTTATATTCCATTAATATACAAAAATATTATTTGCATTTTATTAAGAAAACGGTGGAAATGACAACCATTACAAGCATAATGTGTGAGATGAGAAGAGATAATAGATGAAAGGTGAACCAATCAGAAAATATCCATTGACAAATTGAACAACAACAACAAAATGACACTGGAGGGATAGAAAAAGAAAGAACAAGAGAACTTAGACAAAAAGATCCATAACCATAGCCATAAGTGCACCGAAGGGATATATTCACACCATAAACAAAGCACCATAACATCCAAAGAGGGAACAATATAGAGAACATGCCCCTAGCATTCGTTATCACCTGAGAAAAATACACTATCCAAGAAGTTAACACTAACCCACTAGCCCCTAGGGGACTTCTTCTAGAGGACATCAGAGTTAAATGCCAACCCTCCATCCCCTAGGGGCTTCAAGTTTCTTTGGAGGAAAATCATACCTGGGATATCACCTTTGCTTATAAAAAGGTAGAGGGAATCAATTATTTTATTGATATGATTTCATTGTAGATGACTGATGATGATCATATACATTTATCAGGCTGACGAGTTTGGAATCAAGACAATGCTCATTATTTATGTATGATGTATCACTAGATATATTATACATTTTATATTTCATTTTTATTTTCTCATTCATGTAGCAATATGTTTATCTTCTGTTTTTTTTATTTACATGTTTAAAATTTTGAAGAAATCAATATTTTGTATTTTTTTTACTTCATTGATATTTTCTTGTCGTTGATGACAAGTTGTTATCCAAACCCTTTTTTAATATATTGCAACATTAGTCTTAATTAAACAGGTATGTCTTTTGCTGGTGCGACCATTATAATTCTCAACAAAAGAAACTTCACATTTTTTTATTGTTATGCTGAAAGAACAGAATGTGCACTACTTGTCTTGAGACATTTTCTGAATGCATTGATCTTTGTGAGAACAAATTCCTTTCCAAGGATATCACCCATAATTGATGATTTTAAGGGGCGTCATTACTCGGTAGTCCATATTTAAGGTTACTGCTTGTCTTTTTTTACTTCTATAGGGGATTAGGATATTCATTTCTTGTTGTTCTCTTCCATAATCTTTCCCAAATTGAAGATTACATGTTGTTTTCTTTCTCATAATTTCCTAAATTCATTCAAAATGCCACAAATTCACCCAACACTGAAGGTTTAGGGTTGTTTCTTCTGAAAGGACTACCCAAAAAAATTTCAAAACAACCTATATTTGATGGCTTAGGACTATCATTATACACAGATTTCACCAAGTCTTATTTTTTTGTTGTTGTTCATTCCCTTTTTAGGGCTGCTATATTCCCAAAATTGTCTCTTAACCATCCAATTCAGCCCATATTTGAATAAAGGCATGTTTGGTGGTTGAAATGTGGAAAGGGATGATTGATTTAAAAGGGTTCTTTCCAACATATTCACTCAGTACTGCCCAGATTTATTCTAGGGATCTCTTGTATCATTGTTTGGGTCAACAATATCCAAAAATGTTAAGAAAACTGGCCATAAATAATTTTATTTTTTCCAAGACTCAAAATACATGCCACTTAAATCAACATACATCATTACATGTACCATTTATGATTTTTTATTTATGCCCTTGTATATATATATATATATATATATATATATACTTTTTAATATTTTGGGCAAGTTCCTCTATGTTGGAGACCTTGTTTCTCGGGGATGTTCTCTAAAGTTTGAGGGGTTTCTCCATATGTTCCTAGGATGTATTACCCTACTCCCATGTCCCTATTTCCTATAGACTTAGTGGAGCATCAACTTTTCCCATAATGAGGAGTCCCTTATAATCCTTGAAGTTATGGCACACATTTGAATGAATATTCCACAAATGGTCCAAAATATCCTCTAAATACAAACCTTCAACTAATACTTCGTATAAGTAACCACCTCAAGAGTCTGTCAACCTATTCCATCATTGACCCCACATCCACCACAACCAGTTTTATATGTTCACCTACAAACTCATTAATCAACAAAAGTCCCATATGGTACCCAAGAGAAACCTATAGAAAATAGTATCTCTCATAAACCAATGGAGTTGTCATCTAACATGCACTTGACTAGAAATTCATTGGTTTCTTCTGGTTGTATATACTATATCAATAGTTTACGAATAAAGAAAAGGTTATCAAGAGATTCTTATACCTTTAGTTGTTATCCATACAGTTGAACAATGAACCAATGTAACAGACCTCAGTTGTCGGCTCTATTGTGATCTTTAATTTTTATCTTTTCATCTTTATTATTTGAACAAGCCGTTGAAATTGAAGAATAAAGAAAGCGAATATTTATGAAGTATGGCAGCAAGTCATTTTTGAGAAGTTGAAATAACATATATAAATGTGTTCTCTAAGTCAACAGACAAAAGTGTTAAACCACTTTCTCTGATAGTTGCTCATGTTGACTTGACAGTCTCTTACATCAGAGGGACTAGAGGGAATACCTAGTTCTTTGATCTTCACATTCAACCTTGGACCACAAAGTAGCTGACTATTGGGAACAATTGTATTCAAAACTTTGTCTTTTGTAGAGGATTCAAGCAATTATTCAAATAGCATATGGTTCAAGTATAGGAGGTCAAGAGTAAAATTATGAAGTGGCCTACTTGTGTAGCTGAGCAGAAACAACAACGACAACTGAGGATTGAATTGATGAGGGAAGAAGCAACAAAAACTTATTTCCTTATAAACTAATCCTTTGGGACTTGAAATTTAAAATAAGACAGCTAATAAGAACATGCGTAGTTACAAGAGTCCTGAAACACAATATTATATGATTAATTGTGAGTGTGCAATGTTTACTAGTTTGATTCATGAAATCAATAAATAGATGAACATGGTTGGAAGGAAATAAATCACACAGAGAAATGGATGAAGTTGTTTTAGTCATAGACTCTATCATAGAATAGAAAAAATTGAAAAAGAAAAGTTGACCTTTGTCATTGATATTACAAGAAAGTAGATTGACAACACTGGCAACAAATGGAAACAGATTGGACAAGTTATATGAATGGAATTTTGGGCATATTAGCAAAAAACTTTTTTTCTTGCATTTCATTTCAGTGACTGAATCGCATTTTGTTCAAAGACTAGTTGACAGAACTCCATAACTGTCTTACAATGTGCATATCTAGACATGACCATGGAAACAAATAATAAGGACCTAATATTACTAGCTAGCTATTGAACTTAAAACTGCAACATGGAACACAGACTCCTCAATGGAATACACACATGAATAAAAAGGTTCAAATGTAAACCACCATTATCAAGGGATGCAGTTGTTGATGACTAATACCCAATTCTATAAATTTGCCATTATTCTAAAACCTGGACTATTGAAAAAGTCCACTAAAACGCCCTAGCCCCTAAAGTTGAAAACACACCAAAAATAATGCAATATCCAACTGCACTTTCTTACAAACCTTAGAAATTCCAAAAGGCCCTTACAGCCACCTAGAACTGCAGGATACATTCTTATCACATTCATTTAGTACTTGTAACAAATTACAATGTGCAACAACTAAAGTAATGTTTGTCAGGTTTTAGTAACTGCAAAAAACATCTTCATTATACCCATTTGTCTATTATACATTACCATTAATCAAGAAAATTGTCACTATACCTCTTCTGCAAGCATCTCATTCATCTTGATTATTTTTAAACCTGCATAATTGCTTCATAAACAATGAACATTGAACCTAATTAACACAATTACATATAATTTCATGGACATAATTTATTATATGTTTGTGGATGTTCTTATTTAAATGGATTATTATTTCTCCACCACCATACGTCTAATACTAAGCCTCTTCTTGATAATAGTCTTGATAATAGTCTTACAAACCTTAGGAATTCCAAAAGGCCCTTACAGCCACCTGGAACTGCAGGATACATTCTTATCACATTCATTTAGTACTTGTAACAAATTACAATGTGCAAGAACTAAAGTAATGTTTGTCAGGTTTTAGTAACTGCAAAAAACATCTTCATTATACCCATTTGTCTATTATACATTACCATTAATCAAGAAAATTGTCACTATACCTCTTCTGCAAGCATCTCATTCATCTTGATTATTTTTAAACCTGCATAATTGCTTCATAAGCAATGAACATTGAACCTAATTAACACAATTACATATAATTTCATGGACATAATTTATTATATCTTTGTGGATGTGCTTATTTAAATGGATTATTATTTCTCCACCACCATACGTCTAATACTAAGCCTCTTATTGATAATAGTCTTCTCTCATCCTAATAGATGGATGCTCCACCCAAGTCTTTAGTATAATTATATTATCTTGTCTATGAGTCATGTTCATGCTCGACATTGATCTATGATTTATTTCATATTGTTTGTTTGCCAATTGGGATAGGGGAACACGTTGGATTTTTTTTCTTTGCGACACAATTGTGAAGATACTTATCTTTAATAAGTTAACTACAATGCTCAGTTTTTAAGTTTTCACATGGTTTCTTTATAGTTTGCAAAAGAAATTCAATCCAAAGCACAAAGAGATTCATATGCAAGTAGAGACAATGTTCTACATGTATTCCACGTTGGAGTAGATTTTATGGATGAGAGTACAACATTTATAGTTGATTCTCATGAAGCTCGTCAGTTGATTGAAGAGAATAAGTTCATTTTCAATGGTAAATAAAATCCAGGAGAGAAGACATATATTGTCCCCATTCAAAGCAATTTGGTATGATGTTGTAGATAGCAAATAAAAGATGTTGTATTCGTTAGGAAGTTTACATGATAAAATTGGAAAGGAATATCTACTCGGTTACCTTCTAATGCAGGTTTTACAGAAGGTACTTTTAGAAAGTCCATACATCCCCCTTATTTATAAGTACCACAAGTTGAGGACCTTCTAATATGTCTCAAATCTTAGCCAATTTTGATATATTTCCAAAATTTACTACAAGTTGTTGTAAAACATGGCTATAGCAAGTTGGTATTAGGACTCTGCACATCAAGTATTGAAACATATGTAGTTTCCTCAACTGTAAAAATATGGACACTATCTACCCTCGAATGATCGAAATATAATATTGTGTAATTATGTTTTAGTATGTATGTGTTATATGGATAAACTAATATTGTATGGAACAACAACATCCAAAACCACTTCATCAAAGATGGATTCTTGAAGTTGGCTAATATTGTAGGAGATATTGGATGTGTTGCATCTTCTATTAGAGGCATCAAATATTAGTCATTTTGATCTCGTAGGAGAATGCAATGATTGAGTAATAACCATGATTTTTTTGTTTACATTGAGGTAATGATTCCAACCAAGTTGTGTCTAGGAAGCTCATAATATTTGCTTCTAAGATTGTTGTCCTCACTCATAGAGATGGTGGTCTTATTGGATTGTAACAGTATTTAGTGATCACCATTCTCTGTGTTCTTGGATTAGATATAATTACATCAAACTTGATTTAATGAATTTCAGAATTCTACCAAGGTAATGCTCCAATCAAAATAGGTAGTGTTGACAAGTTATTTACAAATAATACATTCTTGTTTCCTTTATTCGGTGATAATGTGAAGATCCATGATTCCCTACATTAGATTTGTTTCTTAAGTGGACCCTAATTATATCCATAGTTTCTAATAAGGGTGTAGCTACTAATTAATATTATTTGATGGAAAGATTCCATTCTAAATGCCTGTCGGTGAAAATATATGCTATCTAATTCAACACTTAATTGTCAACCTGGGAAGGTAGCTGGTGAGATGCAAACACTCTATGTGCATAATTAAAGTCTATATTTTTCAAGGATATCCTAATCTATGTGCTGTAAAACCATAGAAATAACTTAACACTACTACATCTTTGAATTCCAAATGAAACTACCGAAATTAAAAATTCACTTATATTCTCTTACACCTAAAAAGTGAAATAAACTAAGCTATACTACTTATAAAATGACATTTAAAACTAGCTACAATACTTGGAAATGAAATACTACTGATCAAAATACAATTTTAACTCTAAGGACTATTTCGAAATCGAGATATGTAATACCCATGCAATTCCTATCTATCAAACTCATGCAAATGCGTATCAACTCCTGACCTATCAAGAAATTCAACCTATGTATAAATTGTCAATACAAAAGCATTCAGAGTTTATAAACAGACTTATAACTAGGAATAAAATAGTAACTCAAATGGTTGGAAACAAATTTAACTTGCAAGCAATTCTACAACAAAAAACAAAATACTTCTACTCTACCTCTTCAACAAACTATACCATAAACTAAAGGAATCTTAACCAACCATAAAAAGATAATGCAACTGATTTATAACTTGAAAAGTAAACCTATACTAAACTCGGTTATGTGAACTTTTATCATCAAACTTTAGAATACTGAAAATCAATACATCTTTGAAACCTAAGTGAACCTATTAAGCTTGAATTTGAAACTGAGTTCTAATATTTTACATCTACTAAAATGAAATAGATTGAAGAAATGAAACTAACAAAGCCTAATACAATGAAATGTTGTGTAATTGAAAATAAAAGACTGATTATGAACTCAAATGAGAATAGAAAATGGAATGCTGAAATTATTTCAGAAATGTGACAAACTGATATTCAACAAAGTCTATGACAACATTTCAAAGAAATTTAAGGTAATATAGGTTTTAGGCATGAAAATAAATGAAAGTAACTCATAAAACACCTAAATCATAAAGAAAAATAAAACTATGCTGATTATATTCAAACCAGAACTATTTCTCTCTTGAACGGTAATATATATGTTGAATATAAATGGATTTCATCATCATTAAAACTGAAATAATTAATCTATGTGTTAATATAGAAATGAATATGAATTGCTGGAGGTGGATTCAAACATGGTGAATTATTGGAAAATTATCGTATATCTTAGCTAATTATTTCTTCATAAAACAAAATACTGGAAATTATGGAAAATTATGTCGAAGTTTGAATTAAAGGATGAAAGATAGAATGAAAGAAGGTTTGAACGAATAGTGTGAATGGCTGACCGAATGGAATCTGAAGGCATAAATTGCATAAAAATGCAGGAAACTATATGTTATAAACAACAAAGTGTCACCTACAGGAAAACAAACTACTTGTTTGCAAAAATGAAATGACTTACATGAAAACATAACAAATGTATGCAAAAATGAAATGACTTAGCTACAAATATAAAAATATACTACTGAATATACACAAATGGAACCTCTGATTGTTGAGGGGCCCTTCTCAGTAATCATGGATTTGAATCTAACTCAACTCAATCGTCAACAGAACATTAATAGATAAAAACAAAGACTGTTTATTAAAACTGGAACAAAGCTTATAGAACGTTTTTTCTCCTTCCTAAGTGCATGCGTTTATCAACCAAAGATAAATTTTTATAGTGATTACAATGGAGAGAATTTCAGCCCTTTGAATGGTCAACCTCGCTAAAAATAGAGGTCTTTACTGCTGCAACAATGATTCATTGAAGAACAAAGGTTGTTTCCCCATGTTCCATGTGTGTTGGTTCAGTTCACGTGAACGGTGTGTATGGTGACGGTATGGATGAGGGAGAACGCATATATTCTTGAATGAGGGGTCATGAACTATCAAGGAGACGTTGCCAACAGAACCCATGTCACAGCTCTTGTTTTTAATGCCCAGGAATATACCAACAAACAAAATCGAAGGTGCAGATGGAGGGCTGAAAGGACATCCAAATGACATATAACTGAAATTTTAATTCATAAATCTTGATTCCTGGATAAATTAGTGCTAGGTTGTATGCATGAATTTATTGGTGGGTGCTTCATTTTTGGATTGTGGCTGGGTTCTCAAACTTTTCGGGCATGATGGTTTCCCTTCTCCTCTTCACGTTGCATTAATTCTCCATATTTGCGTGCCTGTACAAAATATAAAATCCGTCAATTACCAAAACATGGAATGGTCATATATATATATATATATATATATATATATAATATAAAGTCTTAAAGCAATTATTTTTATAAAGAGATGATAGATGGGAATGATATACATATATGAACCCACTCCAAAATAAATTAAAGGAGATTGGCCACGCAACATATAGTTTTAAATAGTTAATAAATTATTACAATCCATGTCATAATCCACTTTATGGTTTGGTTAATTTAATATGAGTGGATTTGTGTAATATCCCAAATACTGATATTCTCTAATGTTCTATGATAGTGCTAACTTGCACAGTCAATCTCATACAAATTTGCAAAATATCTGTGCATGCAAACTCGCCATGAAAAAATGCCCTAAAATATAGATAAATTAGGGTTAGGGTTTTGTAGAGAGAAATTAACACTTACCACTGATATTCTAACTGATAATGACTCCAGAGATAGCTGCATTCATAAGGATCCGGATGGGTGGTCTAATAATGCTCTTTTCCTCCAGTGTTACCGCCCCGTAGTACCGTAAAAACCCTCTAGACTAAAGGTGACATTTTGTAGGAGGAGAGGTATGTTTGGGATGAAACTTTCTAAGCTTGTCTATCTATTGATGCTGAAGAGATGGCCTGGAACATGAGGAGGTTTGGCTGCCTCTAAGTGCCGTATCGAATTGATTAGAAGTTTTGCTTCTCACGCACCCAACTGATCTGTTTGGCTAATAGATGCCCCAGGTGAGAAAAATGATGGTTGATAATCACTGCATACCATAGGATAGGCCTGCTGAGAAAGAGGAACCTGACATGCAGAGGAAAGAATGGGTTTTGTGGCCCAGTGAATCCTTCTGTGTTTTCCCTGCTACTCCTAGCTGCAAACATGGATCTGCTAAGAACCCTTCAAAATGTGTTGGATCTTCGAATACTATAGTATATGATGGATGCAATGGATAAACCTAGATGATATATACCAATAAGAGACTAGGGAAGATATATCACTGCCGAACCCTAGTTGGAGACACCGTCTCCAACCCCAACTTCCGCGACTACACACTGTGCTACTGCTCAAACCTCCAAAATTAATCAACAATAACAATAGATATTCTCTTTAGTCCAATAACCCTTCTTAAATAGAATAGCATGAACTTTTAGGGTTTGCATGTCACTTTTAGGGTTAAGCTTCACTTTTGCATGCATGCAATTCTAATTTCATGTTGACTTTAACACTAAAATAAGGCCTGCATGATTTATGATATGAACTCTTATGGCCTTTTTACTACACTGATGACTTAATAATATTGAATTGAAGTACCTTTCTGCTCCTAGTGCTATTAGTCCTTATTTATTCCCTTTTTATAAAAATGAAACATTATAGTCCTCTCTCTCCAAAGATTGCTTGTCCTTAAGCAATTCAAACACAAATCCATAATCAATCAACTGAACCAACTAAATCCAGGGATGATCTCGAGGTC
>LPNX010799904.1:252268-290091 GCA_001517045.1 Pseudotsuga menziesii | reverse complement strand
CTGCCTTTGACAGGGCAGAAATGGTTTAAGTACCAAAAAATGGAAATCACGGAGTGGCGCAGCTTGCTGAAAAACCCAACACAGGAGGTCTCGTTTCGCGCTGGTGTCGTACATAAGTATTTTCGTAAGGAATGGAGACCTGTTCTTGATTTAATTCATAGATATCTTACCTGCGAGGGTCGAATGTCATCGGCTTATGTGTATCACCTTCGTTTAATGGCAGCTTTCATAGGGTTTCAAATTAATCTTCCCTATTACCTCTTGCACAGCTTGTTTAAGATGTCAAATGCTATCAAGAAAGGGCCGAAGCATTTAAGCCATAGTTTATTCCACCATGGTCTGGTTCGCATTTTGGTTGAAAGTGAATTGGTAAAATCGGGTCGGTCTTGGGAACAGTTTATTGAAGATAATGGATTTTCGAGATTCTGCCATTGCATGTTTGATAACCCCGATGACTGTGGTAAGCACCGGGTTGTGGGTTTGGTTTCTTCTAATAGACCTGTATCGAATCCTAGCTCTAAAAATTTAGAACCCTCTCAGACACCCGCGGTCAATGCGGATAGCATTCGTCACACTCCTTTGCATACTGGTCGCCGCGCCAAGGGTTCAGGTTTGTCACCTGTCACGCCATCAAGCGCTAGTGACAAAATTGGTAGTCGTCGGGGAAGTGTGCCTAAGCCTGAGCCGAGTAGGAGATTGACCCGAAACATGGCTAGAGCCAAAACTGTGAAAAGGTCTGAGAATGATAAGACTCATGTTGAGACAGTGGTAATCGACGATGAGGAGATTACACTGTCTGCCCATGTAAATGATAACATTATTTATCCTGATTTAAGCACTGATTCAGTCGAGCCAAATTACCCGGTGACTGTTCAAGAAAATTCTGAGAACCCCTCTTTTTCTGTCGAAGTCCAGCCAGTCCAGCCAGAAGTTGATATTACGCCTGAGTCCAAAAGTCCACCAGTCATGGACAAGAAAGTCTCAGAGACTCATGTTGATTGCGTGACTGATTCAGTCATGAATGAAAAGTCGGTCAAAGCGACTTCGGCTGTTTTACATGAAATCGGGGAAACCATTCACCCCATGTTTGTTAATTGTCTATTGGATAAAGTCCGTATAATGGAGGAAAAAATAAGTGAAATATCTGCCAGTAGAGATTTGTTAAAAATTGATAATCATGGTTTGAAAGAAAAGATAGACGCCAGCGACAAGCATCTGTTGCGATTAAAAAACCATAAAAACAAGCTTATAAGGTGTGTCCTTAAACTACAGGATGAAAACGAAAGAAATGAAGAAAAGCTACGCGAGCTTAACGCTCAAATTGCTCTAATGCAGTTTAAGGCACCTTCGCCCAGTCACTCCAGTGGAGTAAACATCCAGGTTTTCAATGCCCCGGTTAATATATAGTGGTTGATGACATGTTGTTCTATGGCTGAATTTCAGGTAATTTGTTCTGTCAAGATCATTGGTTTATGATTCTGTTCCATATGTTTTTATAATATTTTGAGTATTTTTCTTGCTTATCGCAGATATTAACGAGGAGATATATTCCCCTGATTTTGAGGATATCAGTATGTGTATAATACCTGCATTTCTGGAAGCGAATCGAGGATTGGAGAATTGGTCTAACAGGTTCCTCTGTTTTGTTTCATGATCCTATATGATAGGTGAGCGATTATGTGTTAAAAGAAAGACGACATGTTTCACTTGTCGTTTTCTTTTAACGATTATCTAGGGATCGTGAAGATCTATTTTTGAATCTTAAGCATGCTATTATGGGAAAAGGAAATGTATTTAACAGACTGATAGGCAACATAGAGGAGGGGGAATACTATTGGGAATGCAAATACTGAACTGCTAGTTCTTACTGGTTGGGCTGCTTGGCAGTTTGCTGCCAGTCGTCATGATGTTTTGGACTGGTGATGTTGGATTCACGTTTCTTAAGTTTTAAAACTTGTTTGCATTTAAGACATCTTTCATTTGCTGGTATTTGTGTTTCTTATGTTTCTATTTTCGTTATAATTCGTTTTTCATCAATTATGCGAAGATAATTTGTTAAGTATTCACTGCCTTGTTTTTCAGCTATATTGGTATAACATATCCTGCATTCAATAATTGATATTATTGATACATGGTAGTTGATGGTGCGTGTATTAATGTGCAGGTTTTAAATTTCTTTAATATTCTGCAAATATTATCATACATTGCATTTACCAGTATTTGTTGAGAATCAGATTTAGTTAAATCGTGCTTCCGATCGGGATAGGTGTTAGATTAGAACTTAGGATTTATTTAATTCTCGCTTCTTGCATGATATTAAAATTGTTAGTCTGATTACATACTTTCTTTAAAAAACATCTTTAGTTTATTCCTTGATGTAATTACTGTGTATTTGTGTATATCATTAACAGCATTTGTAATATATAACTTTTTGTTTATGAATTGTGCTGTATCTATATAACAGGTTGTTTATAGTAATCTCACATAACAGTAGTCTAAATCTGAGTTTAATTCTTGTGATCATAAGATTAACACCCACTAATCAGTAGCACTAATTAGTCTCTTAGGATCTCAGGCCAACAGAGCCTCTAAACCTGTAGGGAACGACTACTTGAAACAGCTTGGAACCTATCCTAAGGATCCCGGACTGGGTCGTTTTCCCCCGTTGCGGGCATAGTCAAGGACGCCCGTCAACAGGTCCCAAATTATCCTAGGAGATCTGTAGCACCCTCTGCTCAAAACACTGCACTGTATGGTACCATCACCAAAGACCTCCTGAAAGCATCCTCCAGTAATCACTAAACTATCAGTCACTGTAATCCTAGGGTCCCAAATCAATCTAAGAATTGCAGAGGTCAAAATGCATCTAGCGCTACCCTGTGTAGTATCGACACAAGGAGCATCATGTAGAGTCCCAAGTAACTCGATCAGTAAACACTATATACATCCCTCATAAGGTCTTGCACCTAGATCCCAATGCAAACTTGTGCATATTTCATCCCAAATATCCGAAGGATCTTGTGGGACTATACCCTTGGCTAGGAATGTCTTCCCAAGAATCGGCCACTCAATAGGAAACCAACTCTTAATCTCTCTCCAATCCAACCCCCAAAAATTACCTTATCCATAAGCACCATCACAAGGAATAATCCTACCAAGCTGACATTCTACCCTTCTGATTTCAACTAGAATTATCATATACTGTTGGTCAATTTCTTTATCCTGTCCAATCTGTAAAAACCATTCACCATTATGCAAATGTGGACTCAAGCTGCTGCAATCTCCTTCTATGATATCCTTAAGAGGACTTCTTTGAAATGCAATAATATGTTTCTCCTGTTGTCCCATCAAGGAATCTAATTGTTGTTCAATACTAGAAATCCTGAGCGCTGACTCGGTACATACAACTCGAAGAACTGTAAGCTCAACATCTCATTGTACTATGGTGTCTCGGAGTATATTGGTCCTCTCTTTCATTTCTAGAATGTTTTATTTAACACGTTCAATCTTCTTTCAGTGACTATCATATGGAAGCTCTATCTCATGCATGTCTAAACTCTCCCCAACCTCCATTTGTGACTGGTCATTGTCTCAACTACTGTGCTTATTGCCTTGCACCTTATGTATTTCTCCTGTCATAACTGTCTATAATCATACTATAGGTGATGAAGAGTGTACCAACTCCAACTCATCACACGACCTGTCCAGAATCTAACTAGCAAATGTACTTGTGTCGCTAGAATCACAGGATGGCTCTAATGTGATCTCCTCATGCATATCCTCATCATGTACTGTTAACTCCAAATGAAGCTCATCAACAACCTGTACTTCATGCTAATATTTCTTCCCTCCCCCAACTATGCCTTTAAGGAGATCCTCATCCAAATCCTTGGGCTGGCTCCCGAACTTGATGGTGTAATAATCTTGAAAGGACAATGCTACACATAACTCGTCACCCAAGGCTAGATACTCATGATATCGAGGCAAGTGTTGAAGTATTGCTAACCTCTACAAATTTCCATTCAATATCCTTCTCATTGTCTTCATGTTCTCACAAGCTGGCAAAGAAAAACATGTGTTTTGACATGCACTTCACCAACATCACCCACATGCATTTGCATGTACACACATGCATGAACATGCACTTTTATTCAATTGCTATGTGGCACAGCTAGAAAGGATCATGCTATGATACCACTATAATATCCCAAATACTTATATTCTCTAATGTTCTATGATAGTGCTGACCTGCACACTCAATCGCATACAAATTTTCAAAATAACTGTGCATGCAAACTCGCCATGCAAAAATGCCCTAAAATATAGCTAGATTAGGGTTAGGGTTTTGTAGAGAGAAATTAACACTTATCACTGATATTTTGGCTAATAATGACTCCAGCTATAGCTGCATGCATAAGGATCTGGATGGGTGGTCTAATAATTATCTTTTCCTCTGGTGTTACTGCCCCGTAATACCGTAAAAACCCTCCAGAATGAAGGTGATGTTTTTGTAGGAGGAGAGGTCCGTTCATGATGAAAATTTCTGAGCTTGTCTGTCTACTGTTGCTAGAGAGATGGCATGGAACATGTAGAGGTTTGGATTCCTCTAAGTTCCCTACTAAATTGATTAGCAATTTTGCTGCTCACGCCGCCAACTGATCTGTTTGGCTAATCACCACTCCAGGTGAGAAAATTGATGGTTGATAATCACTGCATACCATAGGATAGGCCTACTGAGAAACAAGAAGTTGACATGCAGAGGAAAGACATGGTTTTGTGGTCCCAACAAATCCTTTTGTGTTTTCCCTGCTACTTCCGGCTACAAACATGGATCTACTAATAACCCTTCGGAATGTGTTGGATCTCAGAATACTATAGTATATGATGGATGCAATGGATAAACCTAGATGATCTATCCCAGTAAGAGACTAGGGAAGATATCTCAGTACCAAACCCTCGCTAGCTGAAGACACTGTCTCCAACCCCAACTGTCACGGCTACACGTTGTGATGTTGCTTGAAACTCCAAAATCAATGAACAATAACAATAGATATTCCCTTTGGTCCAATAACCCTTCTTAAATATAATATCATGTACTTTTAGGGTTTGCATGTCACTTTTAGGGTTTACGCTTCACTTTTGCATGCATGCAATTCTAATTTCATGTTGACTCTAACACTAAAATAAGGCCCGCATGCGTTATGATATGAACTCTTATGGCCTTCTTACTACACTAATGACTTAATAACATTGAATTGATGTACCTTTCTACTCCTAGTGCTATTAGTCCGTAGTTATTCCCTTTTTATAAAAATGGAACATTACAGTTTGATATATATTTTTTGATATTTAATTCCCATTTTTTAATATATTTCTATTATATTCCTTATTTAATTTTAAACCAATGCTCAAAGCTCATCATCAGTCATGGTTTCTGCATGTGCAAGTATTCACAAAACCAGAGAGAAATAGAAGGTGATGATAAAACAAACCAAGAACCTAATAAGAAACAAGCAATTAAACCTAGAACAGAACTCATAGTCGATTGGAGTGCCGAAATTTTAAGAATTTGAACAATGCTGTGTTTAATACATAATAAATAACATATTAAGATTCACTTTACATTTACGAGATTTAATTAATAAAACAAAGTAAAACATAGCCTTATTGAACATAAATGTATTAAATCATGGTATATAGGATTGGAAAATAATATAAATAACATTATTATAAAATACAATTCCGGAGCCCAACACTCCCCCAACCCAAAGGTATGACACACTTGCATTCCATGAATGAATTTGAAGTGGTCTTTTATTTATTAAAAACTTTTTTTGATCATCAATAGTTTGTAGGAAATATTCAGCAAAACTAGGCCAACTTTATTACTGCATGAAAACTAGAACTTATTAAAGAAAATGTTATGTTATAAGATGACCAAAACAACTTCATATTATTTAATATTTCTTAATACATACAATTAGACCAACTAGTAATAATTCATGCTTATGAAGACCATACAAACTGAGACTCTCTCTCCCCCATACCAAAGGTATGGCATGTCCTCGTGCCATGAATGAATTAATATAGGGTTAAAATAGAAAACATGAGGGTATAGATAGTCTATAAATCTTATAGGAAACTAATCATCCCTGCTCCTTCTAAAAGGTTTATCATCATTCAAGTAATTATGGATAGATTTTCCATTTCAAGTTCATTAGAATCCTAAGTTTATGGGTCAAAATTCTAGGATAGTGACATCCTAGGTATAGTATGAATTAGACAACAGGGTATTAAGTGCAACTTACAAACATTCTCAAATGGCAGATTGATGGAATTCATTTTATTTAGATCAACCATACATACCTTAATCCAGTAGACCCACAACAACCTTTATTATCACAGAGTCATTTTCATATTTTTTTTAGACTCTTTTTCTCTCTCTGTTTTTTTTAACAAGTTCTCCTCCCCAGGAAGATTCCCCTCTTTCAGTAAGTCCTATTTAGTACCTGTTAGGTTTACCTAGTTATACCATAGGCGGGTACCTACTTCCAATGATCGTGTTCAGTACCCCGGCAAGTTAACCTCTTAAACCTGTTTTGCATCAGAGGCTCGTCTCCCAAATATACACTCCCTATAGATATTCAACAAATAAATTTTCCTATGAAGGAGTGGAGGGCAAGTAGCTCTAAAAATCATGTTACATGGTGGGATGGTATATGGGTTGGAGGACATCTAGTCTCTTTTTTATCATGGAACCAAAATAAAGGTTGCAAGAGGAATCTATGGAATCAAGGATACACACAATTGATGGATTTAGTATAAAGTGGATGAAGCCATAATATAATGAGTGAAAAGTGTATCTAGTCCCAAAATTTGTCTCTTCATATAGAGTTATGGTAGTGTTCCCTCACAAACTAGGAATTTCATTCACCCTTTTGCTACCCTGTATTAAATATGCTTAAATAACATGCACTGATAATGAAGCTAGGATGTACGAGTGACCTATAGGTTTTTGATAGACATTAATTTATGACAAATACCCATGATTTTTAAAGTTTGTCTTGAGTAACTAGTATAACTATAAATATGCATGTATGAAAATGAATAATGATCTAAGATTATTTTGGTTTAGTCATTAACATGATCTTATTCTTAGTTATTTTATTTGAAAAAGAAAACAAAAAAAAAGTTGTATTATCCCCTAAACTAAGAATGCAACATTTTATTTATATACATATTTCCCTACCCTAAGAAGAAAGAAAACATGTTTATTCAAGTATTTTGGCTTTTCTAGTGAAACCAAGTGTAAAGCAAAATGAGAATTTTACCTTTATCCACATATGAAAATATTGTTGCAATGATTACTGAATGTGGATGTTCAACCAACTTAGTTTTGTTTGCATCAACATGCGTCGAATGAAGAAATGGTATTATGGCTGGCTTACCTCTTGGAACCAGCTTTCAATATAGTCCTGGTACTCACCTCCTTTCACTATGTCATACAAATCATTTTATTCTAGTTGAGCAATTGTTTGAGCATATGATGGATTTGTTAGCTTGCATGTAGAGAAATACATAATTTCTGATTGCTCTCCTTCGGATGTAATCCCCAATATATCAGTTTCTTTTGCATTCTTGCAAAGAACATCTTTTTGTAATTCTTGGTATTTTGGTTCGTCTGTTATTTTGAGAGAGGTTGATAAGCTCTCAACTGCTGTCAAGATATTTTCTTCTTGAGAGATTGATATCCCAGTTGTTGCTAAGATTTGAGAAAGTTCTCTCATGCTAATGAGCACCTTTGAATCCATTTTGTTGGTTGATAGGTCCTACTTCACACAAGGATTAGTCTCTGCGGTTCTTACAACACCCAAAAAATTTATGTGTTTTTGAAAAACTATCTACTACTAAAAAAAATTTGTGATTTAAACACAACACACTAAAACACCTACATGAAATTAACTTGCGGAAAGTAAACACACTCATACAGAAAGAAAAACACACTTGCACAAGAGTAAATTGTAAACAAGTAAACCACCTAAATTTTCATAATAAAAGCATACATGCATGAAATTAAACTATGGAAAAGTAAACTATCTACATTTGCAGAAATAAAAGTACACCTAACTATGATAAAGTAAACTAACCATGTTTGCAAAAAGTACAATTAAGAGAAGTGATTCAAGATTTGCGTGAAGAAAACACACTTGTGCGTAGGTTCTAACCTCTTGGCTTACCTTTCTCCCCTCCCCCTTGTTGTGTAATGTAAAGGAAACCTATCTACCTAGACTCTAATCCCTTCAGCACCTCCCTAGAAATGATGCCAAAATGTTGGTGAAAATATAGGCTATCTAATACAACACTTAATTGTCAACCCGAGAGGGTAGCTTGTGAGATGCAAACACTATATGTGCAGAACTAAAGTCTATATTATTCAAGGATATCCTAACCTATCTGCCATCAAACCATAGAAATAACTTAACACTACTGCATCCTTGAAATCCGAATGAAACTACCGAAATTTAAAATTAACTTCTATTCTCTTACACCTAAAATGAAATAAACTAAGCGATACTACCTAGAAACTGACATTTAAAATTAGCTACAATACTCAGAAATGAAATACTACTAATCAAAACACAATTTTAACTCTAAGGACTATTTCGAAATTGAGATATGTCGTCACGTCCCCATGCCTCCGACCGACGAAGCGGACGTGACTACAAACTTTATCAGACCGGGCTGAGTGCCCCATGAACATGTACAGGAATAAAAATTACTGAAAACATAATGCTTAAACTTGTGCATTGAACTTAAATATGCACATATGAGAATTTGATCATGCACGGATGCAATTATCTATCAGACACAACGGAAACCATAAACACTCATACATGCATGCAATAATTTAACATGTTCATTTCATTTTCATTAACAGTAAATATAGAATTGCAGAGGTAAAATACACAAGATCACTTATCTTATGAAAGCTTTGCTCCGCAACCAGCTACGTCGCTGCAACGTTCCACCCAACCATAGGCCAGCGTGCTCCTTAATCTCTCAACAGCGCTGCCACCCCCGAGCTGGGCATGATTCTCCAAGGAATAAGGGAACTAGCAGGCTTACACATAGCCAGGGTTATACAAAACACACAGCCAAGCCAATAGATTTGGGTTTATCAGGCCATTAAGGAGTTAGAGAAGGCATATTGCTAAGCTGGTGAGCTCCTTACAGAGCCAAGGACACCTACACCAGAACTAGCCTAACCTCTAAGACACCCATCCACACCCAACACAAGGAATTAGTCCCTTCTCTGCTACACAGTCCCTCAGGCCCTGCATTCCCTTCTAGTGCTATTCAGGGGTGATGGAGAAGAAGGCCAGCCCTCTAGCTCTGTCTGTGTGGTTCCAGCCACCAGGTTTATCAAGCAAAACTAAGCCAACATCCTTACTCCCAACACAATCTGAAGACCAACCATTGCACTCCGGTAATTAATTTAGCTATCACAGCTTAAACAGGGAAAACAAATTCTTGAGTCATTCTTGGCCCTATCGTGGCCAAAATGACTCTCACTCGAATTTACAACAGCCCCCAAATGTAACAGTAATTACATTCACAACATGGGGAAGACTACAGCCCTGAAATCTATCAGTGAGCACAACTCACAGTAGGGAAAAACATCCCAAATAGTCTGTGCGTGAGACCAATAACCGGTGAGACAGCCAAAAATGTGAATGGCTCTTCTCAGAAAATCCGTCGGTGAAAAACGCACAGCTCTCAGCTCACTGTATCAGCTGGAAACCAGGAAAATTCATGTGCGTGAGGGAGCAATCCGACCCAGTGAGGAAAGGAACAGACAATGGAGGTCCTGCGTGAGGAAAAACAGCTCTGTTTTTGCCCGTGGATGCACAACAACAGGAAGGACGCGATTTTTCAGTTCGTGGGTGCTCAACAACTCGTGGAGAGGAAGGAGTAATGTCTGCATGAGGGGATGAACAACCAAAATCATGGGTAGAGTGTGCGTGTGGGTGAGGACTGACAGTCCTGCCACCCCACTCCCAAAAACCATTAACTGCCTCAACCACCAGCAGTATTTCATAAAGAAAGTGGTTGGAATAAGACAAGGAAGAAGACACATGGGTATTTTCCCTCTTTTGGCTCAAGGTTTGACAAATTCCCCCCCACAACCTTATCCTTGGGAAAATCATGCCCCATTCGATTTAGTTGCCGCGATCGTAGCTGGTTGTGTTCATTTTAATTAATTATAGATGCATATTTACATGATGGAAACCATAATATATGCCGCATGTCCCGATATACCATCGGTGACAATTTTAAATTCAAAACATAGCATTACTGATCAATGGTGGGGCCTTGGCCTTTAGCTCCACACCATGATCATTTACAATTTATACATCATATACATCTAATGTAACGGGGTCAAAACCGGGACATTACATATGTAATACCCATGCAATTCCTATCTATCAAACTCATGCAAATGCATATCAACTCCTAACCTATCTATAAATTATCAATACAAAAAGAATTCAGAGCTTATAAACAGACTTATAACTAGGCATAAAATAGTAACTCAAATGGCTGGAAACAAATTTAACTCGCAAGAAAATCTAAAACAGAAAACAAAATACTTCTACTCTACCTCTTCAACAAACTATACCATAAACTAAGGAATCTTAACCAACCATAAAAAGATAATGAAACTCATTATGTGAACTTGAAAAGAAAACCTATACTAAACTAGGTTATGTGAACTTTTATCATCAAACTTTAATATACTGAAAATAAATACATCTTTGAAATCCAAGTGAACCTATTAATCATGAATTTGAAACTAAGTTCTAATATTTACATCTACTGAAATGAAATAACTTGAAGAAACGAAACTAACAAAGCCTAAGACAATGAAATGTTGTTTAATTGAATATGAAAGACTGATTATGAACTCAAATGAGAACTAAAAATGGAATGTTGAACCTATTTCAGAAATGAGACAAACTGACATTAAACAAAGTCTATGACATCATTTTAAACAAGTTTAATATAATCTAGGTTTTAGGGATGAAAATAAATCAAAGTAACCCATAAACTACCTAAATCATAAACAAAAATAAAACTATGTTGCTTCTATTCAAACAAGAACTATTTCTTACTTGAACAATACAATATATGTTGAATATAAATGGATTTCATCATCATTAAAAATGAAATAATTAACCTATGTGTGAATATAGAATTGAGTATGAATTGATAGAGGTGGATTTGAACCCCAACTAGCTACAGAACATGATGAAGTACTAGAAAATTTATCCTATATCTTTTCTAACTATTTCTACATAAAATGAAATACTGGAAATTCTGGAAATGACTGCAAATTGTGGAAAAAAATTTCTCAGTTCGAATTAAAAGCCAAAAGACAAACTGAAAGGAATTATGAATGAATAGTGCGAATGGTTGACCAAATGGATTCTGAAGGTATAGATTGCATAAAAATATAGGAAATTATATATTATAAACAAAAAAGTGTCACCTACAGGAAAGAAACTACTTGTTTGTAGAAATGAAATGACTTACAGGAAAACGTAATAGATGTATGCAAAAATGAAATGACTTAGCTGCAAATATAAAAAGAATCTGCTAAATATACACAAATGGAACCTCTAATTTTTTAGGGGACCTTCTCATCAATCATGGATTTGAATCTAAATTAGCTCAATTGCCAACAGAACATCAAAATCTAAAAACATAGACTGTTTATTAAAATTGGAACGAAGCTTATACAATGTTTTTTCTCCTTCCTTTGTGCATGCATTTCTCAACCAAAGATGTCTTTTAATAGTGATAAAAATGGAGAGAAGGTAGACCCTTTCAGTGGTCAACCTCTATAAAACTAGAGGTATTTAGTGCTGCATCAATGACCCATTGAAGAACACAGGTTGTTTTCCTATGTTCCGTGCGTGTTGGTTCCCTTCACGTGAACATAATGTGTGCTGGTGGTATGGACGAGGGAGGACACAGAACTTCTCGAATGAGGGCTCACTAACCATCAGGGACACATCTCCAATAGAACCCATGTCACAGCTCTTCTATTTAATGCTAAGGAATATACCAACCAATGAAATTAGAGGTGCAGACGAAGAGTTGAATGAATGTCCGGATGACCTGTAACTGAAATTTTAATTCATAAATCTTAATTCCTAGATGAATTAGTGCTAGGTTGTCTGCATGAATTTATTTTTGGGTGCTGTGTTTCTAGAAGGTGGTTGGGTTCTTGAATTTTCTCGGTGCGATGGGTTCCCTTCTCCTCTTCACATTGCGTGAAACCCTCTTCACTCTACATGCGTTAATTCTCCATATTCGTGTGCCTCTACAAAACATAAAATCCGTTAGTTACCAAAACATGGAATGGTAATATATATATTAAATATAAAGTTTTAAAGAAAATGGTTTTATAAAGAGATGATATATGGGAATGATATACATATATGAACCCACTTCAAAAAAAATTAAAGGAGACTGGCCACGTGACATATGGTTTTAAATAGTTAATAAATTATTACAATCCATGTCATAATCCACTTTATGGTTTGGTTAATTTAATATGAGTGGGTTTGATATATTTGTTTTGATATTTAATTCTCATTTTTTTTAATATTTTTCTATTTTCTTCCTTATTTAATTTTTAAACCAATGCTCAAAGCTCATCATCACTCATGGTTTCTACATGTGCAGGTATTCAGAGGACCGATGACAAATACAACGCAAATATAAAACAAACCAATAACCTAATAAGAAACATGCCATTAAACCTAGCATGGAACTCAGAGTTGATTAGAATGCAGAAATGTTAAGAATTTGAACAATATTGTGTTTAATACATAAAAAATAACATATTAAGATTCACTTTACATTTATGAGATTTAATTAATAAAACAAAGTAAAACATAGCCTTATTGAACATAAATGTATGAAATCATGGTAGGTAGGATGGGAAATTAATGTAAATAACATTATTATGAAAGACAATTCTGGAGCCCAACAATCACCTTCTTCATTTGGAAACACCTTAATGAAACTATGGAACTTGAGACCCAATAAGACTATCACTAAGTTTTTTGAGTTCATAAATTGATGACAAAATTGCCCTCATTCGTCTTCAATAAGTACTTAGAGTATAACCCAGAAATCCATCATATACACTTGTAACACCACTTCCAGCTACCATTCCAAGTTGTGATATTAGAGGTTACTAACATGGATTCCCAACATAGTTTCAATTGTTCGGTATGTGAACCTAGTGTGTATGAGGAATGGACCATAAGTGCACCAAAGGGATATATTCACACCATAAACAAAGCACCATAACATCCAAAGAGGGAACAATATAGAGAACATGCCCTTAGGACTCGTTATCACTTGAGAAATATACACTATCCAAGAAGTTAACACCAACCCACCAGCCCCTAGTGACTTCTTCTAGAGGACATTAGAGTTAAATTCCAGCTCACCATCCCCTAGGGGCTTCAAGTTTCTCTGGAGGAAAAGCATTACCTGGGATATCACCTTTGCTTATAAAAAGGTAGAGGGAATCAATTATTTTATTGATATGATTTCATTGTAGATGACTGATGATGATCATATACATTTATCAGGCTCAAGAGTTTGGAATCAAGACATTGTTCATTATTGATGTATGATGTATCACTAGATATATTATACATCTTATATTTCAATTTTCTTTTCATATTCATGTAGCAATATGTTTATTTTCTGCTGTTGTTGATTTAGACGTTTAAAATTTTGAAAAAATCAATATTTTGTATTTTTTTAAACTTTATTGATATTTTACTGTCATTGATGACAAGTTGTTATCCAAACCCTTTTTGAATATATTGCAACATTAGTCTTAATTAAAGAGGTATGTCTTTTGCTGGTGTGAACATTATATTTCTCAACAAAAGAAGCTTCACATTTTTTTATTGTTATGCTAAAGGAACAGATTGTGCACTACTTGTATTGAGACGTTTTTTGAATGCATTGATCTTTGTGAGAACAAATTCCTTTACAAGGATATCACCCAGAATTGATGATTTTAAGGGGCGTCATTACTCGATAGTCCATATTTAAGGTTACCGCTTGTACTTTTTTACTTCTATAGGGGATTAGGATATTCATTTGTTGTTGTTCTCTTCCATAATCTTTCCCAAATTAGAGATTACATGTTTTTTTATTTCTCATAATTTCCTAAATTCATTGAAAATGCCACAAGTTCACCCAACACTGAAGGTTTAGGGTTGTTTCTTCCGAAAGAACCGCCCAAAACATTTTCAAAACAACCTATATTTGATGGCTTAGGGATATCATTATACACATATTTCACCAAATCTTATTTTTGTTGTTGTTGTTCATTCCCTTTTTAGGGCTGCAATATTCCCAAAATTGTCTCTTAACCATCCAATTCAGCCAATATTTGAATAAAGGCATGTTTGGTGGTGGAAAGGTGGAAAGGGATGATTGATTTAAAATGGTTCTTGCCAACATATCCACTTAGTACTGCCCAGATTTATTCTAGGGATCTCTTGTATCACTGTTTGGGTCAACAATATCCAAAAATGTTAAGGAAACTGGCCATAATGAATTTTATTTTTTCCAAGACTCAGAATACATGCCACTTAAATCAACATACATCATTACATGTACCATTTATGATTTTTTATTTATGCCATTCTATATATATACCTTTTAATATTTTGGGCAAGTTCCTCTATGTTGGAGACCTTGTTTCTCGTGGATGTTCTCTAAAGTTTGAGGGGTTTCTCCATATGTTCCTAGGATGTATTACCCTACTCCCATGTCTCTATTTCCTATAGACAATGGACATAGTGGAGCATCAAATTTTCCCATAATGAGGAATCCCTTACAAGCCTTGAAGTTATCGCACACATTTGAATGAATATTCCACACATGGTCCAAAATATCCTCTAAATACAAACTTCAACTAATACTTCGTATAAGTGACCACCTCAAGAGTCCGTCAACCTATTCCATCATTGACCCCACATCCACCACAACCAGTTTTATATGTTCACCTACAAACTCATTAATCAACAAAAGTCCCATATGGTACCCAAGATAAACCTATAGAAAATAATATCTCTCATAAACCAATGGAGTTGTTATCTAACATGCACTTGACTAGAAAGTCCTTGGTTTCTTCTGGTTGTATATACTATATCGACAGTTTGCGAATAAAGAAAATGTTATCAAGAGATTCTTATACCTTTAGTTGTTATCCATATAGTTGAACAGTGAACCAATGTAACAGAACTCAGCTGTCGGTTCTATTGTGATTTTTAACTTTTATCTTTTCATCTTTATTATTTGAACAGGCCGTTGAAATTGAAGAATAAAGAAAGCGCATATTTATGAAGTATGGTAGCATGTCATTTTTGAGAAGTTGAAAGAACATATGTAAATGTGGTCTCTAAGTCAATAGACAAAAGTGTTAAACCACTTTCTCTCATAGTTTCTCATGTTGACTTGACAGTCTCTTACGTCAGAGCGACTAGAGGGAATACCTAGTTCTTTGATCTTCACATTCAACCTTGGACCATAAAGTAGCTGACTATTGGAAACAATTGTATTCAAAACTTTTTCTTTTGTAGAGGATTCAAGCAATTATTCAAATAGAATATGGTTCAAGTATAGGAGGTCAAGAGTAAAATTATGAAGTGGCCTACTTGTGTAGCTGAGCAGAAACAACAGCGACAACTGAGGATTGAATTGATGAGGGAAGAAGCAACAACAGCTTATTTCCTTATAAACTAATCCTTTGGGACTTGAAATTTAAAATCAGACAGCTAATAAGAACATGCTTAGTTACAAGAGTTCCAAAACACAATATTTATGATTAACTGTGACTGTGCAATGTTAACTAGTCCGATTCTTGACATCAATAAATAGATGAACATGGTTGGAAGGAAATAAATCACATTAAGAAATGGACGAAGTTGTTTTTGTCATAGACTCTATCATAGAATATAAAAAATTGAAAAAGAAAAGTTGACCTCTGTCATTGATATTACAAGAAGGTAGATTGTCAACACTGGAAACAAATGGAAACAGATTGGACAAGTTATATGAATGGAATTTTGGGCATATTAGAAAAAAACGTTTTTTGTTGCATTTCATTTTACTGACTCAATCACATTTTGTTCAAAGACTAGTTGATAGAACTCCATAAAATTCTTACAACGTCCATATCTAGACATGACCATGGAAACAAATAATAAGGACCTAATATTACCATCTAGCTATTGAACTTAAAATTGCAACATGGAACACAAACTACTCAATGGAATACACACATACATAAAAAGGTTCAAATGTGAGCCACCATCATCAAGGGATGCAGTTGTTGATGATTAATATGCAATTCCATAAATTTTCCATGATTCTAAAACCTGGGCTATTGAAAAAGTCCACATAAACACCCTAGCCCCTAAAGTTGAAAACACAGCAAAAATAATGCAATATCCAACTGCACTTTCTTACAAACTTTAGGAATTCTAAAAGGCCCTTATAGCCACCTGAAACTATAGGCTACCTACTTATCACATTCATTTAGTACTTGTAAGAAATTACAATGTGCAACAACTAAAGTAATGTTTGTCAGGTTTTAGTAACTGCAAAAAACATTTTCATTATACCCATTTGTCTATTATACATGAACATTAATCAAGAAAATTGTCACTATACCTCTTTTGTAAGAATCTCATTCATCTTGATTATTTTTAAACCTGCATAATTGCTTCATAAACAATGAACATTGAACCTAATTAACACAATTACATATAATTTCACAGAGATAAATTATTATATGTTTGAGGATGTGTTTATTTAAATGGATTATTGTTTCTCCACCACCATACGTCTAATACTAAGCCTCTTATTGATAATAGTCTTCTCTCATCCTAATAGATCGATGCTCCACCTAGGTCTTTAGTATAATTATATTATCTTGTCTATGAGTCATGTTCATGCTTGACATTGATCTATGATTTATTTCATATTGTCGGTTTGCCAATTGGGATAGGGGAACACGTTGGATTTTTTTATTATTTGCGACACAATTGTGAAGATATTTATCTTTAATAAGTTAACTGCAATGCTCAGTTTTTAAGTTTTCACATGGTTTCTTTATAGTTTGCAAAAGAAATTCAATCCAAAGCACAAAGAGATTCAAATGCAAGTAGAGACAGTGTTCTGCATGTATTCCATGTTGGAGTAGATTTTATGGATGAGAGTACAACATTTATAGTTGATTCTCATGAAGCTCATCAGTTGATTGAAGAGAATAAGTTCATTTTTAATGGTAAATAAAATCCAGGAGAGAAGACATATATTGTCCCCATTCAAAGCAATTTGGTATGATGTTGTAGATAGCAAATAAAAGTTGTTGTATTCGTTAGGAAGTTTACATGATAAAATTGGAAAGGAATGTCTACTCGGTTACCTTCTAATGCAGTTTTTACAGAAGGTACTTTTAGAAATTCCATACATCCCCCTTATTTATAAGTACCACAAGTCAAGGACCTTCTAATATGTCTCAAATATTAGCCAATTTTGATATATTTCCAAAATTTCCTACAAGTTGTTGTAAAACACGGCTATAGCAAGTTGGTATTAAAACTCTGCAAATCAAGGATTGAAACATATGTAGTTTCCTTAACTGTAAAGATATGGACACTATCTACCCTTGAATGATCGAAAGATAATATTGTGTAATTATGTTTTACTATGTATGTGTTATATGGATAACCTAATATTGTATGGAACAACAACATCCAAAACCACTTCATCAAAGATGGAGTTTTGAAGTTGGCTAATAATGTAGGAGATATTGGATGTGTTGCATCTTTTGTTAGAGGCATCAAAGATTAGTCATTTTGATCTCGTAGGAGAATGCAATGATTGAGTAATAACCATGATTTTTTTGTTTACAGTGAGGTAATGATTCCAACCAATTTGTGTCTAGGAAGCTCATAATATTTGCTTCTAAGCTTGTTGTCCTCACTCATAGAGATGGTGGTCTTATTGGATTGTAACAGTATTTAGTGATCACCATTCTCTGTGTTCTTGGATTAGATATAATTACATCAAACTTGATTTAATGAATTTCAGAATTCTACCAAGGTAATGCTCCAATCAAAATAGGTAGTGTTGACAAGTTATTTACAAATAATGCATTCTTGTTTCCTTTATTCCGTGATAATGTGAAGCTCCATGATTCCCTACATTAGCTTTGTTTCTTAAGTGTAGCCTAATTATATCCACAGTTGATAATAAGGGTGTAGCTACTAATTAATATTATTTGATGGAAAGATTCCATTCTAAATTCCTGTCGGTGAAAATATATGCTATCTAATTCAACACTTAATTGTCAACTTGGGAAGGTAGCTTGTGAGATGTAAACACTATATGTGCAGAACTAAAGTCTATATTTTTCAAGGATATCCTAATCTATCTACTGTCAAACCATAGAAATAACTTAACACTACTACATCTTTGAAATCCAAATGAAACTACCGAAATTAAAAATTAACTTCTATTCTCTTACACCTATAAAGTGAAATAAACTAAGCTACACTAACTATAAAATGACATTTAAAACTAGCTACAATACTCAGAAATGAAATACTACTAATCAAAACACAATTTTAAATCTAAGGACTATTTCAAAATTGAGATATGTAATACCCATGCAATTCCTATCTATCAAACTCATGCAAATGCATATCAACTCCTAACCTATCAAGAAATTCAACATATGTATAAATTGTCAATACAAAAGCATTCAGATTTTATAAATAGACTTATAACTAGGAATAAAATAGTAACTCAAATGGTTGGAAACAAATTTAACTTGCAAGCAAATTTACAACAAAAAACAAAATACTTCTACTATACCTCTTCAGCAAACTATACCATAAACTAAAGGAATCATAACCAACCATAAAAAGATAATGCAACTGATTTATAACTTGAAAATTAAACCTATACTAAACTCGGTTATGTGAACTTTTATCATCAAACTTTAAAATACTGAAAATCAATACATCTTTGAAACCTAAATGAACCTATTAAGCTTGAATTTGAAACTAAGTTCTAATATTTTACATCTACTAAAATGAAATAGATTAAAGAAATGAAACTAAGAAATCCTAAGACAATGAAATGTTGTGTAATTGAAAATAAAAGACTCATTATGAACTCAAATGAGAACAGAAAATGGAATGCTGAACTTATTTCATAAATGAGACAAATTGATATTCAACAAAGTCTATGAAAATAAATGAAAGTAACTCATAAACCACCTAAATCATAAACATAAATAAAACTATGTTGATTCTATTCAAACCAGAACTATTTCTCACTTGAACAGTAAAATATATGTTGAATATAAATCGATTTCATCATCATTAAAACTGAAATAATTAATCTTTGTGTTAATATAGAACTGAATATGAATTGCTGGAGGTGGATTCAAACATGGTGAAGTACTGGAAAATTATCCTATATCTTAGCTAATTATTTCTTCATAAAACAAAATATTGGAAATTATTGAAATTACTGCAAATTCTGGAAAATTCTATCTAAGTTCGAATTAAAGGTTGAAAGACAGACTAAAAGGAAGTTTGAACAAATAGTGTGAATGGCTGACCAAATGGATTCTGAAGGCATAAATTGCATAAAAATGCAGGACAACAAAGTGTCACCTACAGGAAAACAAACTACTTGTTTGCAGAAATGAAATGACTTACATGAAAACATAATAGATGTATGAAAAAACGAAATGACTTAGCTACAAATATAAAAAGAAACTATTGAATATACACAAATGGAACCTCTGATTGTTGATGGGCCCTTCTCAGCAATCATGGATTTGAATCTAACTCAACCCAATCGCCAATAGAACATCAATAGCTAAAAACATAGACTGTTTATTAAAACTAGAATGAAGCTTATACAACGTTTTTTCTCCTTCCTAAGTGCATGCGTTTATCAACCAACGATTTTTTATAGTGATTACAATGGAGAGAAGATCAGCCCTTTCAATGGTTGAGCTCTCTAAAAATAGAGGTATTTACTACTGCAGCAATGACCCATTTAAGAACAAAGGTTGTTTCCCCATGTTCCGTGCGTGTTGGTTCCCTTCACGTGAACGATGTGTGTGCCGACGGTATGGATGAGGGAGAACACAGATATTATTGAATGAGGTCTCATGAACTATAAGGGACATGTCACAAACATAACCCATGTCATGGCTCTTATTTTTAATGCCCATGAATATACCAACTAACAAAATCAGAGCTGCAGATGGAGGGCTGAAAGGACGTCCGAATGACATATAACTCAAATTTTAATTCATAAATCTTGATTCTTGGATAAATTAGTGCTAGGTTGTATGCATGAATTTATTGGCGAGTGCTGGCTTTTTGGATAGTGGCCGGGTTCTCGAACTTTCTGGGTATGATGGGTGCCCTTCTCCTCTTCACATTGCGTTAATTCTCCATATTCACGTGCCTATACAAAATATAAAATCCGTCAATTACGAAAACATGGAATGGTAATATATATATATATATATATATATATATATATATATAAAGTCTTAAAGCAAGTGGTTTTATAAAGAGATGATATATGGGAATGATATACATATATGAACCCACTTCAAAATAAATTAAAGGAGATTGGCCACATGACATATGGTTTTAAATAGTTAATAAATTATTGCAATTGATGTCATAATCTACTTTATGGTTTGGTTAATTTAATATGAGTGGGTTTGTGTAATATCCCAAATACTGATATTCTCTAATGTTCTATGATAGTGCTAACTTGCACAGTCAATCTCATACAAATTTGAAAAATAACTGTGCATGCAAACTCACCATGAAAAAATGCCTTAAAACTAAGCTAAATTAGGGTTAGGGTTTTGCAGAGAGAAATTAACACTTACCACTGATATTCTGGCTGAAAATGACTCCAGAGATAGCTACATGCATAAGGATCTAGATGGGTGGTCTAATAATGCTCTTTTCCTCTGGTGTTACTGCCCCGTAGTACCGTAAAAACCCTCTAGACTAAAGGTGACATTTTGTAGGAGGAGAGGTATGTTTGGGATAAAACTTTCTGAGCTTGTTTTCCTGTTGATGCTGAAGAGATGGCCTAGCACATGAGGAGGTTTGGCTGCCTCAAAGTGCCCTAGCGAATTGATTAGCAGTTTTGCTTCTCACGCCCCCAACTGATTTGTTTGGCTAATAGATGATCCAGGTGAGCAAACTGATGGTTAATAATCACTGCATACCATAGGATAATCCTACTAGAAAGAGGAAGATGACATGTGAAGGAAAGAATTGGTTTTGTGGCCCAGCGAATCCTTCTGTGTTTTCCTCGCTACTTCTGGCTGCAAACATGGATCTGCTAATAACCCTTCAGAATGTGATGGATCTCCAAATACTATAGTATATGATGGATGCAATGTATAAAACCTAGATGATCTATCCCAATAATAGACTAGGGTAGATATCTCACTGCTGAACCCTAGTCGAAGACACCGTATCCAACCCCAACTGCCGCGACTACACACTGTGCTGCTGATCGAAACTCCAAAATCAATCAACAATAACAATATATATTCCCTTTGGTCCAATAACCCTTCTTAAATAGAATAGCATGTACTTTTAGGGTTTTCATGTCACTTTCAGGGTTTACACTTCACTTTTGCATGCATGCAATTCTAATTTCATGTGGACTTTAACACTAAAATAAGGCCTTCATGCTTTATGGTATGAGCTCTTATGGCCTTCTTACTACACTGATGACTTAATAATACTGAATTGATGTACCTTTATGCTCCTAGTGTTATTTTTCCTCAGTTATTCCCTTTTTATAAAAATTAAACATTATAGTCCTCTCTCGCCAAAGATTGCTTGTCCTTAAGCAATGCCAACACAAATCCACAATCAATCAACTGAACCAACTAAATATGGGGATGATCACAGGGTCCCAAATTATCCTAGGAGATTGGTAGCACCCTCTGCTCAAAACACTGCATTGTATGATACCATCACCAAAGACCTCCTGAAAGCATCCTCCAGTAATCACTAAACTATCAATCACTGTAATCTCAGGGTCCCAAATCAATCTAAGAATTGGAGAGGTCAAAATGCATATAGCGCTACCCTGCATAGTATAAACAAAAGAAGAATCATGTAGAATCCCAAGTAACACCATCAGTAAACACTATATCCATCCCTCATAAGTTGTTCCACCTGGATCCCAATGAAAACTTGTGCATATTTCATCCCAAATATCTGAAGGATCTTGTGGGACTATACACTTGGATAGGAATGTCTTCCTAAGAATCGCCCACTCAATAGGAAACCAAATATTAATCTCTCTCCAATCCAGCCCCCCAAAAGTACCTTGTCCATAAGCACCATCACAAGGAATAATCCTACCAAGCTGACATTCTGCCCTTCTGATTTCAACTGGAATGCTCATATACTACTGGTCAATTTCTCAATCCTGGCCAATCTGTAAAAACCATCCACCATTATGCAAATGTTGACTCAAGATACTGCAATCCCTGTTTATGTATTCCTTAAGAGGAATTTTTTGAAATGCAATAGTATGTTTCTCCTGCTGTCCCATCTAGGAATATAACTATTGTTCAATGCTAGAAATCATGAGCGCTGACTCAATACATACAACTTGAAGAACTGTAAGCTCGACATCTCGTTGTACTATGGTGTCTTGGAGTATATTGGTCCTCTCTTTCATCTCTAGAATTATTTCTTTAACACGTTCAATCTTCTTTTGATGACTATCATTTGGAATCTCTATCTTATTCATGTCTAAACTCTCCCCAAACTCCATTTGTGAATTCTCATTGTCTCGACTGTTGTGCTCATTTCCTTGCACCTCATGTATTTCTCTTGTCCTAACTGTCTAGACTCCTACCATAGGTGATGAAGAGTGTACCAACTCCAACTCATCACACAACCTGTTCACA
Organism: Pseudotsuga menziesii; assembly: GCA_001517045.1. Classification (NCBI taxonomy): domain Eukaryota; kingdom Viridiplantae; phylum Streptophyta; class Pinopsida; order Pinales; family Pinaceae; genus Pseudotsuga; species Pseudotsuga menziesii. The sequence goes on along the minus strand of LPNX010799904.1, from coordinate 266,987 downwards.
ATCTAACTAGCAAATGTACTCGTGTCGCTAAAATCACAAGATGGCTCTAATGTGACCTCCTCATGCATATCCTCATCATGTACTGTTAACTCCAAATGAAGCTCATCAACAACCTGTACTTCATGCTAAAATTTCTTCACTCCCCCAACTACGCCTTTAAGGAGATTCTCATCCAAATCCTTGGGCTGGCTCCCGAACTTGATGGTGTAATAATCTTGAAAGGACAATTCTACACATACCTTGTCACCCAAGGATAGATACTCATGATATCAAGGCAAGTGTTGAAGCACTGCTAACCTCTACCAATTTCCATTCAATATCCTTCTCATTGTCTTCATGTTCTCACAAGCTGGCAAACGAAAACATGTTTTTTGACATGCACTTCACCAACATCACTCACATGCATTTGCATGTACACAGATGCATCAACATGCACTTTTATTCATTTTCTATGTGCGCACAACTAGAAAGGTTGATGCTTTGATACCACTATAATATCCCAAATACTGATATTCTCTAATGTTCTATGATAGTGCTGACTTGCACACTCAATCTCATACAAATTTTCAAAATAATTGTGCATGCAAACTCGCCATGCAAAAATGCCGTAAAATATAGCTAGATTAGGGTTAGGGTTTTGCAGAGAGAAATTAACACTTATGACTGATATTCTAGATAATAATGACTCCAGATATAGCTGCATGCATAAGGATCTAGATGGGTGGTCTAATAATTATCTTTTGCTTCGGTGTTACCACGCCGTAATAACGTAAAAACCCTCCAGAATGAAGGTGACATTATTGTAGGAGGAGAGGTCCGTTCGGGATGAAACTTTTTGAGCTTGTCAATCTACTGATTCCAGAGAGATGGCCTAGCACATGTAGAGGTTTGGATGCCTCTAAGTTCCCTAGCGAATTGATTATCAGTTTTGCTGCCAAAGCCCCAACTGATATGTTTGGCTAATCACCGCTCCAAGTGAGCAAACTGATGGTTGATAATCACTGCATATCGTAGGATAGGCCTGTTGATAAATAGGAAGCTGACATGAAGAGGAAAGAATGGGTTTTTTGGTCCCAATGAATCCTTTTGTGTTTTCCCTGCTACTTCTGACTGCAAACATGGATCTGCTAATAACCCTTTGGAATGTATTGGATCTCTAAATACTATAGTATATGATGGATGCAATGGATAAACCTGGATGATCTATCCCAGTAAGAGACTAGGGAAGATATCTCACTACCAAACCCTCGCTAGCTGAAGACACTATCTCCAACTCCAACTGTCGCGACTGCATGTTGTGCTATTGCTCAAAAGTCCAAAATCAATGAACAATAACAATAGATATTCCCTTTGGTCCAATAACCCTTCTTAAATAGAAAAGCTTGTACTTTTAGGGTTTACGCTTTACTTTTGCATGCATGCAATTCTAATTTCATGTTGACTTTAACACTAAAATAAGGCCTGCATGCGTTATGATATGAACTCTTATGGCCTTCTTACTACACTAATGACTTAATAATACTGAATTGATGTACCTTTCTTCTCCTAGTGCTATTAGTCCTCAGTTATTCCCTTTTTATAAAAATGGAACATTACAGTTTGATATATATATTTTTTATATTTAATTCCCATTTTTTTAATATTTTTCTATTATCTTCCTTACTTAATTTTAAACCAATGCTCGAAGCTCATAATCACTCATGGTTTCTGCATGTGTAGGTATTCACAGGACCAGAGAGAAATAGAAGGTGACAATAAAACAAACCAAGAACCTAATAAGAAACATGCAATTAAACCTAGCACAGAACTCAGAGTTGATTGGAATGCCGAAATTTTAAGAATTTGAACAATACTGCGTTTAATACGTAATAAATAACATATTAAGATTCACTTTACATTTATGAGATTTAATTAATAAAACAAAGTAAAACATAGCCTTATTGAACATAAATGTATTAAATTATGGTAGGTAGGATGGGAAAATAATATAAATAACATTATTATAAAATACAATTCCGGAGCCCAACACTCCCCCAACCCAAAGGTATGGCACATCCGCATTCTATGAATGAATTTGAAGTGGTCTTTTATTTATTAAAAACTTTTTTTGATCATCAATAGTTTATAAGAAATATTCAACAAAACTAAGTCGACTTTATTATTGCATGAAAACTAGAACTTAGAAAAAAAATGTTATGTTATAAGATGACCAAAACAACTTCATATTATTTAATATTTCTTAATACATACAATTCCACCAACTAGTAATAATTCATGCTTATGAATACCATATAAACTGAGACTCTCTCTCCCCCATACCAAAGGTATGGCATGTCCTCATGCCATGAACGAATTAATACCGGGTTAAAATAGAAAACATGAGGGTATATATAGTCCATAAATATTATAGGAAACTAATCATTCCTGCTACTTCTAAAAGGTTTATCACCATTCAAGTAATTATGGACAGATTTTGCATTTCAAGTTCATTAGACTCTTAAGTTTATGGGTCCCACTTCTAGGATAGTGGCATCCTAGGTATAGTATGAATTAGACAACAGGGTCTTAAGTGCAACTTACAAACATTCTCAAATGGCAGATTGATGGAATTCATTTTATTTAGATCAACCATACATACTGTAACGTCCCTGACCCTATGAACGGCGGAGAGGATGCTACTAACACTAAACATACGGGAAAATAGCCCCATGAACATGAACAAGCATATAATGCTGAAATAAAAAGCTTAAACATAATACATACTAAGATGCAGAATCCTTCATATACATAGCGGAAGCAAACATAAATTCATTCAAGCATGACACATGTTCATCATATTCATCAATCATTAAATATAAATGCAGATACAAAATAGTCAAGAATACTCATCTGACAAGAACTCGTCCCGCAACCAGCTACGTCACTGCAACGTTCCACCAAACCATAAGCGAGCCTGCTCATCAATCTCTCAGCAACACTGCCACCCCCAAGCTGGGCATGATTCCTCAAGGAATAATGGTCAAAGCAGGCTTACACACAGCTAAAGTACACCAATCAGCCAAGCCCACACAGTAAGGTTTATCAGGCCGTCAAGGAGCTAGGAAAGGATAAATTCTAAGCTGGTGGCTTCAAACACCAGTTTTCTCAAGCATACCCAACCGCTAATCCTACTCTCAACAGTCTGAATACCAACTACTGCATACCACAACAAAACAAACAGTTCAAAACTTTGTGAAGAAGATGAAGACCACAGGGTGACAACCCCAAACAAAAGGATGAACACAGCTCAAGTCCTCAAGACAACTCAAAGTTGTTCTTGTCCCTAGTGTGGCCAAAAAAACTCAATAGAAACCCAAAAGGTACTTGCATAAACAGCAACCCAAAACGAGGGGAAGTCAATAGACCCAAACTTACAATGAAACGATGGAAACATTACCCAGTCCACAAAAAGCAAACAAGTCACACTCCCACCATGGATTGGGGAAAACTCAGCCAAGAAAATATGGAAATCAACAGCCAACCAACATCCACGATCCCACAACACACACAATCCCCAATGTAATTGTTGGAGAACTTACACAGGCAGAAAAGGGGAAAGAACAAACTCTCAACCTGTACGCAAGGGAAAAAGACACAACCAAAGAAAAAAGTGTAAGAAAACATAGGCAGCAATGACGGGAAACAAATATCCTCCCTCAACAAGGAAACTCCATCACGTTTTCACAGTCAACACGGGTGGATTAAACATAGGCTCTCTCTCTCTCTCTCTCTCTCTCTCTCTCTCTCTCTCTGTGAACAAGAGGGAAACACCTCACGATGGAAACCACGGAAACATCTCGCTGTCTGGAAAAAGACACAGTTAACCGAAATTGGGAAACAAACCACCTCCCACATAGTGTAGGGACTCATGTCACCCAAATGAACAGAGGAGAACAACAACCATGGTTCAGAGATGAAGTAACCGAACATCTCATAGTCCGACAAAGGGAAAAAAGAAACGATCTTCTGCGCGAGACTGATTATCTCACAGAATAACAATCCCTGAGAAAAAGGGAGAATGAACCCCCAACAATGAATGGAGGCCCCCTTTTAACTCTACTCAGCATGAGGGAATATGAACAGACTCTCGATCTGATTAGTGAGTAGGCCATCAAGAGGAACGTCGTGTAGATTGGGTGCAAGCATGAGTGTGGTTTTCCTACCAGCCAAACGCTATCCCTCCTAGCCACAGAAAACTAAGGTGGTGGTTTAGAGACAAAAAGAGAGTGGCGACATGTGGCTTTTCCCCCATGGGTCCAGGTTTAGCAATCCCCCCCTTACCCTTGGGAATAATTCCATTTTCATTTAACATTTCACCGTCATAGATGGCTGTAGGTTTAATTAAATTTATGTGCGTATTTACATGATTCCAAATCTATAAGGTGTCGGATAGCACGATATACCATCGGCAATGATCCCTATTGCTGAAACATAACACAGCCAAATCGATGGTGGGACTTTTTCCTTTACCTCCTCACCATGATTAATTACAAAATATACATCATGTACCCTTTAATGTAAACGGGGTAAAAATCGGGGTATTACAATTCCCTCCCCCTTGGAATAACACCGTCCTTGGTCTTCCAATACATATACAATTTGCACATTAGAATTTCAAAATTTTGTAGACGTATCCCATGTTCAATTATTTACTCTGAATGTTCAGGACCAAGCCCCATGGCTTCCATGAGTTTCTCCTACTGGGTCTCAACTCTTGGCTTATCCCAAAGCCTAAAAACTTTGTGGCTACTGCCCTCTTTATGTTCCCTTGCTCGACAGTACCGACATAAATGATGTCCTCCGCATTCCCATCATTTCACTGGCTGCTTCAACTTTACCTGCTCAATTTCATTTGATTCTTCATGCCTAGACCATTTCTTAATGGATCGCTTGGACGAATGTCCCCTCATTGATCCACCTTCCTTTCCTTTGTCGATTGCTCCCAGAAGGATTTTCACCTCCCTTTGAAAACCAATAGAGTCTTGCAAAATTTGGTGGTTCATTTCATTCAACCTTTTATGTATCTTGAGCATCTCTCCAAGATTCTCTTGGGTCCTGGCAATCGTTCGAAGGAGACTTCCAACCAAATCCAACAACTTTTGGTCTTCTACCATGATCAATGTGCACCACTAGTTTTCACCTTTCTTACCTATGAAATGCATCATTGAAATTCGGTTAGACCAAGCACAATATAGGCATTAATATCAGTCATTTAATTTCCCAATTGGAATGATAGTCCAAGCCTCATCAAGGATACTTTCATATTTTTCATGCCTTCCCAACAGGCACATGAGCTCATTCATGTCCATTCTTGGGCAGGGAATTAACTGTTCCGGCATCCACAATTTACTTTAAGCAAATACACACATTCTATTTTCAGTCATACATGCATTATACAACCTTTTGTTTTCACAATGCATAAACATATATATATATATAATAAAAAGGCAAGAGAAACAAGCAAGAGTTTTTCCCCTCTTTGTTTTGTTCTGTCATGGAACCCACACCACCGCTGTGGCTTTTTGTGCTCTCAGCCTCTTTCACTTCACCATGAATGATGGACCAATCCCTCTTGGTCATGACGCTTAGTTTCTCTGGTCTATTTCAGACCTCTCAACCATGGAGCCTCTCCACATGGTTTGTCTCGGTTGCTAGGACCTTTACAGTCTTACTAGCACCTTTTTCATTGCCACTCATTCGGAGCTCTTCAGGATAGTCACATGTCCACATGCACCCCTAGGATGCTCTCATAGTCTTCGCTCCCAGCGATACCTATATTCAAACATCGAATAGATTCACATGTTTAGTTTATTCTCATCGGTTTTGTCTCTAGAGCAAGAGCTTAAAACATTATAACCAAATCATATACACATGTATATTCATCAGTAAAATATTGCAAAATAATCCAATACTTATCTGTATTGTGCATTTCCTCATTGGTCCATAGGATCCTGCTTTGCTTTGCAAGCCTTGGTATCGCCTATGGACTTGGATGTTAGGTTAGCACGTAGGCTGCTTGACAACATCCTTTTATATATATATCAACCACAGTCAAGCCAACCCTCGTTGGGTTTATCAGATTGTCAACAAATCAACTATACTTATATCAACAACCAATCATCAGCCAAGCCAACCCTCGTTGGTTTTATCAGGTCATCAACAACAACACATGACCTTATATCAACCATAAACGACCATTTTCCATATCTCCCATAGACCACACTGTAAACTACATTTGCTTATCCTTACAACACAAGCAATATAATCATATTCGTTAGCGTTATTGCTCTAAAATTGTAACCATATTTCACACCATTCACTATCAAGTATGAAGACACCAGGAGCGCATCCACTCCCTAGGGTTTAATCAATGTTGAAAAACCCTTCCATGATCTGATATCAGAAAAGTGTGCACCCTTTTTCAGTGTCTTCCATGTAGGATCTATGCATACTCAAGCGATCTACTATAATGGAAACAAAATCAAAACATGCTCTACATATTGAATTTAATAATTTGAAATGCATATCCTTAGCTAAGGTCACAGAACACTTATCCATATGTCGAGGCAGTATTCCTTTGTTAGGGAGGAATGGGGGCTCACTTCTCTGAGATGATAGTCCCTCGGTTTTCCATCCCAATTCCTCTTTACATTTTGTATCCACACATGTCTTACCGACATAACTCATACCATCTCACTCATGTTTCTTACCAAACATGTAGTGCAGATGAGACATTTCCAAAATGCCCAATGGAGTTTCACCCGAAACCCATTTCCAAGATAAGGGAAAACCTTCCCATGAAGTTTGGCTCCTGCAGGCCATCACACATTATCTTCCTACAGTGTGTACCCCTGGCACATTCAACAAATATCCAAACAGTCAATCATTATCTGACAATACAATCCGAATTGATTGTCCATAACCAAGCAAATGACATTAGTAATTAAATTCAATAGGAATTGCAACTTTGTTTACTACAAAAATTTATTTTCTTAGCAATGAGGCGATCCTCAATTGTGGGTCTCTTGTGAGAAGCACCACTATGCCCATTATAATTTCATGTCTACTAACATAGTATGAATACCCACTTACAATGAGTCCTCCTGACACAATCTTATGCAAGCCGATAGTGATTAGTAGTTGTCAGCAATTTCTGAAATTCGAAATTCACAAATTCAAATTTACAACTCATTATGCATACAAACTATTATCACATGCATAAGACTCTTCTCTTGAGGTTTGGCTCTTTCCAATGGTAGATTTCGGCCTTTGTCATGGTCTTACCCACTTTTCCATATCCCCAATAACTTACCTGAAACCTGAACTTCAATCAAGCAAACATTTGGTAAGTCTTGATGCCTATAACTTTTTCTATTGCTGCAACAATCACTAAAGCATTTTCAGAATTTATAAAATTCAAACATTTCCAGTTGTTAACCACATCAATATTACCAAAACTCATTCACTTCGTGCAAGCATTATCATACTTTAAATTACAGGGTATAGTTGCATCATTCATGTAATTTAAATGAAATGTTTAGATACTCCTTACTTCAGAAGCGTATCATTCGTACCACCTTTTTCTTTCATAGGGCATTTTCGACAGTTAATTGATCCTGACTACCTTCTTCATGCACTTACTATCCTACATCCATAACAGCCTTTGAAATGGTTCTTGAATTGTCATCAGTTCATCATTTCGGCCATTAGCTATTCATAATATCTCATGCACTTATCTCAATGCATTCATGCAATGCATCACAACATTTGCACCTATACTTATGCAATCAGTCACTCACACCCTTCATATGCATCCATTCAATGCATAGCTACAAGATTCATAAAATCTTTTAATTCATATCCATTCAATGCTACCTTGCATTGATTTAGGAATAGTATGCATTCAACATACCATGCATGGCCTAACCATGACCACTTCATATAGGATGCATTACTATAATCAAGATCATTAGTACTTACTTTCCTTGGGCTACTAAGCTCAATCAACATATACAGGAATGACAAATTTCTATATAAATGCAGTATATCATTCGAATATTGACATGGTATGAGGTATCTTACCATTACTACTCCATGGAGTTTGTCATAGTCAAACTCTTACCTTCACGGGTCCTACTTACACCCTTGGCATTACCAGTTTGGTTGGTCCTTTGCAGGAGATTGCGGAAGTTGCTCACCAACTTTTGATTTTGGAATTGTTGCCTTATCCCTTTCTCCAGAGGGTTGCTAGTCACATTTGTCTGCATCAGCAACATATTCATCCAGGTCCATGTTGTCGTTGGTTTTTCCACTAATTCCAACACCAATGCTATAACTATAATTAGTGGTTCATTATAAATGTATAATCCTCAATATCCTATGTATGCAAAGCATACCCTCAAAAACTTATGAAATGTAGTTATAATCAGTGAGATAGGGTTTAGGAAAACTTCCCTTTTCAAGTCCCACATCCTTGTATGGAACTCCTCTTCCACACAACAACTGGTTTGACTTCATGGTCTTGCTACCTCTAGGCATGCAATTTCCCATATTTGTCTATTTGATAGCAACACTTTGCTCTTTCAGGCCATCATTAGCAGTTTGCTGCTCCATACTCAGATTTTGGTGACTTTCCCTTGTTCCCTGTGGGATATGCTTTCGAACGCCTATCCACATGCTTCATTCTAACCTCAGGTGTGAAAACCACAACACTTCTAAAATGATGACATTCATCAAATTTAAGCAAAACACTCAACTGTGTTTTGGTCTGAATTGTTAATTTCAGCCACCTAGAATTTTCTTTCCTTTCAACCCTGAACTGTTGTAATCTCACTGATCACATAAGGTTACCAATAATACATACAAAAATATACAGAATATACACAAATGCAAGAGACAAGAACTGATAAGATGAATAGATTATATTATTCTCAATAGATCATACAAAGCCAAGAACTGAACTTCGTTCTTGTGTGGCTCAACAGCCTAATATATACAGGTTACAAACAGTTACAATCATAACTACCTGTCGGTTCACCGAACCGACACGACTATTAGTTAACAGACTAACTATTGTGTTTACTCAGCCGACCGACGTAGTCGGTCTCTCGACTTAGTCGGCTGATCGACTAAGTCGGTCTTCGTTCAAGTCGACTTATGTCGACTTGCTCCTTCTACATCTCCCCCACAAACAAAACATTTCTTCGTCCCAAAGAAAGAGGGAGGTATCAAAATTGAAATCCTGTCGAATTCTTCAGATTTGCTCCTGTTGAGGACTATGTAGGCGGATGGTCGGTCGTCGTTGAACACATACTTCGACGATGGCTGGCGCTGTGATGGCCAATTGATGTTGAAAGTCGGTCCAGCTTTGTAATTCCTTCTCTATATCGATGGTCAAAGTAGTGAGACCTGACAGGATCGACATCTTTTCCGACATGGATTTTTCTGCTATGTTTTCCATGGTCGGGCCCAAAATTTGATTTTGCTCGTCTGCAGCCTGGAGGAGTCGCTTTATGTGGGGACAGAGGTTGTCAACTTTCTCCAGGTTAGGTAGGGCCTGTTGAACCCACTGATGGGCCTCACGTTCTAATTTCTGTAGCTTGTTGGTTTCCATGACAATCTGTTCTTCGACGGTCTACCTTAGTTCAGCTTCTGTGGACTTCCGAGCTTCTAGAGCTTGGATGCCTTGTCTGGTTTGTATTGTCTGCTGGTATACCTGTCCATAGTGTGTCGGCCAATCTCTGAGTACTTCTTCAGTGACAATAGATTCCTCCATATGGTCCTGTAAGACCTTGTATGCCTCTGAAAATGCAGTGTGTTGGGCCAACAACAGTCGGGCAGTTTCTTCCTTCTGTTCTGATTTGGTCTCTTGGAGGTGTGTCTGGATGGTCAATACCATCCCTTCCAATATCTGATATGCCCTCTCCAAAGGTCAATCTGTGGCTACTTCGACAGGGCCTGGAACAATGGATTGAGCAAGAGACCTGCATTTGTTGAGGAACTCGACTTCTTCTATCTCTTTATCCTGGAGTTGTTTCCTTAGTCTGGTCGTCCTCCTCTTCGACTCTTTCGCTAGGGTGTTGAGTAAGTGGCCGACCTCTGAGTCGGTCAACGAGCTTACATCCCGTAAGCTAATCCTTAGCTGATCAGGTCTAGGAAGAGGTTCTGTTGTCTCCTTTGCTTGCTCTGTTGGTTTGTCGGGAGGACCTGCAGAAGTGGAAGGTGGATCAGAGGTCGAAGGGGTTTGCGTCGGAGGAGTTGGTTCAGTGGTCGGGGGTTTGTGTGTTTGGGGAGGTGGTATGTCCACCTCTGGCTGTGATGATGATGGTGGTCTCGGCTGTGAATCAGGTGGTGGTGGGGGTGGTGGAGATGATGGTGGTGAAGGTGGGGAGGGATGGTGTCCTGATCCTGGTGGTGATGGAGAATGGTGTTGGGGACTTTGGTCGGAAGATATAACGTCTTCTTCCGGTGGGAGTTGGTAGTCGGTGAAGGTCTGTTCATGTCCTGCGATGTCACCACCGTAATGGACCCTTGTAAATACTGTTGTTTGGTGTGCGTATGTCTTTTCGCTTGCTTTTAGGGGAGTTGTTGTCTTGATTGTCTGCGCTGATTTGAACAGTGCAGGCAGTGTTGCAAAGAAGGCTCTAAGCTCCTGGTCCGAGCTTGCCCTGGCTCTGAGTGCCTCAGGGATAACTCTTGCAAAGTCTTCGGGGGAAACGTCGGCCTGCTGCACTGGTGCTTGCTCCTCGACTATTTTAGTCGGAGATGGACGGGGAGGAGTCGTCACCAGGTCGACCACATCTTCGGATAGTGGTGTTGTTTTGGCCTTCTTTGGTCGACCTTCGGGTGCTCCTGCTTCGACAAAACGTTGAAACTGGGTTTCAACAGTTACCTTATTTGCTCAGGCATCCTCGACAATATCGAGTGCTGAGGCTGCCAGTTCGTCGTCGTCGTCGGTGGAGTCAGCAAGGACAAGATTACGCTTACCTTTGCCTTGCTGACGTTTCTGCAGTTTGATGTTCCTTCTGGCAATGGCTATCTCCTTCGCCAGTTTCTTGAGAATGCTCCGAGACATAGCATACTCAGGGTTGTCTTCCTCGACTTCTCCTATCGGGGTCTGAGCGGGGTTGACCGTCTGAATAGCCGGAGGAGCGGTTTGTTGTACTGGTTGTTGTGCTGGTGGTGGTGTCTGATGTTGCTCTGTCGGGGGGTCCACGACTGGTGCAGTCGGATGTTTCACTATTAAGTTCACCCAACCAGGAGTGCCGGTTGGGGTATCCTGTGTGACAAAGGTGCTAATATACAAGTGCAGCTCATAATCTTCCTCCTTCTCCTGGTCGGTCAGAGGTTCGACTATAGAGAAGTCGACTTGTTTTGCAGCCTCCGGGACCTGAATTTTGGTTTTTGCTTGTCTAGACAGCTCCCGAAAGATCTGGTCGACTGTGGGATAGAGTCGAGGTCCCTGGCATTTGAATTCTGAGTGTTTGAGGACCATACTGATGTATGGTCGAGCTCCAGCTGGATGTGTGAGTCGGCTGGGAGGTGTCATCGGATGTTCTGGGGCACCCTCCACCTTGTCGTTCGCAGCTTAAGCTGCTGGAACCAGTTTTCCAGAAATATCTTGCCTTGGCTCAGTTCATGCACAGTTCCTTTTTGGGAAAAGGGTTTGAACCTGTGCATCTCAAACCTAGTCGGCTCTCGGAAGACGGGACTGCCTTCCGGGCATATATAATACATAGCAATCCAAATGATTAAGGAGGCAAATTTTATAATACCTCATGTTTCCTGACAGCGCTCGCATATGGTTTTGACCAAGTCTGCGAGGTAGTCTGCCCATCTGAAGATGCGTCTGTCGGTTGTGATTTGGTTGACGGCGTCCAGCATTTCCAGCTTGAGGTCACTGCTGCGACTAGCCAAAGTGAGAGTAATGGCGATGATTTTCGCCACAATCTGTGGTGTTCGTGCCTCTATCTGACTAATCATTAGGCCCTTGGAGTTTTTACCCGACGTCGAACCTGTAAAGTGTTCGACTAGCCCTTCCATGATCCCAATGGGGACCAGGTCACCCTGGTTTGACAAACCAGTAAGTCGGGAGATAACATCCCCATTGATGTCGACTGGTCGGTCAAAGTAAAATCGGCCGTTGTGGTAACGACTGATAATGAATTTGACCGCGGCTTCCTTTGTACCAGTGAAGCTAGCCATGAGAGGCGCGTTTGCATAGGCATATATGGTGCTATGCCTAAATTTCTCAGCCTCCTGGGTCATTCGTCGGTCTTCAAATGCCCACTCTTGAATATCCGTCCATAGCTTTTGAAACGGACCCTCCTGGACTTTCGCGTTTTGTATCCGTTTGAGTCGCTGGAGTAAGGGTGAGTCTGCTTCCTAAAGTTCTTGGGCCTTAGCCGCAGCTCTGGTGCGTTTGGGTGCCATGGTTTCTGACTGAACAGACTGGTCGGAATTCTTACAAGGCTCGCAAATTTCAGTCGACTGGGAGTTCGAATGCTCTGTAGGTACGTGGTGTGGTGAATGAACTGTGGAATGTCCATTATTTATAGGTGCGGGTGGGGTGGAGTGTCGAACTGGGTGAATTAATGGCAGACTTGACAGTCCAACTGCAACACTCGAGTGTGATTTCGTGAATCTGGGGCGGGGCTCGAGGCCATTAATGCGGGATGGGACGCTCCAGGTCGACGGTCGGTGTCGGTGGTGAGAACGGTCGACATGGTCGGTCGATGAAGATGGTCGATGTAATTGAAGTCAGTTGTCGCAGGGGTGAGTGGCTGTCATGATGGTGTTTTCTGAGTGTACGGTTGGTGATTTTGGGAATTTTATATCTTTTTATAGGTTTTTGGTGTCAGTTAAGACCGTTATATGATTTTTTTATTTTTATTTTTTTCAATATTTGTATCGTTTAAGTCGGGCTCCATTAACAAGCTTCCGAAATACCAAGCCCTGCAATGTTTTTAGTCGGACCGACCCATTGGGATATATTTCTTCGACCATGTACGGGTCCATCCATTCTGTGTGAAGTTTCTTAGGCTTGCCTTTAACTCGACTGTTATACAGTAGGGCAAGGTCACCGACTGACAGATTTTTGTTTCTGATATTACGGTCGTGCCAAGCTTTCTGCTGTTGTTTTTGTATTTCCTGGTGCTGGATGGCCATAAGTCGATGTTCTTCCAATTTATTAAGTTGAAGTAGCCGATCTTTCTTGGCCTGTTCGACGTCGACATGTAGTATATGTGCAACGATAGGTGCCTGTTGTCTGAAGTGCAGAGGTACGACTGCTTCTTGTCCATAGACCAGTCGAAATGGGGTTTGATCAGTCGACCGTTTGTAGGCTGTCCTGTATGCCCATAAAACTGCAGGAATTTTCTCATCCCAATCATCTTTGTCAGCACTGCATATTTTAGTCAGTCCTTTTGTCAGTGTTTTATTGAAAGCTTCAATTGCACCATTCGACTGAGGGTGGTATGTTGTACTACGTCGGTGGTTGATGTGAAACCTGTCGGTTAGATTTTTGATAGTTTTGTTAACAAAGTGTGAGCCTTGGTCGCTGATCAAGGTGAGTGGGCATCCAAATCGAGTAATAATATTTTCATAAATGAACTTTTCAGCTACTTCACTTTAACATGTGTCGACAGGTTCAGCTTCTGCCCATTTAGTAACATATTCGACTGCAGTGATAATATACCTTGCACCTGATCGTCGGGATGGGACAGGGAATGGTCCTATGAAGTCTATAGCCCAGATTTCAAATGTAAGACTAGGGTTTACAGAGATCAGGGGAATTTCTGTACTCGGCAGTGGTCGACCAAGTCGTTGGCATCTGTCACATCGACTAACAAAGGTTTTACAATCCTTATGAAGCGTCGGCCACCATAATCCAGACTGTTGAATTTTCTTAGTAGTTGTGTCGGCTTGAAAGTGTCCTCCGGCTGGTCCGTAGTGTGCTTCGTGCATGATTTTCTCTCGTTCATGGGTAAGTACACATATTCTAAGAACATCATCTAAACCCATTTTGTATAGAAATCCGTTGATGAGGCTGTAGGGGGCAGCCTTCATTGCTAGGATTTGCTTCTTTTTAGTGTTCAGACCTTCTGGTGCCTGACCTGTTTCTAGGAACTGAGCAATTTCCTCCAGTTCTTCTGGTACTGCTTCTATATGAAATAGATGTACATCTAGTACGTCGTCGTCAATTCCAGTCGGTTCCTCTCCTGTGTCGATTCGGGATAGGTGGTCGGGTCCGACATTTAACTTCCCTGGTCGGACAACTACTTCAAATTCAAATTCTTGGAACAGTAAGAGCCATCGACAGATTCTACCATGGTGAAGGGGTTTGTTTACGAGGTACTTCAAAGCTTGATGTTCGGTATAAAATACGAAGGGGTTAGCTAATAGATAGTGTCGATATTTCTGAAGGGAAAAGACCATTCCCAGGGCTTCCCGTTCAGTGGTCGAATAGTTCCTTTCAGCCTTATTTAGTTTCCGACTGCTGTAAACTATAGGGTAGTCCATTCCATCATCTCCTGGTTGAGTCAGGATAGCTCCAATTGCTATTCCTGATGCATCGATATGCACATGGAATTTGATCGACCAATTTGGAAATCTAAGTATGTGGGCTTCGACCAGTTTTCTCTTCAGTTTGTCGAAGGAGATTTGGCATTCCTCTGTCAAT
>LPNX010799904.1:195538-251877 GCA_001517045.1 Pseudotsuga menziesii | reverse complement strand
ATTCAAGATTTCATCAGCATAAGGTGTGGGAAAGGGATCTGTCAGTGTGACTTTATTAAGTTCCCTAAAGTCGACATAGATTCTCAGTCTGGTCGGGTCATGTTTCTTAGGATAGAAGACCATGGGACTTGCCCATTCCGACTGGTCGATGGGGTATATGATACCTGCAGCTAACATGTTGTCTATCTCCTTTTTAACTATTTCCTTATACTTATGAGCTAGTTTATAAGGCCTTTTCTTTACAGGTCGGACATCAGGTTTAGTGTCGATTTTCATATCTCCCATTTCTTGAACTAACCCTTTCAAATATTTATAGTCCCTTGCAAAGACGTCTTGGAATTCTCTAAGTAAGGTTACTATTTCAGCAGTTTGTTGCGCATTCCAATAATCACCAATCTTAGCTAATTTTGGTCGGTCGTCATTTGAAATGTCGACCTCTTTGGTTGTTACTTTGGCATCTAACCATTCTGGGGCTTTAGCTTCATTGATCGGTCGACTTCCTTCCTGGAACTTTGAAAATGTAGCAGGGAAGTCGGCTGCGGTCATTCGGTCGAGGTCAGGTTTTTCGGTAGCCGCGACCCTAAGCACAGAGTGGATCGGTTTTGTTCTTTCAGTATGGTTGGATTTCCATCTGAAGCTTTTACCTTCGGTGTGTTCATTCTCCAATTGTAATCGGGTCGACTCGACTTTTGATCCTATGTGAAGACTATTACAGTGCTTGACCTATCGAGGGTCTTTGTCAGGGAATGTTTCAGTCGGTTGAATGAACTGTTTAATTTGTTGTGCTGGCTCGACTAATTGTTGATCTTGCGGGATAAAGTTGAAGGTTTGGATGAAATTTTCTTTGAGGTCATTCCAGAAAAAGGTTTCACCTTTTGCTTCCTCCATTTTATACCATTTGCTAGGTAAGTCGTCTAGGGTTGAGGGAAACAAGTGTGGCCAGGCTCTCTCATCCTTATGTCCTAGGCGTCTCCATTCTTTTTCATAGGTTTGGATGTGTTCTTCTGGGTTCTGTCCTTGAGTAAATATGGGGATCTGTGCTTGTGGGGTGAGCTTCTTGCCACCAAACCTTTCAACAAAGTAAGTTGCAGCACTAGTCCAGGTCTGAAGTTTTGTCTGATGGGTATCCCACCATCTAGCTGCTTGACCGGTGAAGGTTTCTACTAAACTCTGTAGTCGGCCATGTTCTCCAAAGTCCTTAGACACTTTTTCAACATGCATGACTGGGGATTCCCTCTCCTTATACCTTTTTTGGGTCCTGGTGGTTTCGTTGGTCGGTTGTAAGGTAGGGTGTTCTCTTAATTTTCTCTCAAAGATCTTGGGGATAATTGAGACTAGAAAGCACTGTCGGGTGGGTTTTTTCTGTACTTTTTGGATAGTCCAGCACCCTCTTGCTTGTGTTTCATAGTTTTCCATTTCCCAGTCATATAGTTCAGCATCTGAATTATAACCAACTGAGTCGGGATTACCTAAGTAAAGCTCGCCTTGGGCGTTTGGTTCTGTGTAGTCAGTATTGTTTTGGATCTGATAAAGTTGTCGGATATCGACTTCCTCATCGATTGGTTCAACACAGGGTTGGCCTTGGGAGGGGTTAATAGGTACTATGACCTTTTGACCATTCCCTTTGAGTTTAATACGTTATTTATCTAGAGATATAGAGGCTTCATCTTTCTACCCCAAGGTCGACCTACAAGGGCTGGGAAGGAGCTAGATCCTTCCTTTGGGTCAATAATTTTGAAATCAACTTTAGTCGAGATGCCTTTAATGGTTGTGTCTACATTTTTCCAAACCCAAATGGGTTCAATAAGGCCCTGATCGGCTAGTTTCAGATAAATGCCTGACTCATAGAGTCGAGGTCGTCCCATCCTTTCCCATGTATCCCGGGTCATGATATTTACCTGAGACCCAAAATCAAGCACCACTTGTCGGACATGGAAACCCTCAATTTCCAGGTCGACAAGAGGGTCGACATCATTTTTGTCTTTTTGATTTAGGCTACATATGTTCTTAGTTTGTTTCTCAGGGTTAGTGCTTTTGATTTGATGAAATAAATCAATGAACTGACCGACAGATTTATCTGTTTGAATGAGATGGGTTAAGTGCTGGGTCGAGTCGTGTCGACTGTGACTAATGTCTTCGTGCTGTGCAAGGTTTGTAAATATGTTTGTGGCTTCTTGATATGTGTGTTGTGCTTTGCAAGGGTCAGGGTATGTATTTGTGTGTGTGATATTACTAATCTGAGGGTTATCAGGCCCGGTTTTAGTGCCTTGTCGAGTGACGATGTGCAAATTCTTAGTAGTTATGACATCATTCTTCTGGACACAAGACAAGACATTAACATTCTTTTTATTACTAATTTTTTCCAACATTGTAGGGAAATCCTCCAAGGAGTGATCGCCTACCCCACAATGTGTACAAAATTTCAGATCAGTCCTGTCCTTGTATGGACAGTCTGCGCATCTGTGCCCTTCTTTGTAACAAATAAAGCATTGAGTAGGTCGACGACTTCGTATTTCTCGACTCCCAACGAATCGACCTGTTCTTCCAAACCTTGGTCGTCGATTATCATTCCGATGGTCGTAGCGTCGGCCATCATTTCGTTGCCCATTCTGATTATTATTATTGTTCGGCTCTATGTTTTGTGCTACAGCATTAGTCTGGTAGACGGCCTGGTAGTTTTGTCTATTTTTGAGGTTGAGATGGCAGTCGGTCGTGTTGTGATTTGCAGTTTCGCATATAGCACACCAGGAAGCTTTTCCATTCTTCATATTGTAAGGACAGTCGGCGGTGGAATGGTCTCCTCGTTCCTGGAAGATGTCGCAAAACGCCTTTGTCTGTACAAAACGGACATCTTGTCGACTGAATTGCTGTCGACAGTTATCTTTTGTATGTCCGGCTGTTGAACAGCTAGTGCACTAGATGTCTTGGTTCTTAAGTGTGATCTCCTTCAAGGACTTCTGCATATTCTCCAGCTGTTCTTCCAAGCGGTGGTTAGTCGGGCAGGCAGGTATGTCTTCATCCATCTCGACCTGCAATGCTTTTGTCAACGCATCTTCGTACGACTTGAATGTCTCCAGACTGATGTGTCGGCGAACTTTCTGTGATAGTCCTGCAAGGAACCATTGAATGAGTAATTGTTCGTCGATGACGTAGTCCAACTGACTCAATAGATCCTTCCATCGTTTATCGTAGTCGCGGACTGTTTCTCCTGGCTTCTGTTGGGTCGTCTTCAGCTTCTTGGCTGCCAGGTGTTTAGCGTCTGGAGTCTTGAAAAATTATAGGAATTGCGCCTTTATCTCTGATTTTGTTGCTCTAGGTTACCTTTCGGTAAATTTCATATACCATGTGAGAGCTCTTTTCCGAAGGGCTCCTGGGAACTGGGCTATCTGTCGGTCTTCTTCTGTTACTTTGTTAGCCTCCCATATCGACTCGCAGACAAACCAGTGTCACCTGGGGTCTTCGTCACCCTCATAAAGGGGAATATGAGCAGATCCGTGACCCATGTCGGAGTCACTGTCACTACTCTCTGATGATGTCGGAGGTGGAGGTGGAGGTGGGGGAGGTGGGGTTGTAAGGGGTGGGTTTGTTGAGTCAGTAGAATCTGTCGGGGTGACGATGGGGTTTTGGTCGACGGAACTTGTACTTCCGTCGGGTGTCGACTCTTTCTCATCGAATAGCGGATTGTTAATAATTTTTCTTCTGAATGACCCACTGTCACTTTGCGTGCTCAGGTCTGACTCTTGTGTATCGTCTGAAGTTGTGTGTGGTAGGGGGGGTGCTCCTTCATGTGTCGGCAGGAGCAAGTGGATACTTCGAAAGGAAGGTGCCGTTTGAAAGGTCACCCAGTTACCTTCGATCGATCGACGTATTACAAGATGTCGACCCGGATATGGTTCATCGCCTAGTCATCTCCAGAGTGTAATGTCGCCAGCTCTTAGTCGAAGGTCATCTTCTATAATAGTTTGTATTCTGGTACGCAGACTTACTGTGGAAAGGGCGACTCCTTCGTTGGGAACAATTAGTTGGAGAGCTTCTGGCTGCTCTATCCACATTTCATCATCTTCAGGGGCCGCCTTTTCTTCTTCGCCTTCTCTGCGTCGGTCATGACCCGAATCTGGTGGTACTTCATCATGGTCGGTCTCCCTAGGGTTTTGCTGTAGCTCTGCGGCCCTTTCTCGTCTAGATTCCCTTTTCCTCTGTCTTTCATCCCTTTCGATTCTCTTAATGTCCGACATACTGTAGTACAATATTATGCCTTCAGTTCTTCTTCAGTCGATTATGCATTACTGGAGACTACGACTCTAGTCGACTAGGATCCACTATGCTCGATGTCCGACACACGACCAGCTACCCCCCCATGGCCTACCCGACGCTTTTTTAGAAAGCCTGGATGGTGTCTACTTACTCAGGAAGTATTCCCACTCCCTTTCAGCAATGAATTTTTCCCACTGCTTCTGCTTCTCCGCCCAGTTAGTGTTTGAGGGTGGGTCAAGTAATAGAGGTCGAGGTTCGACAATGTGCCCTGCTCCTTTTTCTATTAGAAACTTAAACAGTAAAGCCGGTAAGGAAGACAAGAATTGATCAGTAAATTCTGTGAAAAATTTCTGTCGGACGGTTTCCACAGAGGTCCTGTCTTCGACTGCTTGTTCCTCGCAGAAATCGTCGGCTATTTTTTCGAACCACTCCGAGAGATTTGTACGTCCTCCTCGGATAAGTTTCTGGAGTAACTGTTCTTCTTTAGTCTTGTCCGGTTTTCTCATCCAAAAGCTGCTTCAGCAGGTGGGGCACAGATTCGAAAAACTTTTCATGAGTCTCATAGAAAAATCTGGCTTTTTCTTCTGCGACCGTCAATCTGTTCCTTCTTGCGTAATTTTGTAGATAGTTAGCAATTTTTCGCTCCCACCAGTCCTTGATCTCCTGCTCTAGTATCATATGTGAGCATATATTCCAGTTATGTACTACCAGCAACGGAACCAATGTTGTAATCTCACTGATCACATAAGGTTACCAATAATACATACAAAAATATACAGAATATACACAAATGCAAGAGACAAGAACTGATAAGATGAACAGATTATATTATTCTCAATAGATCATACAAAGCCAAGAACTGAGCTTCGTTCTTGTGTGGCTCAACAGCCTAATATATACAGGTTACAAACAGTTACAATCATAACTACCTGTCGGTTCACCGAACCGACACGACTATTAGTTAACAGACTAACTACTGTGTTTACTTAGCCGACCGACGTAGTCGGTCTCTCGACTTAGTCGGCTGATCGACTAAGTCGGTCTTCGTTCAAGTCGACTTATGTCGACTTGCTCCTTCTACAACTTTCCCTTGTTCCTTGCGGGATACGCTTTCGAACGCCTATCCACATGCTTCATTCTAACCTCAGGTGTGAAAACCACAACACTTCTAAAATGATGACATTCATCAAATTTAGGCAAAACACTCAACTGTGTTTTGGTCTGAATTGTTAATTTCAGCCACCTAGAATTTTCTTTACTTTCAACCCTGAACTGCTGAAAAATTCCATGAAAATTCATTGAAACACTTAGCTGGAATCCACTGAAAATTTTACTGGAAAACCCAATTTTCTTTCTCCCTATCAGATCACTTCCAAACTAAGTTTCTGACGTTTCGGATCCTCAGTGGACTACTCTTCCGATCTACATCGATGATGTCCAGGGCTGTCTATTGGGTCCTTTCTTTACTGACCTTCTGACATTTCGACGACAATCCAACTAATCATCTACGCTACTCATCGACAGTCTGCTTATCTATCCTTCTCCGACGTATCGAACCTGTAGTGGTCTAAACTTCTTAATTTCATCGACGGACTGTTTCATTATTCCTCTCCAGCATTTTGACAGCAAAATGACTAAACTCTTGATCTGTATCGGCAAGAAAATCAACTGTTGATCAGGTGCACAATTGCTTGAGCAGCCACAATGGTGGAAAGAAATATTACTATGATTTCCGTGGGTGAATCGACTAAGCTTCTGATCGGTGACCTATTTTTTAATTCCATCTACCATATCGGGTCCTTAGTAGACTATGGCTTGGAATTTCCTTAGCGATAGCCTAGGATAACCGCTGCGTCAGTGACCCGGTGCCCTACGCATCGGCCAGTTAGTCGTCAAGCTTTGCGCAACGACGGCCCACATTCAAACTATCTCTTCCACAACCACAAGTCTATCGGTAATCGGAAACTAAAAATTCTAACCATTGGAACGCAAGCCCACATGGCTGTCGCAACAACGGTTCTCCATCTGCTAACTTTTTTCGGTCGGTGGCCTGATCAACTAAACTTTTTCGATTGAAGGTTGGAACAACTATTCATCGGAAGGGTAGTCTACCAAAAAATTTCGATGTTTTCTTTACTTACGCAAATTTTCACAAATTTTCCTTTTTCTTCTTCTTCGCGTCGGCTGCTTCATCACCTAATTCTCTTCTATTTGTCACCACCATAGTGATCCCGGATGTTCACTGAACACCCCAGCATCAGCGACTAGAAGGACTAGCATCGACGGAATAGTTCATTCTATAGCCGCAACGGCGGCTCATCATCTTCGATCCTTTTCTGATTGAAGGATGAAACACATGGTCATCAGGAACCTGTATGCGTTGGAGGATTAGTGTTCATTAGTGACCCGATATTTGATCATTTTTCGATGCCTGATGATCTTGTTCCTTAGAAAACTTTTGAATTTTCTTTGTCCATCGGCAATTGAAACCCTTAGAAGCTATGGCATCGGCGCTTGGATGCATTCCTCATCGGATGGTTAGTCCTCACGATCTCTGTAACGACGGACGTTCGACCAACAAATTTTACTCGACGTAGCTCATCGGCAATGGAATCACCTAATAATTGGTGATGTCATCAACTAACCATCGCTAATGGCCGATGATTCTATGACTTAGAAAAAAATTCAAAATCTTTCTCTTTAGTCTTTCTCTTCCTTCTGCTGATTCCATCAGCTCCATCTTCCTTATCCTTCACCGATCAAAGCAACTGCTTGTCGCTGCTACTGTTCACTAAACACCACAACATCGGTGAGTGGAGAGACTGCTGCATCAATGAGATAGTTGTTAAGGCTTCCGCAACGGCGGGCACTCAATCAACTAATTTCTGCCAACGTCCATCGGCGGTCTCATCAACTAACTTCTGCTGATGATTCCAACACTTAAACAAAATTTCAAAACTTCTTCTTCTGTCGGTGGTCGGATCCACTAAGCACTATGCATCGGTGTTTTAGTCCACATGGCAGCTACAATGGTGGGCTGACCAACAACTAAATTCTTCCTCGGTGTCTGTCGCCGCATCAGTGGTTCTGTCATCTAAATTTCACCGACGATTTTATGCCTTAGAAGAATTTTCAAAACTTTTCTCTTTTATCTTTCTTCCGCTGCGTCGGCTGTTGAAATGGCTAGAAACTGCTGCATCAGAGAATTAGTTCCCTATTCACCCGCAATGGCGGAAATCCATTCAACTAATTCCTTCCGTTGTTCATTGGTGATGAATACCACTAACATGATCCGATGGCCAACGAAGTCAACCCTTAGAAAAAATTTGGAATTTCTGCGCCATCGGCATTCGGAGGCTCTACCCATCGGAAGCACAGTGGTCTAGAAATCCATAACGGTGGTGGTCAATAGGCTAAGCATCAATAATCCATCTATCTAATCCTTCCAATGTGCAAATGGCCAAACACTCAAAAATTTTCTGAATTTTTTCCTTCGCAGTCTTCCGCTGCATCGGCCGTCAGATCAACTATTAGTCGGGTGGCCTTCCCCCTAAGTGCTCCGATGGGCTGATAGTTCTGGCACTTAGAAAATTTTGTGAATTTTCTTGTCTTCAATTTTCTAATTGCCGCTGGGCAGAAGGTAACCTGCCTCTTTTATCTGATCTGTCATGGCCCATTCAGGCCCATGCTGTAACCTTTAGCTCTGTCACTGCATCCTCATGGCCCATTCAGGCCCATGCTGCAACCAGAGCTCTGATACCATACTGTAACGTCCCCAACCCTTTGACCGGCAAAGAGGATGCTACTAACACCTAACATACGGGAAAACAACCCCATGAACATGAACAGGCATATAATGCTGAACTAAAAAGCTTAAACATAATACATACTAAGATGCATAATCCTTCATATATATAGCGGAAGCAAACATACATTCATTCAAGACTTCCACATGTTCATCATATTCATCAATCATTAAATATAAATGTAGATACGAAATAGTCAAGAATAATCATCTGACAAGAACTCGTCCCACAACTAGCTACATCACTGCAACGTTTCACCGAACCATAGGCCAGCATGCTCATCAATCTTTCAGCAACACTTCCACCCCTGATCTGGGCATGATTCCTCAAGGAATAAGGCTCAAAGCAGGCTTACACATAGCTAAAGTACACCAATCAGCCAAGCCCACACAGTAGGGTTTATCAGGCTATTAAGGAGCTAGGAAAGGCTAAATGTTAAGCTGGTGGGCTCAAACACCAGTTTTCTCAAGCATACGCAGCCTCTAATCCTACTCTCAATAGTCCGAAGACCAACCACTGGATACCACAACAAAATAAACAATTCACAGCTTTGTGAAGAATATGAATACCACAGGGTCACAACCCCAAACAAAAGGATGAACACAGCTCAAGTCCTCAAGACAACTTAGACTTGTTCTTGGCCCCAGCATGGCCAAAACAACTCAGTAGCAACCCAAAAGGTACTTGCATACAAAACAACCCAAAACCAGGGGAAGTCAATAACCTCAAACTTACAATGAAACGATGGAAACATTACCCAATCCACAAAAAGGAAAGAAGCCACACTCCCAGCATGGACAAGGGAAAACTTAGCCAACGAAATGTGGAAATCAACAGCTAGCCAACATCCACGAGCCCACATCACACACAATCTCCAATGTAATTGTTGGAGAACTTACAGAGGTAGAAAAGGGGAAATAAAAGACTCTCAACCTATATGCAAGGGAAAAAGACACAGCTAAAGCAAAAAGTGGAAGAAAACACAGGTAGCAACGATGGGAAACAAATATCCTCCCTCAACAAGGAAACTCCATCATGTTTTCACTGTCGGCACGAGTGGATTAAACACAGGCTCTCTCTCTCTCTGCATGAACAGCAGGGAAACACCTCACAATGGAAACCATGGAAACATTCCATTGTATGGAAAAAAACACAGTTAACTGAAATTGGGAAAGAAACCACCGCCCACACATCATAGGGACTCACATCACCCAAATGAACAGAGGAGAAAAACAACCATCGTTTAGAGATGAAGTAACTGAACATCTCACAGTCCGACAAAGGGAAAAAGGAAACGATCTTCTACACGAGACTGATTATCTCGCAAACTAACAATCCCTGAGAAAAAGGGATAATGAACCCCCAACAATGAATGGCAGCCCCCTTTTAACTCTACTCAGCGTGAGGGAATATGAACAGACTCCCGATCCGGTTAGTGGGCAGGCCATCAAGAGTCACGTCATGGAGAGTGGGTGCAACCATGAGCATGGTTTTCCTGCCAGCCAAATGATGTCCCTCCTAGCCACATAAAACTAAGGTGGTGGTTTAAAGAGACAAAGAGAGAGTGGCAACATGTGGCTTTTCCCCCATGGGTCCAAGTTTAGCAATCCCCCCCCTTACCCTTGGGAATCATGCCTTTTTCATTTAATGTTACACCGTCGTAGCTGGATGTAGGTTTAATTAAATTGATGTGCGTATTTACATGATGTCAAAGCTATAATGTGCCTGATAGCACGATATACCATCGGCAACGATCCCTATTGCCGAAACATAACACAGCTGAATCGATGGTGGGGCTTTTGCCTTTAGCCCCTCATCATGATTAATTACAAAATATACATCATGTACCCTTTAATGTAAATGGGGTAAAAACTGGGGTATTACACATACCTTAATCCAATAGACCCACAACAACCTTTATTATCACAGAGTCATTTTTATATTTTTTTTAAGACTCTTTTTCTCTCTTTGTTTTTTTTAACAAGTTGTCCTCCCCAGTAAGATTCCCCTCTTTTAGTAAGTCCTGTTCAATACCTGTAAGGTTTACCTAGTTATACCAGAGTCTGGTACCTGCTTCCAGTGATCCTATTCAGTACCCCGACAAGTTAACCTCTTAAACATGTTTTGCATCAAAGGCTCATGTCCCAAATATACACTCCCTATAGATATTTGACAAATAAATTTCCCTATGAAGGAGTGGAGGGGGAGTATCTTTAAAAACCATGTTACATGGTGGGATGGTATATGGGTTGGAGGACATCTAGTCTTTTTTTATTATCATAGAACCAAAATAAAGGTTGCAAGAGGAATCTACTGAATCAAGGATACACATGATTGATGGATTTAGTATAAAGTGGATGAAGCCATAATATAATGAGTGAAAGTTGTTTCTAGTCCCAAAATTTGTCTCTTCATATAGAGTTATGGTAGTGTTTTCTCACAAACTAGTAATTTCATTCACCCTTATGCTACCCTGTAGTAAATATGCTTAAATATCATGCCCTGATAATGAAGCTAGGATGTACGAGTTACCTATAGGTTTTAGATAGACCTTAATTTCCGACAAATCCCCATGATGTTTAAAGTGGGTCTTCAGTAACTGGTATAACTAGAAATATGCATGTATGAAAATGAATAATGATCTAAAATTGTTTTGGTTTAGTCATTAACATGATCTTATTCTTAGTTCTTTTATTTGAAAAAGAAAACAAAAAAAAAGAAGTTGTATTATTCCCTAAACTAAGAATGCAACATTTTATTTATATACATATTTCCCTACCCTAAGAAGAAAGAAAACATGTTTATTCAAGTATTTGAGCTTTTCTAGTGAAACCAAGTGCGAAGCAAAATGAGAATTTTACCTTTATTGACATATTAAAATATTGTTGCAGTGATTACCTGAATGTGGATGTTCAACCAACTTAGTTTTCTTTGCATCAACATGCGTCTAATGAAGGAATGGTATTGTGGCTGGCTTACCTCTTGGAACCAGCTTTCGATATAGTCCTGGTACTCACCTCCTTTCACTATGTCATACAAATCCTTTTCTTCGAGTTAAGCAATTGTTTCAGCATATGATGGATCTGTTAGCTTGCATCTAGAGAAATACATAATTTCTGGTTGCTCTCCTTCGGATGTAATCCCCAATATGTCAGTTTCTTTTTCATTCTTGCAAAGAACATATTTTTGTAATTCTTGGGATTTTGGTTCGTCTGTTATTTCGAGAGAGGATGATAAGCTCTCAACTGATGTCAAGATCTTTTCTTCTTGAGATATCGATATCCCAGTTGTTGCTAAGATTTGAGAAAGTTCTCTCATGCTAATGAGCACCTTTGAATCCTTTTTGTTGGTTGATAGGTCCTACTTCACACAAGGATTAGTATTTGGGGTTCTTACAACACCCAAAAGAATTATGTGTTTCTGAGAAACTATCTACTAATAAAAAAATATTGTGATTTAAAAACAACACAATAAAACACCTACATGAAATTAACTTGCAAAAAGTAAACACACTCATATAGAAAGAAAACCACACTTGCACAAGAGTAAATTGTAAACAAGTAAACTACCTAAATTTTCATAATAAAAGCATATGTGCATGAAATTAAACTATGGAAAAGTAAACTATCTACATTTGCAGAAAGAAAAGTACACCTAACTGTGAGAAAGTAAACTAACCATGTTTGCAAAAAGTACAATTAAGAGAAGTAAATCAAGCTTTGCGTGAAGAAAAAACACTTGTGCGTAGGTTCTAACCTCTTGGCTTACCGTTCTCCCCTCCCCCTTGTTGTGTAATGTAAAGGAAACCTATCTACCTAGACTCCAACCCCTTCAGCACCTCCCTAGAAACTATGCCAAAATGTTGGTGAAAATATAGGCTATCTAATTCAACACTTAATTGTCAACCCGAGAAGGTATCTTGTGAGATGCAAACACGATATGTACAGAACTAAAGTCTATATTATTCAGGGATATCCTAACCTATATGCTGTCAAACCATAGAAATAACTTAACACTACTGCATCCTTGAAATCCGAATGAAACTATTGAAATTTAAAATTAACTTCTATTCTCTTACACCTAAAAATGAAATAAGATAAGCTATACTACCTAGAAACTGACATTTAAAACTAGCTACAATACTCGGAAATGAAATACTACTAATCAAAACACAATTTTAACTCTAAAAACTATTTCGAAATTGAGATATGTAATACCCATGCAATTCCTATCTATCAAACTCATGCAAATGCATATCAACACCTAACCTATCAAGAACTTCAACCTATCTATAAATTATCAATACAAAAAGAATTCAAAGTTTATAAACAGACTTATAACTAGGCATAAAATAGTAACTCAAATGGTTGGAAACAAATTTAACTTGCAAGAAAATCTACAGCAGAAAACAAGATACTTCTACTCTACCTCTTCAACAAACTATACCATAAACTAAGGAATCTTAAACAACCATAAAAAGATAATGAAACTGATTATGTGAACTTGAAAAGCAAACCTATACTAAACTAGGTTATGTGAACTTTTATCATCAAACTTTAATATACTGAAAATAAATACATCTTTGAAATCTAAGTGAACCTATTAATCATCAATTTGAAACTGAGTTCTAATATTTACATCTACTGAAATGAAATAACTTGAAGAAATGAAACTAACAAAGCCTAAGACAATGAAATGTTGTGTAATTGAATATGAAAGACTGATTATGAACTCAAATGAGAACTGAAAATGGAATGTTGAACCTATTTCAAAAATGAGACAAACTGATATTCAACAAAGTCTATGAGATCATTTTAAACAAGTTTAATATAATCTAGGTTTTAGGCATGAAAATAAATGAAAGTAGCTCATAAACTACCTAAATCATAAACAAAAATAAAACTATGTTGCTTCTATTCAAACAAGAACTATTTCCTACCTGAACAATACAATATATGTTGAATATAAATGGATTTCATCATCATTAAAAATGAAATAATTAACCTATGTGTGAATATAGAATTGAATATGAATCGATAGAGGTGGATTCGAACCCCAAATAGCTACAGAACATGATGAAGTACTATAAAATTTATCCTATATCTTTTCTAACTATTTCTACATAAAATGAAATATTGGAAATTATGGAAATGACTACAAATTGTAGAAAAGTATGTCTCGGTTCGAATTAAAAGCCAAAAGACAGACTGAAAGGAAGTCTGAATGAATAGTGCGAATGGTTGGCCGAATGGATTCTAAAGGCATAGATCGTATAAAAACATAGGAAATTATGTATTATAAACAACAAAGTGTCACCTATAGGAAAAAAAAACTTGTTTGCATAAATGAAATGACTTACAGGAAAACATAATAGATGTATGCAAAAATGAAATGACTTAGCTAGAAATATAAAAAGAATCTGCTGAATATACAAAAATGGAACCTCTAATTTTTTAGGGGCCCTTCTCAGAAATCATGGATTTGAATCTAACTCAGCTGAATCTCCAAGAGAAAATCAACATCTAAAAATAGAGACTATTTATTAAAATTGGAACGAAGCTTATACAATTTTTTCCTCCTTCCTCTGTGCATGCATTTCTCAACCAAAGATGGCTTTTTATAGTGATAAAAATGGAGAGAAGGTAGACTCTTTCAGTGGTCGACCTCTCTAAAACTAGAGGTATTTATTGCTGCATCAATGACCCATTGAAGAACACAGGTTGTTTCCCTACGTTTCGTGCGTGTTGGTTCCCTTCACGTGAACGAAATGTGTGCTGGCAGTATGGACGAGTGAGCACACCGAACTTCTCGAATGAGGGCTCACTAACCATCAGGGACACATCTCCAACAGAACTCACGTCACGGCTCTTTTATTTAATGCTCAGGAATATACCAACCAACGAAATTAGAGGTGCAGATGAAAAGTTAAACGAATGTCTGAATGACCTGTAACTGAAATTTTAATTCATAAATCTTAATTCCTAGATGAATTAGTGCTAGGTTGTCTGCATGAATTTATTTTTGGGTGCTGCGTTTCTAGAATGTGGTTGGGTTCTTGAATTTTCCCGGCGTGATGGGTTCCCTTATCCTCTTCATGTTGCATGAAACCCTCTTCACTGTGAGTGTGTTAATTCTCCATATTCATGTGCCTCTACAAAAGATAAAATCCGTTAGTTACCAAAACATGGAATGGTAATATATATATTAAATATAAAGTTTTAATGCAAATTGTTTTATAAAGAGATTATATATGGGAATGATATACATATATGAACCCACTTCAAAACAAATTAATGGAGATTGGCCACTGACATATGGTTTTAAATAGTTAATAAATTATTACAATCCATGTCATAGTCCACTTTATGGTTTGGTTAATTTAATATGAGTGGGTTTGATATATTTGTTTTGATATTTAATTCCCATTTTTTAAATATTTTTCTATTTTCTTCCTTATTTAATTTTTAAACCAATGCTCAAAGCTCATCATCACTCATGGTTTCTACATGTGCAGGTATTCAGAGGACCGATGATAAATACAAGGAAAAGATAAAACAAACCAATAACCTAATAAGAAACATGCCATTAAACCTAGCATGGAACTCAGAGTTGATTGGAATGCAGAAATGTTAAGAATTTGAACAATATTGTGTTTAATACATAAAAAATAACATATTAAGCTTCACTTTACATTTACGAGATTTAATTAATAAAACAAAGTAAAACATAGCCTTATTGAACATAAATGTATTAAATCATGGTAGGTAGGATGGGAAATTAATGTAAATAACATTATCATAAAAGACAATTCTGGAGCCCAACAATCACCTTCTTCATTTGAAAACACCTTAATGAAACTATGGAACTTGAGACCCAATAAGACTATCACTTAGTTTTTTGAGTTCATAAATTGATGACTAAAATGCCCTCATTTGTCCTCAATAAGTACTTAGACTATAACCCAAAAATCCATCATAGACTCTTGTAACACCACTTCTAGCTACCATTCCAAGCTGCAATCTCAGAGGTTACTAACATGGATTCCCAACATAGTTTCAATTGTTTGGTATGTGAACCCAGTGTGTGTGAGGAATGGACCTGCTACTCACTGTTCCATTGACCCAGAATATATTTGTGTGATATAAATAGGATTGAATCACTATAAGCAGAAGGGACAATATTGGTTAATTGCATGCTAATCAAAGGCTGAATCAATTGATACAGAGCTTTTTTTTGGAGGTGTTACCCCCAAGTTTCCCATAAGGTGTTCAATTATTTTTTCATGAGGGTTTACGGATTGGTTTTTGAGTGTTTTGGGAAAGTCAAAAGTATGATGTTTTCTTTTTCAGATATAGGATATAAAGAGGGTTTGAAGGGATCTACAATAATAACCCTAACTATATATCATAACATGAAAGAAAATGTGAAGGGTTTATCGATGGAAAAGAGGGGATGAGGGAAGGGAAAATGTGAATGGTTTAGCCGTATTGCTCCCCTCGAATTGGAATCTCCAACTGGTCAATTTTTGTCTCAAATTCTGAAGAGCCATCCTCACCTTCTCCCTGCTACAATTGATAAGCAGCTAGAGAGGATTGTAGATGATCGAGATGTTAATGCCCAGTAGGAGAAGCCTTCAACAAGCAACACATACCTTGTATTATACAGGTTGCAATCATAATTTCAATGTTAGAATGTTAATTTAGATTTCGATATTCTTGATCTTCATTATTATAACAAATGTTTCCTTTGTATATGATTATATTCCTTTTTCCAAACATGATTCTTTTGGTGTTTAGGAGAATTCCAGAATTAAAAGATGAGGAGAGATGCAAGGCCTTAGAAGAAATAATCTATGCTCTTGTTGTTCATAAATTCATGGATGTAGGTGTTTCATTGATCCCAACAATTTTACTACCATCTGGTGGTTCTGGAAAGGTAAATACATGGCCAAATTAGGACTCAGAACTTGAACTTGTCCATTCTATAGAGGTCTTTGAGAATATAAAGGAACATATGTCTCTTGTTCTAGGAAATCACATTGCAGTTTCACACTCAAACACTGTTGTTGAAATTAGCAAGTTGTGAGTGGGGAAGGTCTATGCAACATCCGTCATGTATGAATACTTTATGAGAAGGGTTGACAAGCATTTCTAACTAGAGAATAGGATGAAGATTCTTTCTTTTTTCCTCGAGTGAAGAAATTGATGTTGAGCAGTTGAATAGCACCCATCTAGAATTAGAGGGTAGAAATTGGCAAGATAACACAGCTATACAAGGTGGCGCAAAAATTGCAGCAACTGTTGCTGCAATGGCTAGTGCAGTAGGTCTTACATCTCAAGATTTCAATCCAATAGTTTTTTATCAGATAGGGGATGAACCATGTAAGTTGAGGGATTATGTTATGTCCTTTGATCTAGAGTGTTTGCAAAGGTTTGCTACTATGAGGTCCAAAGAGGGAATGCATATTATTGTGAGGCATGTGGAGGCTCTATTTGGGAGGCCTGAAATTCAAATTACCCCTGATGGGTCAATGGCAGTTGTAAAGGATGATATATTAAGGAAATGTTTCATAACTTTGACCATTATTAATAGCAATTTTCATGTTCTATCATTTAATATGATAGAGCCTTCAGGTGTTTGAATTTGCTTTCGAAGCATGGAGGAAGGTGACTGCTTTTAAATTTGTTTGGATCATGCAACGAAATTCATGAACCAATTTAAAAATGTTGTCAAATTTATAAAGGATTTGCAAAATACAAGTTTACATTTTAAGATTGTGTTCATATCATACACTCCCTAATTTTAATAGCCAGGAGTACGGGGTTTATAAAATAATCTTGCAGTCCCTAGTCTTTTAGTTAACTATCAGAGTTTTATATTTCACAAACTACCACCTTGTTCCATTCAAGATAGACCACATGTGCAACAAATGTTGCATTATATTGTAGAACAACACCAAAGGATGCAGACAATAGAAGAGCATTCAAGTAATTACCATTTATTACCTATTGTTGGTATTTTTTCCTTTTCCCAGATGGAAGGGGAATATATGGATTTTACGTCATGTGTGGTTCTATTAATATTCTTGGATTTTTCTCTTTACAAATATTAATTCATGGTTGTTTCTTTGGCAAGTTTCCATTTATTTCTTGTGAAATATTTGCCTATGAAATTGATGCTATATTCAAGACACTTGTAGAATATGAGGAGGTAGGTTGCTTTCTTCTTGAGCTTAGAGATGCGTGTTTCTATCATTTCTTATTGCTAAGCACTTAAACTTTTAAGTAATTCTACGGATATATTGTTGAGTCAGATCTGTCATGATGTGCTATTTTAATAATAGACACAGATTCATTTAGTTCATTTTTGTTTTTAGTCAATGTTTATTTTCTATATTGAACTACTAGATAAATAATAACATTTATTCTATAGTTTTGTTATACAAGATCCCAATATTAAAATTGTAATAATGTGTTCTTTATCATATCTTTCTAAAAATATAGAATTAACCATTATGCAGTTTGTAGATTTCTATCTAGCATACATCTTTTTATTGTGATATTTTGCACTCATTTATTCAATAGTTTGTTGCAATATCCTTTTATATTTAGTTTTATACAACTATCAATGTTGTCATATTATGCTGCAAATGTTAATCTTTACTTCTTTTTTTTGTTATGTTAGTGCCTAGCACACATACACTTGTTTCTAGAAGGAAACAAGTGTATATGTTCTAGGCACTATATCACTAGAGTCTTCAATGTGAATATAGATGGATTATAGTGATGTGATTAACAACCCCATTAACTGCTTTTTGGATTCCAATACACAATAATTGAATCATTCTTTCTTTCTTTCCTGTCGTTCAAATCTCAGATTATTTGTTACGTTTGTGATTTAGTTTGTTGTTAATATATTTTTTGGGTTAAGAGAGTAAAGTATGTTCACTAATTTAGTCAGTTGGATATATTGCAAAGTATAATACCCCTGAAGTACATACTGATGCTACAGAAACTCTTTGTACATCGATAACATGTTTAGCTGCTTCTTCCTCAGCTTCAAAGCTTTCAAGCTTAAGGTTTGAAGTGAAACAGATGCTTTTGTATGTAAAAATTGTTATTTTAAAGTCTATAACTGTATTGACCCAACTCCAGAATTAATAACTTGATAATGATTATTTTTTATGCTTGAATGATGCAAAATTTGTTTACATATCATCATTGTCAAGAAATAAAAACTTCTTAAAGGGTGCTAGCTCAATGGTAGAGCACCTGCCTAATTATAGGCAGGAGGTTGGTGGTTCGATTCCTTCGTTCCCTATCATAAATTTGTGACTACAAAAATGACTAAATTTGCATGTATATGACTAGTAGTAGCTAATTTCTCATATCTTAGTCATCTTTATCTTAGTAATTAATATGTTATCACCTAGTATTGTATTTAGTCGTATATTTGGTCATTAATTGTTGCAATCGATGACTAAATCATTGACTATCAATGACTAAATCAATGACTAATAATTCAATCTATTAATGACTAAGTGAAATATGACTAAGTTAGTCAAGCTATAAGATAGTGGAAATTAGCTACTATTAGTTGCCGACTCAAAAATAGTCGTTTGTAGCCTCATTTTAGTCAAATTTTTAGTGATTAATTTCTCATTTTGTACTAGTGTTTTCTATGAATTCCATTAGTCCTTTTCTAAAATTCAGTGAATCTACTACAATTACCTTTAATCTTGTCACTATCAAACTTACTTTATAAATTTCACCTAAGAGATTAATTTGAGCATGATGTACTTTCTTAGGATTTTGCAGGCCTGGTCACAAAAAGGAGTGATGTCCGGTTTTTTTTTATTAGCTATCTTTAGCTGATTTTATAGAGACCCCTTCTGCTCCACAATTATTATACTTTGTTTTTTAATTCTCCCACCTGTTGGCTCACCACGAAATCTCTTGATTACATTTCTGAGATCCTGGCTTCGAAATCCTTCGTCTCTCCCTCCATAATTACTACATGTACTTCCAATGCATCCCATTTTGTCTCCGAAGTTTGGAACTCCCTTTGGAGTATTTCCTTTTCTAATAGGATAACATCGTGCTTTCTTTTCAAATAAACTCCCTCTCCTCGTCATTTCACCACACTATCCTTCAGCTTAAACATCTTCTCCTTATGGCACTCCACGTCTTCCATCAATCGATTAACATTGTCGGTGATTTCCTACGCAACTACTACATTTACTAAGGCCGTGAATTTGAGGTATTTGTGAGTACCTTCCATAATGGTGCTTTTAGTTACTGTGACCATTGTGGAAATTGAACCTAATTAGTAGAACAATTACACTCACAAAATTGCTAATTAAACATATAAATTTCTAAAAAAGGAGACTGAAATTGCAGCATAAAAAAATCCTGTAGTGAATTAATAAGTGTACATCAGACAACCTCATCAAGTAATAGGATAAAAATATATATAATTACATCAAATATTCAAAATAACAAGGATGTTATTCGAATTGGACAAAAGGCATGCTTACTAAACGAGTCAAAATACCCCATACGTGCATAAATCATTTTCCTAATATGTCAAGATGCTCAAGAATTGGCTGAATGAGATGTATCAGCTGATAATTGATGGAAATATATCAGATCCATCCTATTGGATGGATAAAAATAATGATGGTTAAGGGAAAAATGAAAATAATTACTCCTAGATTATCTTTTCCCTTTTCCTTAAAACTGCTAAAAAGCAAGGCAACTTTCAGAAAAAGAAGAATTGTGCTTTTACTATTCTGGAATTATTGCAGAGTTGTAAAAAAATATTTCATGATGTTTCTAAAGTGTTCCTTAAGCAATTTTTTTCATTTGTTGACATTTGGGTGCAAGTGGATGCCAACTAGCATAGTAAGGAATCTAGGAATCTAAGAATAAGACAAAAATGATTAATTAATGTCAAATATGGGTAACTATGGGTTTTATTATTCTAACACCCCCCCTTAGTCCTAGATTTATGTGAGAATATCATAAAAATATAGGGCCTAGTAATAAGTATTAATCTCCTTTTTCATATTTCTTATCCTTACAACCAAGGAAAGAGACCAAAATGAGCCACTAGGAAAATCCTCCGTTAAACATGGTCATGAACAAAAATTTTGGAAATATTGTTTTCAATCATTCTTCGCCACATGATCAGTAATCCCCAAAAGTGATTTTATATTACTTAAGGTCTTCTCAAAAAATACCTTGGTGAAGATGTCTTCTACTTGCTCTGAAGATGTGCAGCATAGTACAGTAATGGTACCATCATGCACAAGCTCCCTGATATATTGCATATGGATCTCAATGTTCTTGGTTCATTGTCTTTGAACTGCATCATTGGATATTTGAATGGTGCTTTTATTTTCACAATAGATGTTATTGGAATTCTCTAATTCGATTCCACATTCTCCAAGTATCCCCTGCAACCACAAACATTGAGTAGTTGCATTCATAGCTCCTCTATACTCTCCCTCTGTAGATGAGAGTGCTATGGCACTCTGCTTTTTCCTTGAACAGATGATTGGTTCATCTACAAGAATGAACACATATCTTGAAGTATACTTTCTATCTATGTTGTCACCTTCCCAATCACTGTCAGTAAATCCAACTAGCTCTAAGTCAGATTTTGCTGCATAGAAAATCCCATGAGTTCTTGTTCCCTGAACAAAGTTTAGGATCCTCTAGGATTCCCTCCAATGGATCTCATGAGGATTATCCATGTGTCTGGAAGCCACACTAACTACATAATATATGTCAGGCCAAGTATGAGACAAATAAAGAAAACACCCAATCAACTGCCTATACAATGTGTTATTTACCAAAGGAGAAGAACCTGCTTCTTTAATCTTAACTCTAGAAAGGAATTGAGTCTTGATTGGATTGCAATATTTCATGCTGAACTTGTTGAGAATATATTAATAATACTTGGTCTGATGAACTTTGATTCCATGATGGGATTGAGAAATTTCGAGGCCCAAGAATTGGCTCAACAATTCCAAATCATTCATGGAAAAGGCATGGTTCATTACATCCTTTAAGGAGACAGTCTATTTATTTGAGCTTCCTATTATCAATAGGTCATCCACATACAAAAAAATAATCATTAAATAAACATGAATCATCTTCAAATATAAATTCGTATCAGAATTGCATTGAACAAATTTCTCTGACAGCAAAAAGAAATCAATCTTGGCATACCAAGCCCTGGGATTTTTATTTATCCCATACAATGATTTCTTTAACCTACACACTAAATATGGATTAGAAAAAAAAACTTAAGGTTCCTGAATATAAATCTCTTCATTCATATCTCCATGTAGAAAGGAACACTTCACATGTGATGCACCTCCCATTTCCTTGAAGCTGCAATGGCCAAAGCTAGTCTTATGGAGTCCATCTTTGCCACTGGTGCAAGGGTATTGTTGTAATCAATACTTTGAACATGTGAGTAGCCATTAGATGAAAATATTTCCTTATATTTCAAAGGCGAACCATCAGTAGAAAATTTAGTTTTATAAACCCACTTACACTTTACTAGCTTTCACCCTGGGGGGAGATCCACTAGTTTCCATGCGTTGTTCTTCTGGAGCTAGTTGTATTCTTCCTTCATGAATTTTTCCATATTGGATATTCTGATGCATATTCATATGTATGAGGGTAATATTCAACCATAAAATAACACTTCTTAGCAAATAGTGGATCTTTCACAGAAAGGGCACTCTCAAATTGAGATCTGGTCCTCCTAGTGTCACTAGGATTCCCAGTTAGTTCCCTAGGCACATGAATGGTCCTTTCTGTTGATTTTGGTATTGTAGGAATGTTAGGATATGCAATTAAATCATCATTATCATACACATTAGAATAAGAAAACTCATTAGTCTCTTCACTTACAATTAGTGGTTGTGGTGGTGAAGATGACTCCCCAACTTCTACTACTGCTAAAGGCTCTTCTTCAAACTGAACACTCCTTTCAATGAAATATTTTTGAGTGCTCAAGTTGATCAGCTTATACCCTTTTGAATCTTTATAATACCAAACAAATAGGCACTCTTGGATTTTGGGTTACAAAGTTTTCTTCTTTTCGGTTGGAATTGTAGCCCAAGCCTTTGATCCAAAAATCCTGAAATGAGTCAAATCTGGCTTGTGCCCACTACAAGATTCATGAGCAGTGATTCCATAAATTTTATTGTGTGGTGCCCTATTCTATATATAGGATGCAAATTTTATAGCTTCAGCCCAAAATTTTGGTGGCAATGTTTCAGACTCCATCATGCAAGTTTCCATCTCCTTGAGTGATCTATTCTTCCTCTCAGGAACACCATTTTGCTGAGGTGTGTAGGGAATAGAATGTTGCATCTAGATACCTGCATATTCAAAATAATGGATGAAATAAGACTTGACATATTCTCCACCATTATCATATCTAAGGATATTGAGTTTTCTCCCAGACTGGTTCTCAACCAAGGCTCGAAATACCTTGAAGGTTAGTGCATACCCAACAATACCTGGAAAAGTCATCTATGAAGGTTAGTGCATATTTGGATTGACTCGTGGACATATGAGGGAATGGACAAGAAATTTCACTATGGATTAAATCAAGGGGTGCATAGGTTCTCTCATGACTAGCTCTCTCATACTTGTGCTTTGGGTGTTTTCCTAGGATGCAACCTTGGAAGACTCCCTTATAAAACTTGATCTTTGGTATGTCTTTGGCACTAAAATATGAAATATAATTGTAGTTAAAATTGCCAAATCTCTCATCCAAATATTGATTGCTTCATTAGCAGGAGTGAGAAGAGCTGAGGGGTTTGAGAAAGGTAGGAAATGGTAAAACTTGTATACCTTCGAACTATGATTGACAACACCTTTTTCTATGGCTTTACCATTCAAAATCTTTGATATTTCAAATTCATTGGGAGAGAATATGACTTTATTTGGAGACCCAATGTGGTTCATCTCATACATTGACAAGAGGTTAGCACTAGACCTGGTACATACAACACATCATTGAAGTAACCATGGTAAAGATCAATCTTACCCTTCCATATACGATCAATAATATAGTCATCTCTAAAAACAATTTTTGGACCTTTCAAATCATCAACAGAGGCGAAAGTCTCTCTTTTCAAAACCATGTGTATAGAAGCTCCAGAATCAATGATGAAGGTGGATGATCTTCAAGTGTTGGAAACCAAGGCATGTACTTTCTCCTTGTCACCTGAACTTGATCATCCTTCCCTCTTTCTTGTAGATTTAGGAAGGGATATGTTGTTCTTTTCCATGATCCCCCATAGGTGCATAAATCACTTTCTAAATCTGTCAAGATTCTCACAAATTAGCTGAATGAGATGTATCAGCTAATAAGTGATAAAAAGAGATCAGATCCATTCTTTTTTATGCAGAAAAATAAGGATTATCATTTAGGAAAAAAACAAGACAATTACTCCTAGACTAGATTTTCCCATTTTCCTTAAAATTGCTGAAAATCAAGGCGGCTTTCAGAAAAAGCAGAACTGCGATTTTACTATTCTCGAATTACTGTAGATTTGTAAAAAATGGTTCCAGGATGTTTCTGAAGAGCTCCTTAAGGAATTTTTTGCATTTGTCGACTTCTAGGTGCAAGTGGATTCCAACTAGCATAGTAAGGAATATAGGAATAAGAAAAAATGATTAATTAATGTCAAATTTGGGTAACTACGGATTTTATTATTCTAACAACCTCATCATATTTATTTCCCATATTCAATAGCTTCCCTAACCTTCTGGTGATGGTCTTCATTGATTTATAAAAAATGATATTATCTAAGCGAGCTACCGTGTGCTGCTTAGATGGAGTACAGGGAGTAAGCCCAAGTTCTACAAAAGGAATTTGACCGCCTATAATCACTCATATTGATGAAGTGGGAGGTTCTGAATGCACTGGATTATTCTAGGATGCTTCACAATCCAAACCTTCCGTGATCTTGTCCTCTTCTTCCTTCCTTTTTAGTTCTTCAATAGCTTCCTCAACTTCCTTTTGCGCTCTTTCTTCTTCTTCTTCGTTCTTTAATATTTCCTCTTCCTTCTGTTTCAGGGCTTATTCTTTATTTAATCTCTCTTATTATTATTGCTACTTCCGGGATTCTTCGAATTGTCTCTTTTCATCCTCTTCTTTCATTTTTTATCTGCTTTGGCCTATTGTAATCTTAAGGCCTCCTTTTGTTTCTGCAACTTCCTCTCTATTGTGTTGTTGCTGTCATTACTCTCACTGGTGCCACTTTTCTTAGTAAAAGACTTACCCAAATCAGTTATATTATTGGCGATTCTATATACTTATTCATCTTTGTTAAAGTGATTTGAGCATTCGTAATGAATTTTTAAGGTCACACAACGTTCAACGACCTTTCCTCTGCTATCATTCCTCTAGAAAATTTTCTCACCAAAATGAGAAATATCCAACTCTTTTACAAAATCAATAGCACCTTTGACTTTGGAGAACTTGTGTCCTCCTATGAAGAAAGGTAGTGGTGCAAAGGTTTCATTTTTCATATCATGCAGGAATTTACCTATTCCATTTAAGAACACTTTCCTTACTGCTTCTTTGTGGACTACATAGTCTGTGGTGTACATGGGAAGAATGGATGGAGCTATGGAGCATCCATACATTCTCAAGTATGTTCCTTCCAATGAGAAATAGTAGTATCCATACTTGCTGATAAATTCCATGGAATTATTAGACAGACAGTTTGGTTCTTTGAGGAAAATTAGCTCGTAAAGAGGCATCGACAACTCATCACAAATGAGTTTATAAAAACCTTCATACTTATGTTCCCATATAATTTTATAAGAAACAAAAGCAAGGTACTCAGTCTGGGTCCAAATGCACCCAATCTTGGAAAGAGGGTGTTTTTATAAAATGCAATCGATAAGGTAGGATGACATATAGAACTTAGATTTGGGTTATGCCTCCATGTGTGACTACTATATAGGATGAAATACTATTTGACATGATGTCTTCCCAGTTAAAAATTGTGCCCTCAAAGGCTATATACTAGATGAGGGGAATCCAATTCAATTTATACAAGGTTTTTTCAGTGCGGAAAAAAATATTGTTCAACATCAAATCTATGATCCTAAATGGGGTTCGTAGGCTTTGGCAATCATAATCCCCACTTTCCTTTTGGCACAATTGTTTTCCTGGCATTATCATTTTATTTCCAGATTCCAAAGGATCAATATTTACCCCTTTAATCCAATATTTTTTCATCATAACTTGTGTAAGGGGTCACTTGTAGGCCAAAGTCATGTAAGCTGGTGTGAACGACACAAAAACTTCTCCTTTAATGTTATATATAATCCTAGAGGAGGGGTTTTCCTATGGAATAATCCAACCAATCACCTTTGAGCTAGGAAATAGCTTCGGGCGTGTATCATCTTTGGTAATGCCAGAGTTTCTTATGTTTTGGTATACGAACATTTCTTCGATACTAGATTCTAGGACATTCTGATCTTTGTTCATTAGATAGATTTCTCCCCATTTGAATTCTTGGAGCCAATCCTGTGATAGCCTTAATATCCTCAAACTTAATTTCCATCCTGGAGATGATCTCCACATCTGAGTCTAGTTCTCTTACCCTTTCCTTCTTCTTACCACCTATATTAGGCATTGTGTCAATTCATTGTTTTCAAGTTTGTCCTTCAGAAATTAATCTTGCTTGGTGACAATAGAACATGTGACATGAGTATAGTGAGAAGTGTCTTAGTAATACCGCAACTATTCTGAATAACAAAAGAAATAACCATACATTATTTTACTGAAGTATCCTATAATGACAAGAAAAGATGCTATATGTATGCATCATTGTTCCTCAAAATTGGAGAGTGCAATCATTGTCCGATGTTAGAAATGAGAGAAAAACCATAGCTATCAATCCATTGCTATTCACTCAAAAAGAAGTTGTGTAAGATGGAGAGAGGTGCTTTACTCGAATTTGCTAGATCATTCGTGATGTGATAAAAATATTTCTAAAGAAAAACCAATCAACACCTCTGCACATGTTTTTATGTGATTTATCGGCCTATTGTTATCCTATATCAAAAGTCTAGAGGCTGATCCTCCAATTCTCCTTCTTTGTTTTAAAACCGTATTATATTACGAAATAAATGTTGAAGGTAAGAATTTTTTTTTTAATCATGCATATTCATTTGTAAGTTTATTAATGTTTGTTGATTTTATAGAGGTTAATAGAGTTTACAAAATTGCCTTACAAGATTTTATTTATTAATTCCAAAATGTCGAGGCAAAGAGTCTTACTCACAATCTTATTCAAAGGTGAGGGTGCACAAAGAGAAATAGGTGAAAACCTCATATTGTTGCAATGGCTCAATTTCATAGTGGTGGAATAGTTGGATTCCCAAAATAAAACCGAGTGATTTCTATGTAACTTTCCCAGTAGCCTTTTTACTCAGTCAAGTTTATAGGGTGTTCATCATTCCTCATCCGGGTTCGTCAATGTGATATGGGGAGTAAAAAAATAGATATGTGTGATAATGGTATTGGCGAAAATCCCTCCTTATGAGAAGAGAGATTTAGGAACAAAATGGAAACCTCAAAATCAAAGAAACATAGATGGGCCCAGTATTTTGATTGTGCAGGTATCTTAGCTTGGAATC
This sequence comes from Pseudotsuga menziesii, assembly GCA_001517045.1. Lineage (NCBI taxonomy): Eukaryota > Viridiplantae > Streptophyta > Pinopsida > Pinales > Pinaceae > Pseudotsuga > Pseudotsuga menziesii. The sequence continues at coordinate 225,128 of LPNX010799904.1, read as the reverse complement.
GGTGCGAAGTAATGTCTGAAAAATTTTCTCATAAAAATCAGTCTTTTAGAATCTTGACAATCCAAATTGGGAAAGAACTTCACCCTAGGAAATTTGAATGCAAAACCAACTCCCCGGTGAGATAGACGTGATTAAAAGGAACAAACCATGGGAAAATATACATGCAAGATGGGCCAAACGCTTATGGGCGTAGTGTTCCTGAAATACTGGTTCTTAAACAAACCTTTCATTATCAAAGAGGCTCATTTTCTACTAGCTAGGGCACAAATATAGTCATGAGGCCAAGCTCTATTCTAAAAAGAATCAATTGTAATAGCTTATAATTGCGCAAACAAAAAAAAACTACCGTAGGGGCCATGGAAAAACGTTCTACCAGGTATGGCATTGTGGAAAGGAGAGGAAAACGATATATCAAGATGAAAAATGGCTACGATGCATCTAAATCAAGTTTGTACTAGATACATAAAAGATTCAATCTTTAAAGAAACCTAAAAAGTACAAAAGGTAATGTACCTACCTGCAAACTATCGAATGCTCACGGGTTGGGAGAAAATGCGATGGATCTAGATGTCTCTCGTCAGTTGGTTTCTCTCAGAACGATGATTCATGAAATAGAAAACAAACAACTGCACGCATTTATATAGAAAAATAACAAAATGCATCATTAATGCGGTTGTTGGGAGATTTAATGCGACAATTGGAGAATTAAACATGGTGGGTAGAAAAACGTCATTCGACGCGATGCACTTTTGGTTGAAACAACAAGGTTTTTGATGCCGATAGTATCGGCGCACAATTTTAAGTTAGCTCTATCGCTTTGGCGATATTGTTTATGTCCTGCCAATAATGTTGGCATCCTTTTCCCGATTTCTTTAATCCTAGGATGTGCAACCGCTTCGACAAGTTTCAAGATTTGTGCTTCGGAGAAAACTCACAAGCCTTCTTGATTCATTTCAGCGTGAGAATCTGAGTCGACCTGAAACATTGCATCTGATAAGACTCCCAAGCACCTCCCACCGCATCGATAGAAACTCATTAATTTCTTCCGATTGGCTTTGTTGTCATTCTTTGTATTAGTCTATTTTCTTTTATTACGACCGTATCAACTAAAAACGTCGAGTTTCTCTGAAAAGTTCAACCACTTTTAATATCGACACCATTCACCTATCTCTTCAATCGTTTCAGAGGTGACTCGTGAGTTACACCCGATAGTGTCGACGTGTTTCATTGAATTATGTCGAAATGGTATTTTTCTAAAAATTCCTTTCATCCAAGCTGAACTTGTCAGAGAGACTGGAAAATTTCCTCTAATTCGTCGAAGAAAATAGTCAATTCTCTCCGATATGTCGCCAAACAATTGTGAGTTTAGCTTAGCCAAAACTTCTTTGTTCAAATTTTGGGAAAAAACTAAGTGTTTAAGATGGACTCCCTAGAGCTCGAAAATTAGTCTAAGTAAGCTTTCAGTCAAAAATATAAGGACAATCCCTAAAATTAAAAAATTAGGGGATGGGAGTTGCAAAAACAATAGGTACATACCCCAGGATATCATCTACTATTGATTCTTTTCACATTGTTGTGTCCTCCCCTCTTGTCGTCAAACAACCAGCTTTTTCCTCAGTTTCTCTTGTTGAAGTGTGAGTTGATCTAATCTGTCATGCCGGATAGGTTGGTCGATTCGTACCCCTCTTCTTTTTGGATGGTCGCATTAATACATCCTGAAGTTTTGGTTGATCTTCCATTATCGATACGCTGTGTAGAGGTGATCCCTGCGTGCTGCTGCTTGAAATCATTTATCCCATAAGTACCTTTTTAATTCTCCTTTACTCGTCGCTACTCTCGTATACTTCTTTTCTCTAATCCATCCTTGCAATTATCATAATGGTTCAATCCATGCCTCATGTTCGATTTTTATAGCCTTCGTTTCTTCTATGCAAATGATTCAACCATCATTTCCAAATCCCTTGAAGATTGAATAAATCTGTTGGTGATTATTCAAATATGATGGTATGATTTCTCCATAAATGTATTTCTTTCCCACATTCACTTGTTACACACATTTCTCGTCGTCATCATGTAATGAGAACCAAGTATCAGTATTTACATCAAATCCTCAAGTTGTGAAGTTAAGCATGCACTAGTGGAAAATTAGAGACTAGTGACCAAAGAAATGACCAAAATCCACATATCAATGACCACTTTTGGTTTGGCGATCGATGGTGGCTAATTTATGGTCTTTTATTATGCGACCAAAATTGGTCATTTATAGCTTGTTATTTGGTCATTAATTTCGTCATGTATTTGGTCGTTAATTTGGTCATATATTTGAATGAATGACAAAATATATGACCACATTTATGACCAAATTAATGACCACATGACAAATTAGAATATGACCGAATTTGGTCGCGTAATAAAAGTCTGTAAATTAGCCACTAAAACTATGTTTTGGTCATTGATATGCAAATTTTGGTCGCTCTTTTGGTCATTTATATCTCATTGTTTGGTCATGTATCTCTCAATTTTTAGTCATTTTATACGCGAATTTTGGTCATTAATCTCATTTATTGGTCACTAATTTAGTCATTTTTAGTAGTTTATGTGTGGTTGTTATATTTTAGTAGTTTTAATGGTGTCCATTATTAATCAATATAAATTTTTAATATGATATTATGTTTAAATTAACAAATAATTATATATTATTTATCATCATCTAATACACATGTGAATTATGCAATGTCCCATTAATTAGTTAATTACAACACTTATAAATAATATAAAGTACAACCATATAAGTTTTAAACCACAGAAATTAAATTATATAAATTGTCATGTATTACAATAAATATGATTTTTTTCAAAAACTATCTCCACTTAACTTTACATGAAAATCATCTAGTACAACAATGACTTCAAAATATTACAATGAATAAACCATTTCACTTGTACTTGGATGCTAAGCCACACTTAGATCCCGCAGCATCTTCAATTAACAAATACTTAGCAACTTCAAAGCCTCATTGACAGGCTCTTCATACTCAATGGAAAATCCTCAGCAACGGGCTCTTCATACTCAATGGCCCACTTCATTAAGTTCACTCCTACAAAATCCAATAAAAAAATATCAGTTGCAAAGTAGAAAAACAATGAACTGTTATGACGAAAAAAACACAAATCAAAGAATCCCTAAAAAACACACAAAACAATAAATGAATAGCCAAAAAAGGTTATGATAGAAAACACACAAATCAAAGAATGCCTCAAGGAACCCATTGAAATTTTTCTGAGGATTGTTGGTCCTTGCCTCAAGTCTTGCATTATATGCTTATTGATTTTTAGGAAGAAGGGTTCATCCAAAAATGGTTTCCTTTTATTCTACATATTGACAACTCAGCTTCTTCATAAAAAAAAAAAAAATTCTTAGATACAAAACTGTAACCATTAAGCAATTGAGATCTTCCAATTCACATCATTTATAATGAAAATAATTAATCAAACTAAATAGATCAAACAATCCACATTCCGTAATCTTGGATTAAGATAGTGGAAGAAATCAATACCTTATTCAAATTTTTTTTTATACACCCAAATACAACCAAGCCTGCAAATCACACATCTAAAAACACACCCTATGATTGTGCTTGAGCTACAAGCCTCTGTTAGAGATTAAAATCAACAAGACCTCACACACACTTTCTCTTAGGAGGAAATTCAATTTTTCCGCCAATTGTGGACCCTCCCCATGCATATGATCAACTTAGAGTCTCAAGTGTGGGTACCACATTTGGCCTTTCAATGGTTATGCTGATAACCATTCTAATGGTTCGGGGAGAAGAAACTCTAGTAGTTCCAAAAAAAATAAGTCCAATATTTAAACATGAACATCAGGGAATTGAATCCAAGAATAATAAAGCAAATATAGAAAATGTAGTATGTGGAAAGGAAAATCAATCTCTTCCTTCTTCAGTTGGTTCTATTTTAAAAGGATCACATTGTTTGAACTCTAACAATGTAGCAATTTTATTAGCAAAGTATTCAGTATCTAAAAAGGAAACACTTTTAGACAAGAATTATTCTTTGCAAGTTGCAAAATCCACGCAAAATACAGGGCTTCCATCTTCTGTTGGTGAGTAACTTATTAGCATTGGATCTTTGTCAAATACTCCCTCTACATGGAACTTAGATGAAAAATGGAAGTATAGCCACATAAGGTGCTACTAGCAATGGGCTGCAAGGTGTTGTACCTATGAGTAATGTTTGTATGTTGGATCTGATAATCGGCATAAGAATTCTATACATTTGAGTATTGTTGTTGCCAATGAAGGGCACAAAATTGTTAAACACTTGGGAAACAGGGATATGATGTGTCGTGAGCATGGAAAAAGACATTCTCCTACTAAGGAAATTCCAGATAAACACTTGGGAAACAGGGATATGATGAATCATGAGCATGGTAAGGGATATTCTCCTTCTAAAGAAATACCAGATGGTAAAAAAATCAATTAGGGTGCTACTAATGTGTATCAAGTTGATGAAGTCCCCTTGGCCATTCATACTAATATGATTAGCCATGTGATATATTTGGGGAATAATGATACTAACCTTTCATCCTTAGGAAATGTCTCTGTAATAGCTCAAAATTCTAGAAATGGAAATTCCTTACTCTCTAAAGACAATGCAATTCTGGAAGTCTCATGAAAGATAATTGAACTTGGTAGTCTATCTAATATGACAGAGGAGTGTAGTTATTTGTAGCAAAAAGGTGAATTATTTACACGGTAATAGGTGAAACTTTGGAAGCAATACACGAGGGTTTTGAGAATCATGCCTTTGGAACAGGGGCACTTGCTACTTAAAGATCTTAATGTTTCAAAAAGGAAAAAATGGTATATTCTCAAGTCCAAGAAGAAAACCTTGATTAAAAGGATTTTCAGTCATAAGGATTGTCACCCAGGAAACATACGGTAAAAACCTGCACAAAGGCCATCAAATCATTCTTTGGAGTTCTTTTTAAACATTAATATAAGGAGAGAAACAAGTATAAGGAGAATATAAAAAAATGAAGCCTATTATAGGCAAATTAATTTCAAACTCTTACAACCAACAAAATTTATAAAAGATGAAAAATACTTTCACTACAAATTTGGGAAATTTTCTTTCGAGACACACCATGGAAAGAGGAAACCGGAATGGAAGTAAACAAGCTACTTTATTCCAACGTAACATAATAGAAAGGAGATGCATATATGATCTTAAAGAGACAAAAGAGACAAAACAACATGTGTCTTCTTTTAAAACCCCAATTTTCCTTTCCACTACTTACTTATTTGTCATTACTTCCTTTTATAATCATGGGAGAGCTTAATCTGTGAAAGATAGTTTACCCAACAGCACGACCCATTATATGGTGCTTCTGAAGCCATAGCTGACCTTGAGCATAGAAAAGCCTATCATCTCCATAATTGTTGTCCCTGCAATATGATAAATAGCCACCACTTGCATGGTCAAGTTTCAACATATGATGTTTTATTTAGATTACCCCTCTTAAAGAAGAAGAATTTAGCTTCTTATCATGTTTTTATGAATATATTATATAAGCATGTTAAATAATTTTATAATATATATATGAAAAAAGCAAACACTGCTGATTGAGATATCATTTATCAATAAGGGATCAATAGTAAGAGAAAATGAAACTTTGGTGCATTTCATATAGTTACATGAAATTCCTCTTCCATATCAGTAAAACCATGACATTATCCTGTATAAAACAAATGATACAATGAATGTTTATAACTTTATATGTATTTTTCTGTTGAATGCATTATCATAAACCAAGAATGATCATTGGCAATACATATATGAAATATTTAAAGTAAAATTCCAAAAACGTCCATTATTGGTTCCTTTAATGTATTCTATGAAGGCTCGAGAATTTTGTAAAAGAAATCTTAAAATGAATAAACCTATAATAAGCCCCATAAAAAAGGAATGCATATATTAAAATGTTTTCACCTGAATGTATGAAAATTAAGACAGTATGTCGCCATTTGATTTAAAAGCAATATCTGTAACTTGCAGTACCAAATTCCATTTTTATACACATTGAAGCGATGAAAAATTTGAATTTGAAATTTATATTAATGTTCACTAGAGACCAAACTCAGTAAAGGGGAATTTAGAGATTACAATGTTACATTGTTCCTGGAAAACACTTAAGAAATGAGGGGTTTCTGTAACAGTATAAACTAAAGATCAAATACTTATTAATTAATTTTTAGGATTTATCCTAGATTTTCTCAATTGAAAGTCCAGAACATATATTTTTGGAGAAAAGCCTAGATTTAAGCCTTAAAGGTGATATATCCATGATCTATGGTGGAACAAACAGAATTTTACCTAAATTCCATTAAATTTACGATTAAACAATTTAGAGAATGCTCATGTTCTAAGGGAATAAGCTATAACAATATAAGAAAAAATAACAAGGCAAGGCATTTAGAATTATTAGACTTGATGATGATTTATAATACAATAAGAATTCATTTATGATGGTTGTCCTTTCATTGTACCTGCAATTCCAACTATGCTATTTAAATTACAGTTTAATCTCTGTTCTCAAGTGCTTTTGGGTGCTTTGAGTGTAGAGTATTGTGCTAGCTTAATTCTAATTTACCTGCAGATTTTATACATTAATTAACATCACACAAACATCCTAGGGACACCCTCTATGGCCAAAAGGAACTAGCCAGAATGGAGAGGCATATAGTGGTGATAGGGTTACATTTCCTAGAGTTATCATGTTGAAGTGTCTGTCTTGTTGATGCTGATTTTTATGTTAACAAATTTTCATTGTTGCCACGGACTTCATCAAATCCCAGGTCATTAGTAGCTTGTGGCTACATGACATTGGTGAGATTTTATTTATTAGACTTTTAGCAGCGGAAGAAGAAATAGTAGTTGAATGTAAGTTCTCATTAGCAGAAGAAGAAAGGAAATGATGATAGTAGCTGAATTCAATAGCCACACTTGCCAAATTACATGCAAGGATCCCACAAGCTAAGAACCCAAGTAATAACACTACTTTAGTTTTACACATTAATGCTTTTGATGAATCCTTTGAATTTTTGGTTAGGGAAAAGGATTGGTTAGTGAAGTTCACTGCTAAAGAGCTTTGTAAGATTATGGACAAAAAATATAACATACAAAACATGTTTGTTATTTCCATGTTGACCATGGTATTAGAATTTAGTCTCTCTTGGCTTTCCTTGTTTCATTTTGATGTGATTTGCATGTTAGCTTTCAGTACATGAGTGACTATATTTGGTTCTTTGTTGTGCTGAAGGAAAATCCACTCACCGATTCTTTAATTGCAGTATACCAATTGATTCCATATATTAACAGAGTTATGTTTGACCGGGGTTAGATTCGAACCAAATCTTAGGCTTCTAAGAGATCAATTTTAACTCATCCATGAAAACTTGAAAAATTTAGGGTATGAGATTTAGTTATCTACTAATAGTATAAGTTATTTTGCTCAATTCCTTTGTTAATATTGTTTGTCAAACCATAGATTCATGGCCACAGAATTGACTTCAAAAGAAATGAAACTTGGAATTCATAAGTCTACCTTTATGAAGAATCAATATATGGTGATATATATCATTTTGAAAATGTAAGATGCAACTTTGCTAAGAATATGTGATGCATCTAATTTATGAAGAAAAAGGAGTGATGGCACACCTAAAAAATGGGCATATGTTTGCAACCTACATATTATGAAGTTAGACAATGTTCTTATCTCCATTTGTATATTATGCACTATGATTTGATAAAATGATTGGTTTTTAAAGTCATAAAACTATTGCAAGCATCTACTATGTAAACCTATAGACAACAAACAAGAAAAAAATAAGTGGCATACCTAAGTGTTGGAACTCGAACTAACTCCCTTGTTTCAATTGGCAACCAAGTTTACTTCAGACCTCCTAAATCAGTAGTCAGTCAACAAGTTTAGAACATGGAATATAACCAAAGTAGATCTAGAAAATTAATACCAAATTGCAAAATCACAAGACTACAAAAAATAGGAAAGGGACTGATTCAGTCTCAAAATTCAGAATTAAATGAACCAATTATTCATCCTTTTCTTAAACCTCCAACATAAAAAAAACAAAAAACTATCCCTAATTTCTTTGAATCAATCAATTCACACTCTCTAGACCATGCCATGGGAATATAACTTGCTTCTAAGAAGAATGTGAGTTGGCATATGCTTGCTGAATATGTATAGAGATTTAAATTTGTCACAAAACTCCCCAACCATCTTGGTACTCCTTGAGTGAAAAATCAAGAAACATTCTATATGACCATGGGAGCGTTGACATTGTTCTTATTCCTCTTGGTTGACATAAAATGGTATGTAGGTATCATAGTTGTGCCATTAATTTATCAAAGTATTATTTTTGTTTCATTCAATATTAAATCTATAAAATATTTTCAATAATTGTTCTTAGAAACACCCTCTAACTTCTCATATTCACTGAGCTTGAAAAGTTCCACAATTGAAATTAAAATACTTTTACACAAGTTCCATAAAACTGTAAATGAAACTATTGAAGATAAAGTTTTTTACCCAATTGCATCACCCTGATGTTACTAGACAAGACAATGCTCACTTGAATCTGAAATTTAATCAAGCCAACAAATTAACAAACATAAATCATTATTTTATTTTAACAACAACAGTATATTTTCTATTTTTCTTCAAGCAGCAACTCAAATAAAACACTTTTCATAAGACAAAGGCTTGCAAACAATGTGACAAACAGGAAATGACAACAAATAGATTGCAAACGAATTGTACAACAAGGAAAGGAAAAGATTCATGCTTTCTTCAACCAACATTGTTGCAATGAATAGATTTAAGAAACATGACTTCACTATTACGCTCTGAATAGCTCCTCTATGACACAAACAATAACATCACTCCAAACAACTCCATCAAAGATTATTTTCACATGTGTTTCCACTGTGTGACACAACCAATTTGTAATTTATGTCACTATTTTTCCCTAATTGGAAGTAGCTCTCATACCATGTAGAGAAGCCTGGGCACATACAAGCACCCTCTGTCCCTTAGTTAATGGATATCTTCTTCTAGTGTTACATAATGAAATGAAGAAACTAATCTAAAATCAGAATTAATCAGCCATAAATTATAATAAATAATTAGAAGAAAAAAACACTTAATGAATGAGTTTTATTGAGTTGAAAGTGTTACATATTTATAGGAAGGTATTTAGACAAGTAAAAAAAAAATTGAGGCCACTTAATGTGTTGGTTTCTAATCAATGGTATTTAGTGCATATTGGTACAATATATCATATGCAAATGTTCAACATTGTGAACACAACAATCAGAAGGAAAAATATAAAATGTGTAAGATCCCTTATTTTAGATCCCAAGACATAGAAAACATAATGGAATCCCTCAAATGAAAAGAAAAATAGTAAACAAAAAGTTCCCATAAAAGAGAATACTGAGCGGGAAGATTGACAAAATAGTTGAATCACCACAAAGGTTTTCCCTGTTGCATGTTTAATTCCGGTAGAGCTTTCTCGCTAAGAAAACCCTAAACCTAGTTCAGCATGTCTTATAAAAAATAGAAATTTAGTTTGTTACATTATATGTTATAATTAAACTTACCTAAGTGCTGGAACTGGAACTAACTCCCTTATTTCCATTGACAACCAAGTTTACTTGAGACCTCCTAAAACAATAGTCAGTCAACAAGTTTAGAACATGGAAAAGAACAAAAATAGACTACAAAATTAAAATCTAATTCCAAATTTATAAGACTACAAACAATAGGGAAGGGAACGATCTAATCTCAAAATTCAGAGTTAAATGAACCAATTCTTCATAATTATCTTAAACCTCCAACATTAAAAAAAAAATATCTCTAATTTCTTTGAATCAATCAATGCACATCCTCTTTTGACCATTCCATGGGAATTTGAATTGCTTCTAAGAAGCATGTGTGTTTGCATGTGCTTGATGAATATGTATAGAGATTTCAATTTGTCATTAAACTAATGACCATCTTACTGCTCCTTGAGTGAACAATGAAGAAACATTATAAATGGGTATGGGAGCATTCGCATCTTTCTTATTCCTCTTGGTTGATTTAAAATGATATGCGTGTTCCAGAGTTGTGCCATTAATTTAACAAAGTACCATTTTTTCATTCAATATTAATTCTATAAAATATTTTGGAGAATTATACTTAGAAACACCCTCAAACTTCTTAGATTCACTAAACTTGAAAAGTTCCATGATGAGTTTTCAGCCTGTAAGGTTGGTAATGTACATTCTTGCAGTTCAATTCCTAGGCATTTGTAAATTTACAATTGACATTTAGTGCTCTATAGCTCCCTCATCCTTATGTGATCTCGTTATAAGCTCAGCCTTATGTGACATCATTATAAGATAAGATAAGAGATCCCACATCATGTTTAGACTAAACGTTTGAGATTTAGAAAAACTATTTGAGGTCTAAGATAGTATTAAGAAAACAATCTAATAAATAAAAAGAACAATTAAAATATTAATAACCATCAGTGTCAATCAAATTGGGATATTACTTAGGTATTCTATACTACATTGATTGAACTAAGAACCCAACCCGAGTTTGAGTTTCTTCATATATTGTCAACCAGGAGGGCACCAAGTTTTATGGAACATTGTATTGATCAACAAAATAAAAACAAAGTATACACCCAAAAAATAAAAATTTAGTAACATATATATTTTTTCAAATATGTTTCATTTTTTGTCCAATGAAACACTATATACAAAGGAAAAAACTGAGGTAATTCAATAAAATTATCTATACTATATCCTTAATAACTACTCGCTGGAACATAATGTTTTATAGAGATACCCAAAAAAGTATCTCCATAACCCCGCGTACAACTCTTGTTTGAAAAATTGCTTGATCCAGATACACCAAATAAGTAAAAACCAACATACATCGATTACTGTGCATGATTCGAAATGGACTCCCTTGTATCATTAAAGTTCCACATAAAATTGAAGTTATTCTACAATGTCTTAAATTGTGCATCTAAGTAAATCACTGAATTTGAAACAAAGAAGAGATCACGAGTCCTGCATCACATATAAATCCATGGAAAGTATCACTATTACAAACTTAAATGATTCAATGGGAAAATGTGATAGATCCTTTGGACTAGACTTCTCATGAGAGCATCTCCTTAACTTTTCTATTTAAGGTTCCAAACTCTGCAAAAGAAACAAAGTAGATGTCAAAACTATGAATATCATAATTATTGTTACTAGAGTGTTCAGTGTCGATTTTTACAAATCAATTAAAACTCAAGTTATAAATATGTTGATCTAAGTTGTTTGTGCTATAGAAATACACTGAAAGCCAACAAACAAATCCACAAAATGCCAAGCAAAATTACAGCAGTGGAATGTTAAATTCTCTAGCCTATCAAAATGTTAGAGTGCATCATTCAAATTCATAGCACCGATATGCATAATTCTTAAAACCTATCAAAGGTTAATAGAGTCTGCAATCTAAGATGAATAGAGGAGTAGAAAATCTCAATGCTGCAAATCTATCAAACCTAGAATCTCTATTCAACTCTCTTATTACCCAAACAAAACACCCGACTTACCAACTCAAAATATTTTAATCAGGCACAACTAAATTTGCAGGAAAAATAATCAATCCAAATGTTGATATCCAACATAAATCCATACCCTAACAGCAACGTATACAAGTGAATAAAATCTCAATCTAGAAATCTTATTCAACCCAACAAGTAAATATGTGTTTATACCACAACCCAATCCATCTGCAAAATATAGCACAACCTAGTACAAGAATATGCATAATCTTGTGCTAGATACAGACCAAATATTCCAGCATTCAATCCTTTTACACAAAATTACAAAAAAACATAAAAAAAAGTTTAAAACTTGAAGGATATAAGATTTTAACTTTTAGAGGATACTTGCACTTTACGAAACTCTGATACAAATTGAATATCTACAAAATAGAGTAGTTTGTAAATCCTTAACCGATACCAAATTCCAAAATCAAACAACCGAAAAACATATCAAAATTCATCTTTATCTTTGCATGAAGGCCATGATTGTGCTTATCAATAAAATTGATAAGGATGTCCTTGTTGCAGGTAATATTGCGATTCCAATGAAAAAAAAAATCTACCATTGTAAAAAATGCTCTCTAAGTAGTAAAAACTTGTGAGAGTATGCAAAAATAACTAAAACTCATTACCACCTCTAGTAAAACCACTTCCATATCTAGCCCTCTTTGAATCAGAAAAGTTGAAGTCAAACCTCTTATATGGCCTTGGAGGTTTACTTTTGACAGATACGGAGCTCTTCATGGAAGCAAGATCAAAAGGAATCCAAGGACAAGGAAAGAGGGCATTTGTAAACCCTCTTTAAATTAAGAGATTTCTTTAACATATCCAAAAAAAACTAAAGGATATAAAGTCTGGAGCAAAAGGTACAAGTCTTCATCAATGATGAAAGCCTCAAAGTTAAAAAATGTATCTATGTAGAATAATTATAAAAGAGAGAAACTGTAGATGGAGCGTTTCCAAAAATATCTTTTCGTTTGCATAATATTATGTGATGTAGGGAAGCTACATCGCTTACTTATTTAAGCATCTAAGCGTTCCTCCTATAGAGATAAGAGCCCTGAAATTAAAAGAATAAAAACTAGCCTTTGAATAAATGAAATAACCCAATCAGACGATACAATAGAGTTGAAACAAAAGGAGAATAATATGTCATTAGAATTAGGAAAATATTACGGTCAGGTAGCTGCTCATGAAACTAATTGGGAAATCCTTTAAACATTTTAAATAAGGTAAGTGCCACCAAAATTTCCCTCCCACTTTAAGCGCAAAAACATTGATGCAACAAATGGAACCCTTTTTGGAATATCTTCCTCCATCTCTTCCAACTAAAAATAATGTTGCAGCTCGTGTAACTAATCTAGAAAAACGGGGAAGATGACCACTAACCACCAACTGAGGAAATCCAGACCTTTATTGTTGCTTGTTAGGTAAAGTCAAGTTGGATATATGAGAGGAGCTTCAACAGGTGGAGTCGGTGTAGTTTTTTTAAATCTACTGGGTAGTATCTGCAAAGAATGAAAATGGAATATCGTCAAATGCCAAAGAAGAAGTAAATTGAGCAATTCAAGGGTGGATTTCCCTCAAATAAAAATGCTACAACCCCAAATACAAACAGTAATTCCTCTATAATTGTCAATTTTCAAATAAATGAACCCTTCTTGTTCTTTTTCTAGTACATATTTGAGACTATACCTAACTTATTTCATTTCAGGTCTGAAATTCAAAACATATAGAAAATGAACAATGAGTTTTCCATAACCTGCCGAAACTAAATACATTATTCTTTGATATCGATGGTATTCATCCATTAAGTCTTCCATATCGATGGTAGTCTTATATTGAATCCACCCATGCAGCTTGGGTTGCAACCGACCTGCAACTAGGTTAGATTGGTCGTGGATTGAGGAATACTATACCACGGTGGCATGGTAGTATACCTCGATGAATTGCAGGTACTACGGTGAGTTAAACCCCGAAGCATTCCAAGATATATCCTCAAACCTGCTCAAAATCGTATTTTCCCCCAAAATTGGCCTTCCCGCTTGTTACTTATTCTATTTTGTCTTATTCGCGACAAAAAGTTAAAAATATACAATGGAATAAATAAAAGTTAAGATAATTAACAACAATATGAGATTTTCATCTCACATAATTGTCTTAAAACCAGTGAGGAAAAACATGAACATGACAGTAAGTCACCGCCAATGTAGATCTATGAATATTGTTCAGCTGTTACAATAGTTAAATTAGGTAAATGAAATCATATTTTGAATAACTTCTAATTTATCATTTGCAATGGATACATACAACTCGCTTTCATCATTGCCCGTTGCTTCTACAAATATTTTTGTGCCAAAATTAACTTCGATCCCAAGCCTACGATTCTCTATTTATGGGTCGTATTACTAAGAGCTTCCAAATCCATTTAGGTAAGAGGAGGCGAGTTTCCAGATCGATCTATAACATCGTGTTTGTCAGTGGTGGTTATGTACTTTGGACGGTCCCTTGAGCTATATTATCGCCTTCCTTACCCTCGCCTCTACTGTTGCTGAGAGATCACTGTTGCTGAGAGATCAGCTTGTCTTTGTTCCTCCCCATCCATTCCATCCAACCTATGCTAGTGAATAGAAAATAAATTATCCTAAATGATAGAAGAGTCTTCTTGCTTCTATCTATATATTATATATTATGCTAAAGAATGGAATTATTTCTCCGATTTAAATTATTTTTTCACCAGAACTATAGTTTTGGCGGAGCGCGCACAAGTTAGTCATGGGATTGGATTTGGGGGTGGAAAGACAACCGAGCGAACCTCCGTACTTGGGATCCCTTTCCTATTCATTTAATTTAGAAATGGTTCTTTTCTCTTTATGTCAAACGGTTTTATCCATATGACGATTTATGATATGGCGGGAATAAAATATTTAAAGATCATCTATTAATTTTATTTGTTTATGTTTTAAAGGTAATATGTGGGGATGAAAAATGAATGGCAAGGTTTATAAAAGGAAAATAAAAGAGACTAAGGGAAAATTTTTAATTCTTTTCAATATTAGATAATAGTTTGGGGGATTATGAAATAAATTGCATTATAAAATCACTTTGGGGATTATGAAACTAGCATAGATCCATTTTAAGTCCAGATCTATGAAGCACCGAGAGGGATCCAATTTCTTGAGGTGTACATTCTTACGTTTGGATCCCTGTGGCTGCTTGATAGATCTAGATTTAAAATGAATTTATGCTAGTTTAATTCTTTTTTTATATTTTTATTTAAGTAATATGTAATTTATATTTTTTTTATTTTTTAATATTTTTTATTTATGTCAGCTATAGCATAACGTGACTAACGTGACAAGATCCCCCCCATACTAGGCTAAAGAGCACCTCGCTTCTCTCCATGCAATAACGTGCAAATGAGAGATATAAGGGAGAATTTAGAATAAATAAGATAATAAAGTGGAAATTTTAATTTATTTCACCGTTATGTAATAGCTTGGAGGGTTTTGAAATAAAGTGCAAAAGAGAAATAAAAGGGGAAAAGGGATTAAATAGGATAATAAAGGAGAAATTGTATTTATTTCATGATTATATAATAGATTTGAAATAAGGTTAAAAGAGAAGGATTTTTGAAATGGGACTTTTTGTAAATGGGAGTATAAATAAATGGAAGGGATAATGGGTGAATGGGCATATTTTACTAAAAGAATTTTATATAGTGATTATGGTTTTGGTTTTGCAATGATGTTGATTTGTGTAAAATCTATGATAAAGAGATAGTTGTATTTTATTTTTATATCCTTGAGTAAAGGGAAACAAGTGTGCACCTGTAGATGGAAGATTCAGGCACTGGGAGTTGCAGACTTCTTGGTGGAATATTCCAAAGTGAGAGTTGCAGACTTTGAAAGTAGGCTACCGGAGGTTGCATATACATGAGACACTGCATAACGAAATTCATAAAGCATGTGTTTCCAAGGTTCGCAAGACCGGTTCCCTGCTCACAATAAAAAATGCCTTAATCAATAAACCCCATATAAAAAACCATAAAAAAGACATTGTATATTGAACAAAACACCATTAATTAATAATTTTCTTTAGCCTGAATCCCTCGGTTTCCTCCGAATCCAACACATCCTCTTGTTTCTCTTTAGCTTCGTGAGTTGCGGGATCAGTAACATAAGGATTTTCAATCCCAGAACTCGAAGTTACAACATCGAACTGCGGATTAAGAGGTTCCATGTAGAATGCTTCATACCCATTAACCCTTTATCTCAAGCGGCATGAAAACATATTCGTCGATGGGATTACTAACGAAATTGTTTGATATATTAAAGGAAACACTTGCTAAATGGGACATGTTACAATAATTAGTTGTCTCAATATTGATTGCAAGAAGTCCCTGAATCTAGAATTTTATCAACCTAAATGATTTCCAATCACCCGCTCCATAAAACCCATCTGATTTTCAGTGAAATGAAAAGTAAGGTTTTGCTGAAACCCAAAAAGTTATCACCCCCAATTTCGCTTCACCTTGCCGCCATTATAACTTTCCTCTTGAGACAAAAACATAAAAAAATAAGTAAATGAAAAGGAAAAGAAAAAAATGGGTAGAATAGAGACCTAGTTAAATTATTGTCTTAAAATTTTGTTTCAAAACCACTCCTAGTTTAGTAGTGTATCAAGAGTTTTTTATCACGATAGTTAAATTGGTGTCAATAGCTAAGTTGTGACACATGAGGGGGTCTAGAATTTACTAAATTCTAACACGAGAGATGGATTCAGAGACCCCCTTTGAATCCATATGTCGTGTTATAATTTAGTAAATTGTACAAATTCATTGTCAAAACTGTAATTTTCCATTGCAGGAGTGACACAACTAAAAATAACCAAATAATGACCATTTTTTGTGTGGTCGCTTTTAGTCTAGATATCCCGTGACCAAATTTGGTCATTTATCTTGGTCTTTTTCAGTTTAATTTTTTCACGTGACCAAAAGTGGTCGTTTATCTTGGTATTTTTTAGTTAGCTCACTTAAATTTATCACTTTTGGTCATTTATCCCTTGAAAAAAACTGTGGTGACCAAAAATTTTGGTCCCCTGGTTATTAATCTCTCATTTTCCACTAGTGGTGGACAAGGATCTGTGATTTCATACCTTTTGCCACCACTACACTTTCCTTGTGGTAAATGTGTGGTACTTCTATAAGTAATGCTATTTTTCCTTGAGCAGTAAGCAGTGCCACCGCCACTTACCTTCATGCAATAAGCGCTGCTACTTGGTAACACTCTGTCTCTGTGGACAAAGAGCAGTGCTTGAGTTTTAAAGGTAAAAAAAAGGAGCTTCAAGAGGATTCTTGAGGCTTGGCTTCATGGAAGCCTCATCCCTAAAGTTCTGGACCACTTGGACTTGAGATACATCTTTATAAGATCCTGCCCCCACCTCACCCATGATATCCTCAACCTACTCTATCCTCCAATGGCTTTAAATATTGGCTCACCCCCTATGGGTAAAGAGAGAAACATTATGTTACAACATCAAAACTCTGGCAAAATCTAGCCAAGGAGAGTGAACATTTCGTAGACCAGTTTGAAGTTTCTGAGGCAATGTTTACTTGAAAAGGGACTTCTCAACACTAAGGATCAGGGATAATTTCAGGGGCAAAATTTATCCCATGGGCTATTTTTAGGGCTTTTTCTCCAAATAAAAGATTTGCCATTTTGCATTTTTTGAAGCCATGTTTCGCCCAATTTTGATGGGGTAAACTTTTTTCACCCTAAAAATTGCCAAATTATTATATAAATGACATAAATTTCTTGGAAATTAAAAAAAAAATTGGAAAATATTGCCAAACATTTTATAGTTGGCGTTTTAAGAATTTGTAAGATTCGCCAACATTTATACACTTTTAAAAAAGTATGGTTCTTTAAAATCATCCCTGCTAAGGATTTGGTTGTAATTCCTCTCTCTATTTCATTTATGCAAATAAATATTCCTTTCCCATGAATGTTATTTTGTTTGAATCACTATTTTCATTGCTAAACACCTTATTCATCAGCATAAGATCATAGATTGAACTTGGTACTCTAATCTAGTGTGTGGGCTTTGTTGTGTGTTTTTTGTAGGATAATTTGTGGATATCAAACACTCCAAAGGCCGGCCTATTACAATTTGTGAGAGGTAAAAGAGTTTATTCAAGACATCTATTTGAACTTAGGGAAAGTTATTTCACTTGTTGTGACTCCTTTATTATAGCTTTGAGTGTTTCAGGCTAGGGAAACAGATTCTGTCTGTAGAAGATGAGTATTTTCAGTATTAAAATTGGAGACTCCCCTGCGGAGAATATTAAAACTTATGGTTTTTCTTGGTTCTTTCCTTGGCTTCAAATTTCAATTTCTCATAAGATCATATCTACTAGTTAATTAACTAGATTCAATTTGAAATTGCTTAGATCTTCTTAGATCTTGTCTGATCTACCTTTTATGCTTCATTCCTTGCTGATAATTATCATTTGGTGCCAGTTATTGAACACTAACATCTTATTTTTTCTCTCTATGTCTCATTTTAAAATATATAGTGGCCACCGAACCTGGTCAATTTTTAAAGAGCGATCACCGCACCTTTATGAGGGGAAATACATGGTTCCACTGTAGTTATCTAGTGGAAAAAGAGAGGTGCCACCGCTCTATTCATGTTGGAAAAGCATGGTTTTGGATCAATAACTCTCTCTATTCTGCTATCAAACAACAATTCCAGGTAGGATTTTAATCCCAACTTGATTTCGAAATTTGGCATTTGTATTTTCAGTTTCTGAAGTTTGTTTGGCCTAATTCCCGATAGTTTGAGTTGTTTATTAAAATCTGGAAAGGTGTGTCAGGCTTGATTGGTTTATAACTTCAAGGACTAGTTTGATTGACTTATGAGCTTATTGTATTTTTAATCTTTGGTTTAATAAGAATCTTGAAAATAAAGTATGTGTTCAGATCTCTAAATATTGTTTAGTCGACTGGAAAGAAAGTAGTGTTACTTTTATTTTATTCCTAGTTTGATTTAATGTTGGTTTCATTTTGATTTTTTGAAAAATTGAGAGAAACGTTCTGCGTTTTAAGCATAGGTATGAACTATAGATGACTTGATTGGTATTATATACTTTCAGATATTTACATTATGTTTGTTTATTATCTATTCTTCCTCTCAAACAAAAAGAAAAGTGTGTTGTTTACATCTTTCTTTCGTTTTGAAGAACTTTGGAAAAGTATGGTGTGTTAAGTAGTCATCATAGTATTTATTTTCAAAAGAGATCTTGTAATTTTCCTTTTCACTTTTTTTTCTTTTGAAGTCTTTATGTGATTGCAATAGGTTTGAAATTATAGTTCCATATTCATTTGCTTGGGATTTATTCGCTTTGGATAAGTAATAAACGAACCTCTATCCCTTCCTTAAGTAAGGAATTTTGCGAAAAATATTTGCACAAGAATCTTTGCTTGGTTTTAATTTTTTAGTACTCACCTCATGCATTCATCTAATCACGAAATATAAAATCAAGCATTACGCTTAGGTTAAAATTTGTAGAAAGGTGTGATAGGTTAGATATGTGTTTCAACATCTTTAAACGCACAAGCTGTCATTATTTTCCTACACCGCATCTCAAGGATCATGCGGTTCTTCCACGTATTACTGGTATATAGAACGGCCTTTCATGTACCCTTTAGGTATATAGAAAAGTACTTCATGTACTTAGTGGTATATAGGAAGGCCCCTTTCGAATGGTTGTGCATTATAAAACACTACTACGGAGTGGATCTCCCATGTACCTTATGTATATCAAGAGAAAATTTTAGGGATCCCGATACCATCCGAGCATAGCCCTTTGACCATCCTATCACTGCAATACACTGAGAATGACACTTGGGAGATTTATACGCACGTGTCATCCAGGTATTCAGGAAAGGTTATGGTCTCAGTCCTCCTAGTCACATTTTACTGTTGCGAGTTGTGGTGGTTTGACAATCCTATGAGGATCTTGGATTTCTTACCACACCTATCACAATTTTTTATTATTGCTTTATCTTGAGTAGCATCTGATTTTACTGATTAGATATAAATTTTTACTTTTGAGATCAGTTTGAAATTTACAAACTGGCTGATTTCCCATGGAGAAGGTCTCATCTATTATAAGATTTGTCACCTAAACATCCTTTAAATCCTATTACCCGACCTCCCATGGAGCAGGATATGGATACCAATTACGAAGCAAGTAGTGGTGTTATGCCTAAATTGGAAGGAATTCCATTTATAGAAGGAGAAAGAGAATTCTCTCCTCCTGCCAATGCTCCCATTACTGATTTTGCAATACCACCTGTAGCAAAGAAACCCTCCTCTCTGAATCCATCTTTTTCCATCCCAACTCCTTCTGGAGCTGGGCTTAATCAAATTTATCCTGATGAAATGGTGGCTCCTATATTTGTACCAAATGCTCCATTTTGGGAAGCCACCCTTATCCATGCTATCTCTCAGTTTAGTTCTACTAGTGCCGTGACTGTGTCAGCTATGGAGCTAACTCCAAATTCTAGAATGTCTTTACCCTACCTTTTACCTAGTGATATCTTGGGTATATCATTGAATGTCCCTTCTAATTGCATTCCATCAAATTCCCCATCTGCACCCACGATGGCTAGAAATACCACTCTGGCAGGGGTGCAATAGTTTGTCCAGAATCTGTTGTCAAATCCTCATATTGGAGGAACTTCTATGCTTCCGATAGATTTTTCGATTGTTGGAAGTCAGATTTTACCCTCTACATCCGATATAGCTACAACTAGATGATCTTATGTACATGTTTTACATAATATTCCACATCCTCCCCCTCCAACTATTGGACCTAATGGTCATGCTTGTTTTTATCCTATTGGTCTTGTTTCACAGCCTCATACATCATCTTGGGTTCCTCCTCAATAGCCCAATATTGGTAATCAATACCTTAGTGGGGCACAATACAATAATTCGTTATATGTCCCTTATCCTGGGGGAGTTACCAATTAGTGGACTCAACCTCCTTACGGACCCCAAGAGGGACCTAACCAAGAACAACCACTATTCATGGGTCAAAATGTTCCCAATTATCAATAGTTTGTTGGGTATTATGGCCAACCTCAATAGGCCTCTAGTCATGATAGGGTATCCTTACCCTATCAATATTTCAATTACCCACAACCCAACCGACAGCTTCCATTTTTGGATACCTTGGATCTACCACAACTATCCAAGTTAATAAATGATCCCATTTAACATGACCCTTTTTGGCCAAGCATTCTGTTCAAACCACCATCAAACATTCTAAAGTTTAATGGAAAACAAGGAAAATATCCCAGAAACCATGTGATGACTTTCCATTTGTGGTGTTCATCTAACTCCCTGATGGATGATTTCATCTGATTAAGGATGTTCCAAATAAAATTCATTGAAACGGATGCAAAATGGTATATTGAACTTCCACAACACTTGTTTGTGGATTTCAATTCACTGGCAACTCTATTTCCTACTCATTTCTAGTTACCCATCCGATATGAAAATGGTATAGATATTTTGACCTCTCTTCAAAAAAATACCTCTACTCACATATCCAATCATATTCATGAGTGGAGGATACATCAAAGTTTAATCAAGGATCCTTTTCTAGATCAAATTTTGGCTGATTGGTTTTCCAAATCCCCATTTCCTCCTATTGCCCGTGATGTGGTTATGGGTGGTGTTGTCATAGAAGAGAAGGATATTAGCCAGGATCAATATTTGGACTTAGTTTATTCTTAGTATGGGACTTTATATGATTTGATTCCCAATGCTCCTCATCCCAGCACTAATCTTGCCAAACCACCAGTAGAGACTCTTGTAGAGGGTGTTGTTGGTACAATCCAACCTTCATCCATAACCAATCTTGGTAAACCAAATAGTGCATCAATTGTAACTTCTTCCACTCGTACTTTTTCTTCTAAGTTGAATGTGATTTAGTCTTCACAAACACCTAGTAATAAAAATAAAGGAAAAGGTAAAAACAAAAAAACTAGAAACCAACAGGAGAATACCAAAACCGTAACTCTAGAGAATGATTCCAAACCTAAAAGGAAGGCTAAGTATCCTTGTTTGTTGTGTGGAGATGATAATTTAACCAAGGAGTTTCCTCAGACTGAAGAGATCAACAAGTCTTTCAAAACTAACCCCACACCAATAGTGTTGACTGAACCCTTCCTATCTCAACAACAGTTAGTCGATGACACATCTTTTGATGGTACCTCTTCCTCTACCGAGGAAATCAGAATGATGTCTACTGAGACCATTTCATTGAATACTAGAAATCAAACGTACGATAAACCCCGCAAGAATAAATATGAAGGTGCTTCTTTCGATAAGACTCCTCCCATCAACCCATTTCCTCCACGTCCTTCTGATGGTCCTCTCAATATTGAAAAACCTAGTTTTGACACAATCTTACGCCCTCCTAATAGTACAATCCATAAAAATGTTTTCAATCCTAGTGCTTGAGCTGCTCAATTCTGCAACTTTGTTGAGGATTTATCCCAAGCACCTTGCACCATGTCCACGTTGGAGGTACTCCAAATTTTTCCTGCATAGTGGAAGAATTTTTTTTCAGCCTTAGGGGCCATAGATCCTAAGAATTCCTCCATGATTACTTTTAGTGTGGAGAATTATAATTTTAGGTTATACCATCAAATAACATTTAAAATCGCAACTAGAGTAGTGGGTAGGAAGGTTCATCGGACCATATTAGATGAATGATATTCCACCTCGGTATTATCTATGTCTTGTTGGAGATCCATGGGTTCTCTTGAACTTACTAAGTCACCAACCACTTTGAAACCTTCGACGGACAAGGTTTCCAACCTCATGTCTTGTTGTCAGCTTTATCCATTGATTTGGGGGAAAAGAACGTTTCTATCCAGCTAGAAGTGGTCGATGATCCTTTGGATTACAACATATTATTAGGAAGAAATTGGTTCTATGCAATGATGACCATTGCGTCGTCAGTTTTCTGCATGCTCTAATTTCTGCATCAAGGGAAAATTGTAGCCATAGATCAAGTCAATTATTGTTCTCCCGATATCACTGATACCACTACAAATAATGTTCCTTTGTTATGGAATTCCCCTCCTCCCTATCAATCTATAGGGGTTGGACTTTTGAAATATTCATCACTCATGGGATTCTTTCCATATACTGTTTCCCCTTCTAGTACGAAGATTTCCACTATAAACATGATATCATTCACGACCAGGGGCATGTCTAAAGGAAAATATTTCACTGAATTTCCTTCTCTGATTCCACATGAAGCCCTGTATGATCCATTAAATTTGTTTCTGATGTCTGCATAGATGATCAACATTTAGTAGCATCAGATCCTTACCATCAACCCTATAGTGCTAGATTCTCCTCTCCCAACTCTAGATTATCTCTCACATTCTTTTCCATCAGACGAGTCGATCATGGAGATTATGATTCTGGTTGAATCCTTATGGGAAGACTCTCATCATTGATCTTCATTTCTTCCTAATGTTGATTTGGTAGATTCTGATTTTTTTTCTCCTATCAGTTCTGATATGGTCGAGTAACCACAAACACCTGCTTCATTACAAGGTGTTTATTTAGAAGGGAATTTATGCAACATCACTAAAATGATTCCCATCGACATATCAGTGAAGCCAGGTGTTGTTGAACATGTTCACATTGGCCATAACCGTTCAACAATGAAAATTGAGGAATATCAAGCTCTTTTTAAGGAATTCCTTGATTTTTTTTCTTGGACTTATGAAGAAATGCCTGGGATTGATCCATTTATTGTAGTACTTGAGATCAAGACATACCCGGCAGAAAAAATTGTTAGGAAACAAATTGTCCAGGTCCACCCAAGGAAAGTTCAACCATTAAAACTAAAGTTGAAAAAATTTTAATTTTTTTTTTATCTACCCCGTGCCTTTAACCGAGTGGGTATTTAATATTGTTCATGTTTCCAAGAAACATGGCACTGTTAGGGTTTGTATCGGTTTTCGGGACTTCAACAAATATTGTCTGAAAGACAACTTTCATACCCCTCACATCGATAAGATTATACTTTAGGGGGTGAGTCTAAAACTATTGTGGCCATCAAGGGCTTCTATAAATCCTACAAATTTACCCCATGCTTCCTTCTACCATTTACAGTTGTTTCCAAAAATGAAGGATATAACAGTTTTATACCATCAGTGTTGACTCGCCCTTGATTCAAATAAAAGTTTCTTAACCTTACAAATCATATATCGTTGTCTCTTCAAATGAAGGATCCAACATTTGTATTTTTGTGAAGGCATGCTCTCTAAGGTTGTCAAACACTTCCGACTTATTCTTCCATTTACCAAGAAAAATGTTGGTTCTAACAACAAAGTTCTTGGCATTCATTGTATCTAGGAGGGTAAGATTTCTCTACAACAAATATTGAGCCTCAACATTGGAAAACTAATCTAGCTAATGTAGGTCAGTTTATGCAACTTTGGATGTAGACTTCAAAATTCATAGATTCCTCTTAAAGGTGCAAAATTTGTCATAAAGTGTAGCCATCTCATCATCATCTTGTTGTGCTTCTTTGTACTTTTTTTCTCATTCGACAGGGTTAGATGTGAGTTGGGCTTCATTTTTCAGTTGATTAAAATTTTATCACAAGGAATCCCCTGGTCGTTGCTTCTTTTCTAGGATTCCAACTGAGTCATTAAGTGCTATAAAGAGATCCATAATTTTTTGTGTTGTTTGTTGTAGCGTGTTGCAGATGGATGTAACTTCTCAAATATATTTTGGTACCTTATCCATCAATTACATTTGTTGTTCATTTCCTTGATTTTGATTGTTGAGAAATTGCTATTGTAGCTCTGCATACTCCATATCAATTTGTTCCCATGAGGTGTAAAATATCTAGAGGCTCTTTTATGGTGCACCAACTGAAATTTATTTTTCCATTAAAGGTAACTGTTGGCATACTTGTCACCACATTTTGTGCATATCCTCACAAAGAGAAACAATGGTGTCTTCCATAGTTTCGCTACCCTTTTGTTCTTCCTTCTAATTAGTAGCAAGTGCATCCCCCAACTGGATGCATACATCATTATAATCCTTCATGAGGATTCCATCGTCTTCCTCAATCTAAATGAGATGACACTCTGCCTTTGATTTTGTACTTCAAATGTTCTTGAATAGCTATTGTGCATTAAATGAAGCAGAATCCATAATTGTGGCACCTGGTGGTAAGGATCAGAGGGGTATTCCTCTTCCAACTGACTATGCTTGGTGATATATCTGTAGAATGTCTTCCTTTGTAATGTCCCCAAAACATCTAATGATAGACCATAGGCATTTCAGAACCCACGGAAAAGTCTAAGACAAGTTAAATTACAGGTAAAAAAAATAAAAATAAAACTAAGGATACACTAGTACTCATAATATCCATTGAAACAAACGTGCATCCTTATAACTAAAATTCAAGAATCAAATACATTCTTTTCCCCAATTTATGATTATGAATTTAACCATCAATATTAATATCTACATGCTGCAAATAGCACAGAAGCCGAATATAATCTACCAGTTGTTGTAAAACATTTTATAAACCAACAGTATAGGCACATAAGCACTTATCAGTCTACATATCAAACATTACCAGAAAATATTTCAAAACATAAACAAAATCTGAATATTTGAGGAATTCAAACTTATTCTGATGCATAACATATCAACTATAATGAATCATAAATGAATCCAAATCTACAATTCATGAAGGTCATCCCAATGCTATAATAATCATACACATAAACAAGACTAAAATGAGAGTCCATGGGCACATAAACACCATTCAACTTAATGAATAAACAAATATCATATACTTATCTTTTGAAAGGGGAAATTGGCTTCAGAAGTATGATCTTCCTCCCAACCTTAGGAGCTGCTAATCCATATCTTACTTTGACAGTCCACCCCCGAGATGAAACCATGAATTATACAAGCATGAGTACTCTCCAAAGTAGAACACAAGTTGATCTCAGTCTACCACATGTTTGACTTCAAACCGATGAGATGTGGATTCCTCCAACACTCATGCCTGGATGTGCAAGAACCTCAACCGATAGAATGAAGTTGAGAACTCACTCTACCACCTGTCTGACTTCACTCCGATGAGATATGGATTCCTCCCACACTCATGCCTAGACGTGTAAGCACCTAGATAGATAGAGTAGTTCTCGAGAGACCAATAAGGAAAGGGAGAGAGTTTAGTGCTCTCAACAGGAACTTGTCCAAGGTGTGAAACCCCCCCAAAAGGAGAAGAAGGCATGCATAAATAGGAAAATAGGGGGAAAATCAAACCCAAGGTAAGCTGACCAGATTCATGGGTGAGGTTAATTCATTGACAAGAAACCCTAATTTGAATTAAGGAGAGACAGAACGCATTCTTAAGAGCGGAATTCAAAATAGGAGAGAGAAGGTTAGTCAAAATAGGGGAAATTAGAGTTTGGTGGAGAGAGTGGAGTTACACCATCAAAGGAGGAATTACTAAAGGATATTTCATTTCCACGATTTTAATAGGTGCATTAATGATGCCAAAATAGGAAAAATGAGGGTATTTAATGATATGGTGGCACAATTCATGGCGAATATATATCAAGGAGGGAGCATTAGCTCAAGTGTTCCTGAAACTTATGAGGGAGGGAACACTTTCTCAAAAAGGGTCAAATACATCATCAAGTGGGTTCCTAAAGTATCTCTAAGGTTACATATTAGTTTAATATCTTTGGAATGACATATTCCAAAGTCTCGGAAGGGGTTAGGTGCACTAGGGAACAAATTATCATTACCCCTTCCCTCTTGGTTGTGAATTCATGGTTCCTTGTACTCTTTAGGTTGTCCCAATTGAGCTAGTTGTTTTAATTATTAATAACAATAATAATAATAATAATAATTTCAAAGTCTCTCATCCAAAAATCTAGGGAAATAATATCTAACAATACAAAAAATAATATTTCTAGCATCTTAACATATGGGATGTTACATCTCCTCCCACTTAAAACAATGCATCATCCTTGATGCATAATACATGCATGCTTTTACAAAATAGTAAATATTTTTTTGTTAACAAGTAATAAAGGTATTCCCATACATACCTTAGAAATATAATTTACCTCTATCAAAAAACCAAAACACGTTCCACCTACTGCCTTGCTCGTTTCTTCACTGCCTATGGGAAATGACGAACCTCACCATACTAATTTCCGGGCTTCCTGTACAAGAAAACCTAGACTAGTGGAGTGGAAATAAGGTACAATATTTATTCCCCATTACAGGGTCTTCTATCGTCATTACAAGGTCATTGATCCTCATCCTATTTCCTTCATTCTTTATCAAAGGTATACCATCTCAAAATAATATTTAATCACTCATGATTAACTTCATTTTTAAAAATATGTTATATAGAATTTTCTTCCACATAGATATTTATTCATATTCTAACATACACATGGTTAGCATCACACACACACACACATTTCTTAACAAGATACAGAAAACACATATTCAAGGAATAAATTCTAGTTAATCACATGAAATACTTCAAAGATACATAAAGTCACAACATGAATGTAAATTTTTTTTTTTTTCAATTTCACTCTACTTCACCTAGAATACTAGAAATTTGTCAAATGCACATGAATCAACTAATTTAAAAAACATCTACTAAAACACATTCTAATCAATTACAAATTCAATTTTGATCATGCATTATGTAGATAGTCTAAGTTACTTGAAATGCATGGAAGATAGATGAAAATCATTATGATATATTTTCCACAAAGATTACCAAGAATCAAGTTCTAACTTACATGCATTAACTCTAAAATACTTACTAACATGTCAATTCAAAGATTACAACTTCAATGCCTATCCAAGCAAATCCTTTCATAAAGCACCCTAAACATAAAAATACAATCCATGTACAGGGATTTCTGAAATGGCTCATTAAATTATGTATGCACATTCACACTTAATGTATATGCATAATCTAGCACAACAAATGTACGAATAACTCTTGCAATTACCAATTAGTAATTATGCCATGCATCATACTTAAGCATTTACCAATTAATTCAATGGAATGTAAAAAGAAGCATTACCTAATAACAAACATCAACCAATTCAATAAGTGAACAAAAGGAAAAAAAAAGAGGCAATGCACAAGCATTAATGGAGCAAATAATTTAACAATATTTGAGAAAATGCTAAGCAAATAAGCATACCAATTCTATTTATTATTCATAGATATGTAGTGCTCAATACTTACCATTTCAATCTAAATATGAAATGCATTGTACTGTAAGTATCATTTTATCCATGTGCATATGCAATAATAGTAATGCAATTATCATTAGATTCTCAACCCATGATACCTATAAGCAAATACCATGCACCAAGGAATTTCTACTACCCTTAAAAGTTAGATTTTCATTTGTCACTGAATAGTAACTTTATTATCAAATTTCCATGCATAGTATTTATCCGTCAATCCAATCTTAGAAAAGACTATGTGACTATCAATGCACACTATCATTTATCATGAGATAACTAATAATGCATTTATTGGTTATTTTCAATGCATGTTACTTTAATGCATATATTATTCAGTATTTATGCATACATTAATCTTTGTCATACATAATAATTACTCAATTACCTATATCAATTCCTTCCAAACCTAAATCACTTTCATAGTGAATCAATATAGTGTTTAGCAAAAAAACGAGTGTAACACACAATATGTGTATAGTGCATAACATATACACTGCCACATTTTTAATTCAATACATATTTAAGCAATCTTTTGAAAAAGTCATCCTAGTGTATGAATGAAAACTAGGTAGAGGAATTAAGGCTCTACCTCTGATTTTTTTTTAGATCACAACCCATATATGCACCATTAATGTATTCACACCCATTGCATTTCAATGAGACATAACTAACCCATAGTGTGTAAGAATTTATCAAGACAAATCTCAATGAATATGTAAAGCATAAAATAAGCATTTACCAATCAATTCACTAAGGATCAAACAATAACAATTCATTGCACAACAAATATGCATTTACAAAACAATTCACAACAAGCAATGCAAATAATTAAGCATAGTGAGTTATAGTAAGTGTATGCAATATCAATTAACATAGATTCTACGTATGCATAATGCAATAATTCAATGTTACAACCATACCATAATAATAATAACAACAATAATTATAATACATAACTTATAATGCAATAATAATGAATAAATTTATTATTAAATGTATTTCATAAATGTTTGTCTATCATATTAATTTCATGTAAGCTAAATATAAATAATTCAATAAGTTAAAATCAAATACATTAATTAATTTAAATGCATAATTAATTCAAATGCACTAATTAATTCTCATGCATTAAATGTAAAATGTATAAAACCCTATTATTTCAAAATAATTCAAATAATTCCATTGCATTGATTATTTCAAATGCAAAATGCATCAAACAATATAATTCATATGCATTAATTATTTCAAATAATTCAAATGCATTGATTATTTTAAATGCAAAAGAGTTGAACTTTCAAATACATTTATTAATATTAACTTAAAGGAAAAATACATTGGAAATGCATAAAATAATTCAAACAATAATGGATTGCAAATTTATTAAATATTTCAATGTAAAATGCATTTAACATTTAAATAAGTTAATTAATAATAATTTAAAGACAAAATGCATTAAATATAATAATTCAACATTTTCCTTTTTATAAATGTACATGTATTTTCATTCAATTTCTATTGATAAA